>CM041647.1:8226320-8253329 GCA_023333625.1 Bothriochloa decipiens
GGCAGAGCTTTTGTGTAATATTGTAATCTACTGCTACTCCACTACTATTATGGTTTGTATAACTTAAACCTATTCTTGTAAATATTTGAAACTCAGAGTTTGTAAATGTATGTTATTGTAAGTCTTCCGCTGTTTTACTCCGTGGTATTTTATTTATATGAAACTGTTGTAATACTGCAATGTCTCTCTACAATGATTGATCCTGCTCGGAGAATCGTGGATGATTCGGGATTTACCCGACAGACTTTTTAAGTTGTATGGAACGCAATCATGGTTATTTGGAGTCTGTTTAGACAATAATCATGCGTGTGGGCTATATGATTTAGGAGGTTCTGCCACAACTAACCCCCTCCCAGAGCTCGTATCCAGTTTACGTGCTCGCGATTTGTCTGAGTACAAGTTGATCAACGAAAGGCCATGATGTCCGAGAGGAGAGTATCAAAAAAAAGGATAGGAATGAGCTGAAACTTGCCCATTGCTCTCCATGTAAGGCAAGCCAGGCCCGCCAAATCAAGGCCGAGAATAACGTTGTTTGGGGAGATTGACGACATGAAGGAAGAGGCCGAGTGATCAGAAGAGTTGGATTCGACATCAACACTAGCCATTCGTCTTCTATGGTTGAATAAGGCTTAGATTCGAGCACACATCTTGCCAAGAAATTTTTGCCGTTGCTTGAGGTATGTATGTATGTATTCTATGCCATCATGGGTGCACGTACAGACAACGGCATCCGCTGGGCGTAGACCCTGAGATTCCACGTGATTCATGGAATCATTTGGAGAATCTTGGTATTTTTTTTTCTTGATCTCTATCCTTCCTGCGTGAACAGTTGACCCATTCGATGTAGCCCCCTAACTTCCGCTGAACTAGGGTGTCAAAAGTCTTTTGGAGGACTGACTTGTATCTTGATAAGTTTCAGAAAAAAAAGACGTACTTTATTTATAGAATAATAAAAAAAGACGTACTTAATTGTATCCTGGTTATTTTGCGTCTTATATATTGTTAACGTGAGGTCATCCGATAAATCCGGTTTTGTTCGCCTGCTTATGACATTTCCATTACTTTGACATCTTATTAGGGTGTCAGAAGGAATTTTCTCTAATTCTTGAGGGTCATCAAGGTAGAAATTTATATAGTTGAGTGATCACAGTTTCATGCCCCAAAGCTCATGTAATTGAGTGAGTTACCTTAGTGGAAGCAACAATATAATCCAGTAAGAGAGACAATATAACGTATTGAAGAAGTTACTCTAAACAAAAGGCTAACATCCAATGGCGCCCGGGTGGTGCTAGGATGTGGACATCTGCCGTAGGTGTACCATGCCATGGAGATACCGTCGTTCTAGGGGCAGCGAGAACAAAGCTTTGCATGCTACTCGTCCTTATCCGTTGCCATGCATGGATCCTAGTAAAGCTTATTTCAACCAAGGACACACACGTCGTTGAAGAGGGGAGAAGGACAACAACTCAAACAGAAAAGAACCACAGTAATACACAAGTTGTCATAAAACTGAAAATGTCTTTATATTTATAGGAAAGAACCTTTTTGCATTAATATAATATTTCTTAAAAATATTAAAAATCCAGCTTACAAACGTGAATATTACATGCGCTTTATGCAAAAGAGCATGATTACAAGAATATTAATCTCTCAGACAACATACTACATGTTGATTCTAGTATCTAGCTAGCAGGCATCCTATATACATCCACTCTATTTGGCTCCCCTTCTTGGTGTTTCCACATCAGACCTGGTAATGGTCATGGTTCACTCATCTGGCACACGCTGCTACTGCCGGCACTTTCCTCTTCCTTTAGTGCTGTTTCTGCTGCTAGAGCCATGCATGAAGAGGGTTGGCAGACATGGCATCTCCAGGACCAGGACCAGGAGCTACTACTGCAGTGCTTACTGCAATGCTTGTAGGAGCCGCTGCCGGATACAGAGGTATCATCACGGCTGCAGCAGGGTAATGGGGCAGCTGAAGCATGGTCGTCCCGTAGGGAACCATCGGAGCTGCCGGAAATGGCATGGCCACCGGCGTCCCGGGAGGCACGCACTGCGGCTGCACGACGGGATGCACCGCCGGCGTCGCCAGGCCGACCGACATCGCCTGCACCTGGTTCTGCAGCGTTTTCATGTAATGGATGGTCTGGTCCAGCGTCGAGGCTTGGTTGGACTGAAAAATGTTATCAATCAGTCATGTTATTAGAACCCAGAAAACAACTGAACACAGCAAGCACCTATATACGCATTGATATATTCACATCTATGAAAAACAATGTTGTATGTTTTGTTGATATGTGGATGAAGCAGCAGTTTTTTTTTTTTTTTTGTTTTCTCTTCTAGAAACTGACTTTTCTTCGGATAGTACTAGAGGTGAACTCTCAATCCGCCATGAAGGTCGGCGCACCCGGTTTTAGAATCCTGAGCTGAAAAGTCTAGATACAGGCCCTATGAGAGATATGTATGCCTTTCGCTGCATGGATTGCATATACTGCCATCCATACCACGAGAAGGACATACTCTTGAGTTTAGTTTTTTCTTTTTTTCAGGTGGACATATCAGTTGCAAAATCCGTATAAATGTCTCCTGAAGAAGAGCAATGCAAGAGGCTGGCCGGGCATATGAAAATATTGGACGGACCAATCGTGGTGATAGATCGCAGATGGCACTCACCTTGCTGCATCCCGGGACGAGCTGCTGCAGAGTCTTGAGCCTCTCGTTTATATTGTGCCTCCGTCTCTGTAAGCGTATTCAGGTTTCAGGACATCAATTAGTACTGCAACTGATCAGACCAGTGGCTAATGCTGTAGTTAGTGATTATGAAGTAAGTCAGGTTTCAGTCAAAAAAAATGAAGTCAGGTAACAAACAGATCGAAGTGGTTGCGTCATACCTTCTCTGTCAGGTTGTGTGCTTCTCCGTGGTGAGACCTCCTTGAAGATCCGCCGGCCGGCGCCTCCTTTCTCGTCTCCTATCCATGGCAAAACAAGAACAATGCAATAATGATGCACCGATGAATTTGGCTCAGCAAATTGACTTTCTGAATCATCTTACTATTTATTGCTCTTGGGACGTTTTTGTTGATCCTCATGAGTTTATAGTTGTTGGTAATTTCATTAGATCACTTTACTTCTAAATTACGTACCCCCACCTTTGCCGTCCTTCCCACGTCCATATCTTTCTCATTATGAAAAATTAACCTAAATAACCAGTAAATATAATCTAATTCAAACATATGCCATTATGAAGAATAAATGAACCACTATTTTTTTAGAATAAATGACCCCCCCACTAATTATGCATGTAAACTACACATGGTCGCCATTAGTAAAAATATGCTTAGTAAGTAACCAAGTTAAAAAGATATACATCGATCTAAATTAACCATATGTATTTGGGGGTTGGGGGGAGGGGGGGTATCCTTGTATGAACATAGTAGATAAAAAGATGCGTCGATCAGTCTCATGCGATGTGTTTGTCCTTATTCGCGACGTGGAGCTCCCCTTCCAATGACGTGGAGATGTTTCAACCACATGTAGTCTGACAATGATTCTATCCTGAACTCTTGGAACTCTGAATCTAGCTATCAGCTAGCTAGGCTTTTGCAGTATTATTTGATTAAAAAAATGCAATAATGAACAGAAACCACCAGGAGAGCTAGCTGCTGCTGCAACTTGTATATCCAGGGGAGAACGACACATCCGCCAGGACCCAGGACATATCAACCGAGCGAGTCGCTAGCTAAGCTAGTTGACGAACTTTGATGTGGGCCACACGGGGCCCCCCATATATGCTACGTATATATATATAAATAAATATATATTAAATATATATATAATTTTCAAGTAATGTGAAGTGTCAACACGTATACATGCATCTATACGTACGTACGTACATAGTTGGTAACATAGTATCCATACAGTACGTACATGTGCGTACCTTGTTGTTGCCCATCATCATCCCTTGATTCCCTTCCGTCGTCGTCGGCGTTGGAACCTGCTTTTCTTTCTTGTCCGTCGCCGGCAGTACATCTCGACGACCATTATCATCAGCCATCGGTCGGCGACCGCCATCGTCGCCGTCGTTGCAGGCAAGCTCCTCGCCTTTGACAATGGTGCCGAGCCACGCCGCCATCTCGTCCTCCGACGGTGGGTCGAACAAGTCGAACCGCACATCCTCGGGCGGCTTGCTGCTGAACCTCGGCGACCACTGGCAGAAAACCACCGGCGGCGCACCGCCGGCGTGTCCTTCTTGCTCCCACACGAGCTCAAAGAGATCATCTCTGTACATGTGCAAACGTAGTTTGCATGCATGGCAAGCGAATGAAACACCAACAACTATATATGCAAGCAATATATCGTAGACGCGAGAAGCAATACATATACCGATTGTGCATCTATATCGTCAGAAACGCTATATATATCTTCTGTTTTTTTGTTCGGAACATATATACATATACATGAGATTAACACACTATATATTTTCACTTGATCAATTTCCTTACAGCGCCGTACACGACGAGTTACTGTCTAGAATCTAGCTAGCTAGATATTCACTGCACATCAAGTCACAGATAACGCACGTACGTGGAGTAGTCCGCCACCACGTCGGCGAAGAAGCTGCCAGATTCGCCCGTGGTAGGCACCGCGGCACCGGCGGCCAGCTTGCCGGCGTTGTCGTCGTTGTAGCAGCACCACGGACTACCACCAGCAGCAGGAGCAGCATCTGGGTTGTTCATCATCTCAATATGCACTTGTTTGCTGCTAGCTGATGCGCTTCATTCTCTGCAGTCTGTATATATATAGTACGTGCATCCGGGCACGCATGCATGAGAAAGTAGCTATCAAGTGGAGGGGATGCGTGGCATGGCCGCCATGCTTTCTACTTGCTGATGGACGTGGAGCTCCTCGTGGAGTCGTGGGAGAGAGAAAGATCTATGACTAGGAAGAGACGGGCAGCTAGGCTGCTGTCGCCTGTCGGGACTCGATGTAGAGCGAGTGTGGTGAGCACGCGGCTCTGTACTGTACCGTAGCGGTTGACAAGTCTGGGATAAAAATAAAAGGAAATCTGCAACTTTCTTGCATAGTAGTGGTAGTCATTTTAAATTTAACTATTGGCTATTAACAGCAGATAGAAATAGGTAAATTTGGTTTTGCTAGTGTAGAGCTGTTACATAGCTAGGGCAGCAACAGCTGTAGGAGGCAGCAAGTTGGTTTACAAACCGACCTTATTTATCTATATATATACCATATGTAATTGAGAAAGAACAGTTGAGCAGGCCAAAAACATTCTGAGAGGCTCGGGTTTCAGAAACCGAAGCCGTGAGTAGCCGTGAGTAAAATAGAAGGAAGCTCTTCTTTTGGCTCATCCTTAATGATAGATTAAGTACAAGAACTCTGTTTTGCGGCGTCGTGGAATGAATCTTCAGGATCACAGCTGTGTCTTATGCTTCCTTGGCATTGATGAAGACGTCATGCACATGCTTTTTCACTGTCCTTTTGCTTTGGTCTGTTGGGATAAAATCAATGTTTACATCCCCAACTCCGATGATATTTTTCAAGTTTTGGAAACAATCAAACAGCAGCTACAGGTTCCTTTCTTCATGGAGATTATAGTTACCATGTGCTAGTCAATCTGAATGATTCGAAATGATATGATCTTCAGAGGCTCGGCCCACTCAATTTTAAGATGCAGAATGGTCTTTAGAAATGAATTGCTCTGATTATTCTAAGAGCAAAGGCTGCATACCATCCATGTATAGATCAATGGCTAGATAACGTTGTGTAATTTTGGCTATTTTCTCTCTTACTTTCTTTGTATCTTGATTCCCATATATAAAGATTGGCTGTTTTACTTTTAATATAATTTCAGTAGGGGCTTGCCCTCCTGTTCAATAAAAAAAAAACAAGTCTTGGGATACTACGGACATACGGTGCAGCCACAGCCCACAGGCAGGCGAAGCATTATTGTCGGAAAAAAAACAAAAAAGGCAGGCGAAGCAAGGTAGAAGACGACGAATCACGAGTGTGCTAGCTCTCATAGGCGACGCCCGTATATGATGTCATCCCGCGCGGTCATCAGGGCCTCGGAAGCCGGGGGGTCCCCGGCCCAGCCTGCTGCTCCCCGCGGTGGAGACACGGGCGCTGGCCGCCGGCGGGAGCATTATCCGCGCCGCGGTGGCGGTGCCTGGCAGTGGCGGTAAGGTGGCGCAATGGCGGTAGCGGTGGCGGTGGCGGCGATGGCGGATGGCGGCACGGCGTTGGTCAAGCGTGGCTGATGGATCAAACAGAAAGTTATGGACTGGTGGTGACTCGCTCAGCTGTCGTTTACCCCGCGCGCCCGCGCGTGGCCACATGATGCGTATTTCGCGAGGATGTGACCTGTACCGTTTGGAGTTCTAGTACTAGGTGAGGTGGGTGCTTCGAATGCAATTGGATTACCAATTCAATTCTTCAAATGTCAATTCATACGTATCAACAACAATTCCTTTAAATATAAAATGCTAAAATTCAGGTGCATGAATTTTAGCGAAGCCAGCCATAAATGCCATCGGGGTCAGCTTCACTAAACAATGGACTTAAAGAGTAACAAAATTTCATTTGGGGTCGGCTGACCCCGAAAAAGGACCCGGCTCCACCTCCGATTGCATATGTTTTATACTACGTAAAATTGTAGATTTCGTTCATTGCTATTTCTATAGGTTTATTGTGCAATTTTCGGTACCAAGAATAACAAAACCCCATTACACAGAAACACAAACTCAAAAAAGTTGATTTTTGTTGACACAAAGACAATTAGTAAATTACAAAAGTGTTCCCTGGAATCATATTCAGGCACCTAAAATATAGAAGTGATATGAAAATTTAGGATATGAATTATTAATTATTGGATCTATTACAGAAATCTAAAAAAAAATATTTGAGTGAGTTGCACCAGCCTAGTGGAGCTGATTTCACTTGTTCATCGATGCTCGCTCGCTAGAACAGTGGATCATTGTTGGGTCGGAATCCCTTCATCACTGCTGCTAGAGGATATTTATCAAGGATGGTATGACCTATGATTATTGCTGATTTGGCGACCCAACAATGCTCATACATAGCCTATAAAAAAAGCATCAGTAGGTAGTGGTCCATGGATAGCATTGCCAAGTTGGTGCATGAATCATGAATCCGGTAGTGATATGGTGAGTGTCATTAGAGCATCAGCAGTCTCCTAATATCACCCCTCATCCCCGTAAAACTGTCAAATTAGGGGAGAACGGTCAATTTTTATGCTCCAGCAGTCCCCCAATAACCCTCTCAATTTTTTATGGCCACCAAAAAAACACCCATTCTCCCCTCAAATTAAGGGGGAGATCCAACTCCCCCAATATTGTGGGTCCCACCTAACAGATATGGAGTGACACCTAACTCTTCCATAAAATATCCTTACTCTGGCGGTCCTTATAATTAATTAGATATTTTATATATATAGTCTATATCCAATTATCCTAAACTTATTAATTGTTTTTTTGAAAGAAGCTGATTTTTATGATTTTCATCCATATTCGTATTTCACATTGCATGACAACTTTTTAAATTTTAAATATGTAATTATATTAAAATATTTTCATTAACTATGGCGGTCCTTATTGATGCATCACATATCTTATGAAGTCATGAATCTTAGTTCAGTTTCAAAAATTTTATTCTTGTTGATTGCTATAGGGTTTTTTTCGCCATCAAGTTCAAACTCTTATGATTATTATATTTTCATTAACTCTACTATTTGCATGTTTTAACAACAAGGTTTTTTGGTCTTAGAGTATGTTTTTAAATAATTCAATTGAGAAAGCAATCATTTGCGAGTTGTACCATGTCATTTAAGACAAGTGATAGAGCTTGAAGTGAGATCTCAAATGGTGTACGAGGCTAACCTTAATAGATTTTTAATACGTATTCTATTTGATGATCGACTTTTTACATTAAAATAATCTTAAAGGGTTTGGAAATATAACCAACGGTGGTCTCTCATACTTCTAACGATGATTGTACTATGTCAAGGAGTTCTACATGTCAAATATTTAGTTCGATTAAATGTCTAAAGCAACAACCAATATAAATTATATGTCATGATTACTAAAATGGTTTTAATATTTTTTTAGTATCAATGGATATGATTTAAGAAAATATGTTTTTGTGATGAAACATAACTTATATATTAATTTGTCGCTCATGCTTGCTTACTCTAATAAAGTCTTAATGTATTAATATTAATAGAAGTGGGTGATGTATAAACACATATTGCTTTATATGTTATTTTAACATTTTTAATAAAAGATGTTGGTAATTTTTAGATGTAAATGTTTTAGGTTATTTATTTTTAAATAATAACAAAAGATTAGTGGGTTGCATAAATTATTTATCAAAATAAGAGTACATGGGTAATTAGATATGTGGGTAGTTTGAACATATATAGGTGGGTAATTGTTTATAGAATATATCTAAGACCTATGATTATCAATGATAAGTAGGTTATAATGATTTGATAGAAAATATCTAGTCAGGATTAATATAGAGGCTCCATTAGAATGAATATCATGTAGTTTGCCAATCAATATAATTTAAAATGAATTGTTAAATGGTGAAGCTAGTATAGCATATGGTTATTTAACTTCATCAATGTAGAAGTTTATAATTTTGAAATACGGAAGCCTCATGCTTTATGAATATCTTTTTTTGTAATAGCACATATTACTTTTTACAAAAATATAAAAACAAATATAAAGATAATACTTTTTATTCTTCCATAACAACATATATGGGTAGTTTGAATGTAAATTTAGGAGGTAAATTTACAAAACCATTTTTATGTGTTTTAAATTATATTTTATAACGACATATGTGTGTAATATGGATAGAAAATTAGTGGGCTCTATTTTTACATTATGTCTGATTAGGAGATACATGGGTAATCTAGATATACAAAATTAGATTTTTTTAAATTATATTTCATAAAACAATGACGAGTAATTTAGAATCAATGTGATGGTGTTATTTTGAATTATGCTTCATAGTGACATATATGGGTAAGTTACATACAAATTTTAGGGGCTTACTCTAAATAATCTTTCCTAATGATATAGGTAGGTAATGTATATGGAAATTAGGGGTTACTTTATGTATTTTCATGAAAGTACATGTGGGTAATTTTTTCTAGAAATTTTAACAGATCCATAAGCTATTATCTGTGATGATGATGATGATTAGAGTTCATCAAATTAAAGCTAGATATTTCTGATTATTGTCATAATCTGTAAGATTTATATTTCTTTCTGTGTGTTGTGAATTAATGTAGTGTTGGGCTTCTAATTAGTAATAGTAAGATAATACTTATGTATATAGATATATGACATATAAGGGGATGTAGGCATGTACATTTAGTGTATTTTTACGATTTTAGTTCGGTTGGACTTTTTGTCCTCATAGTGGGCCATATACTGTTTGGTTTGATTTTTTATTTAAAAATGTTTAAGTTCGATTAGCATTCAGACGAAAGTGTTATATTATACCATGTAGTAGGACGTATGTAGTCCTAAGTATTAAAATATTGAGGCATAGATTTACGGTGTACTATCTCAACCTCATGCGCACTTTTTAACTTTTTTTATCTATATATAGGTGGAGATTTTGTCGTTAGTGTATTACATCATAGGGAATATATTAGATTAGATGGATTTGTGTATTGAGATTTAGCAAGATGGGGATAGTAGCAGGGACGTGCGTGTGCATTACATAGATTTTGAAATCATTTTTTGTTTCTTTTAATCTATGACTAGGTAGCGTGTCCGTGCGTTGCTACGGGACAACAAACTTTTATACTAAAATACATGGGTCACACGGTAAGATAACACGAAGTTGCTCAATGTCGTCCAAAACGGGAACGACGATCGGCTACATCGGTGTTGCTGCTCCGCTTGCACCGCACCAACTCGCCACAGCCACACCTCACCACCGTACACTGCCATCCAAGCCCACGGTGAGCCCCATGTCTACCTTGCTCGCCGGTATGTGCTCGCCATGGCCGTCATCATGGTCTCTCCACCTTTTCTCTATTGCGGTGCACAACACACGCACGAGCACAAGCACGGCCTTACCAAGCCTACAATACTACAGAATGCCGGTGCTAGTGAACTGTCATTGAACGCTCGCAATGGCCGGAGAGCGCCACGGCAAGCTCCGTTCTAGCCAACACAAGAGCCATTAGAGACGGCGAGTTATATTTCAAGTAAATTATGGGATGTTTCTCTTAAAATCACATTCAAATACATTAATGAGTAGGCCCGCGGTGGGTGTGGGTGGCTGACTGGCTGGATGGTTGAGGACTAAATCAGAAGACTTGGGAGGGTGACCATGACCCAGGGACCAGTCACTCCACTCATCCTGCTGCTTTCAAGCAATGATCCTCTTCCATGTCTACAACAAGAACCAAACCATGCCTCCAAATGACACAATATGTGATTGATCTTCTAACCTGCCTAAGATTTCGGTTGCACTTAGATTCATGGGAGAATTAGCCGTGAGACATCGCCAAAGCTGAAAATTGGTTGTCACACACCTCCACTTTCGATATTGCCCACACTCTTTATTTTATTAATTTTCACCGAATGAGGAGAGAGAAAGGTGGAAAAATGTCATTCTTGCCCTTGTTTCTTTCTTCTTCCTCTCTCCCTCTCTTTTTTCTCCCTCCCTTTCTTCTTGCCCGTCATGAGCACGCAGAGCAGGCACGGCCCCGGTGATGGTGGAAGCCAGGGCCGGCCGCCATGGGCGAGCGCCGCCCCGCCTCGCAGGAGACCAAATGACGGAGCAGCCATGGCGGCATGAGACCACACGCTCGTCGGATGGCGAGGCAGTGCCACGCTCACTCGCGCTCTAATAGCCACTACAACCATGCGCGCCGGAAGCCGTGGTCGAGTGTGCCCCGTTGCGCCTGAGGTCATCATCATCTCGTCCCGCCGCGGTGGCCAACCTCCGGCACGCACGGTGGCCTGAGCGGGGCCGGAGGAGCTCTCCTCCGCGCCTACCTCCCCTTCTCTCCCTCCCCTGCCTCCCGGGTTCCTCTGCCTGCAATTCCTGCCCCCACCGGCGCCGTCCTGTCCTCCTCGCCGGAGCGTGGTACTCGCGACCGGCGGCGCCGTGGTTGGGGGAGGGTGGCGGCTGTGCCGCTGCGGCTCGAGGAGGGACGTGTCGGGGACCATCACCACGGCTCGAGGAGGGACGGGTTGCGCTGCCGTAGCTTGGACTCCGGTGGTGGCCGGCTGCCCCCTGCCTGCTCACAATGGCGAAGAAGAAAGGGAGAGAAAAGAGAGAGGGAGAGAGGAAGAAGAAAGAGATAAGGGCAAGAATGTCATTTTCCCACCTTTCTTTCTCCTCATCCAGTGGAAATTAATAAAATAAGAAGCGCGGTGTCTACTGGCTAAACGAAATGAAACTGCAGTGTCTCTGGGCCAATATCGAAAGTGGAGATATGTGGCAGCCAATTTTCAGCTTCTGTGATCTCCCACAGCCAATTCTTCCTAGATTTATTGATAAAATAATGGATAACATCATAACAGAGTTCATGATGTAATAAATTGTAGTTACCAATGGCATATCCTGATTCTACATATTTAAAGAAGTCTACTGATTAAATAAATTGTGTAGAACATAAAAACTGGCATTTAATCCTTCTAACGGTTTCTGTTCTAATTTGGTGACATTCCAAGTGGTCAAGTGGTGCCATACAGTAAAACCAATGCACGATTGGCAACTGCATATTGCATACTGAAGAAAGATGAAATGGAGGACACCTCCCTGGTGGAAAATGGAAAATACTACAACCAGTTAAGTGGGCCTTTCTAAAAGAAAACAATGGACTCACATCAAACATTATGATAAGCAATTAACCATGGTGATGTCCCCACTGAGTTCTAAACAAAATTAAATAATTTGCATCTGAACTTTGAACTCTGAACCCAACCAAGTTTTTTTTTCAGAATCATTGATGTTGAATAAGCTTAGTAGCAATTTCATGTACACATTTCAAGAACTACAAAACAGTACTGTACCACATCTGGAGAGCTAGAACTGAATCACCTGTACTGTGCAACAATTTCAGAGTTTCAGAGAGATAACAACCAAATAACCCAAGGCTGCTTAACATATAACCAAGAGCAAAAAAGAAATATATATAATAAGAAAAAGATTACAATTGCAATGCATCATTCAGGTAGTGGTGTGAGGGGTTTGCTGAAACTGTAGAGTACAGAAACAGAAAATATGCAGGACTGAAATCTCAATTCCACAATGTGCAAATTTGACATGAAAAAATGATGAAAAAATAAATAAATAAATTGTAAATAAAAAGATGGTGT
The DNA here is from genome assembly GCA_023333625.1 of Bothriochloa decipiens. Lineage (NCBI taxonomy): Eukaryota > Viridiplantae > Streptophyta > Magnoliopsida > Poales > Poaceae > Bothriochloa > Bothriochloa decipiens. The sequence goes on from CM041647.1 coordinate 8,238,713, forward strand.
TTTTTTATTTTCAAACTGAACCACTTGTATCAGTAGATATGCTTCACTGGGATATTTCATGATGCAAAACTAAACCACTGGTAAGCTGAGTGCGAAGTTGAGGCACGGCGATGAACATTGAAGAAGTGAAAAGGTCTGTGTTCAAGATTATCTTTCCTTCGATGTATGAAACCTGATGAATACAAATATTTCACAGAAACCTGAATGCTAACCCAACAATAAACCAAAAACCTGAAGATAAATATGCATACTATTCATCCTCTGACAATACACTGAGAAGCTGAGAATCTGAAACCTTAATGTGTACTCTGAAAACTGAACAGAGGCATATGTGTAATGAAACCAACCTCCATGTGTTGATGCACCTTGCAGGCCATCGGCAGCATCTGCTTGCACTCCTTGTGTTTAATTCTCTATCCACAGCATCGACTGTCTGCATCACCTCCAATCTTCCATTTGTTGACGCAGCTTGCATACCATCAGGTACAGGTACACTGGTACAGGTTCAGGTAACTGCACTCCATCATCACCACCTTCATCTCCTTGCCCGCCAAATACCGTAAAACACAGAAAAGAAAGAAGTTCATGTTGCAGGTCATCGACAGAAGTAACAGAAGGCAAAACAAATTTGGTAGATTTGCACCTTGCCTTCCATCGTCCAAACCATGTCGTAATCAAGTTGGTGTGCCGGCCCATCATACTCATCGATATCAATTTGCATCCCAATCTATGGGCCGCACGCATCTCACAGTATAGAGCACAACCATGCGAGAAAGAACCGGACAACGTCTACGGCGGCGGCGGCTGCGCAGCAAAGCCACGGCAAAATAAGAGACTGATGGATTACGTACCGCGTTGCTATGTCGGCGGTGGCTTGTCTACGTCCGCGGCGGTGCGTCAGGGCTTCCGCTGCCACCACCCGGCCTCCAACACCACGACAGCGGCAGGTCAGGAGCGAGAGACGGCCTGGACAATACCAGCGGCGGCGGCTGGTCGGCAGTGCAACTCCGGCGGGTGGTGCCTGTTGTGAACTTGTGATCGATGGTTCACGGACTAAGAGGATCGAGCCGAGGTCGAGACGGCGGCGTCGCGGTATTGCACGAGGCGTGGCAGTCGTCGTGAGGGGATCGCGGAGGGAGGGGACGCAGGATTATGGAGGGAGGTGAGGTCTGATCGCAATTTTTTTTATGGAAGGGACGGGGATTAGGGAGGGGGGCGGGGATTAGGGAGGATACCTGATCGCATATCTTTTTACGGAGGGACGGGGTAGCGATCGCAGCGAGGGTTGGACCAAAACACGGTGTTTTTTACCGCACGGTAACGGTGTCTTTGTTTTCGCTCTTTTTATTTATGGAAGATAATGGCATAGATAGTTAATTTTGTAGAAAATAAAAAGGGATCTAATGGTTATGATTGCTAGACTCTAGATTAATTTGATGGCCAGATGTCTCAGATTAATGTGAGAATTTTTAAAATTTATTTTTTTAGTGTATCTAATGAGTGTTAACGTGGTGTCTCCGTTGGAACCTATAATTAGTAATAGTAAGATCACTATCAATTAGTGAGTAAAAGTCCTGTCACTGACCAACCGACGTGATTATATTGCAGACCAACATTGACTCTTGGTCTCCGACCAAAAATTTTGATTCAACATACTTAAATTCCGTCCATGGTCCGCAGTCTCCCTCTCACTTGTTCTCCTCTCTCTCTCTCTGTGTGTCTATCATACTCTCCATTCTCATAGAGTTTCCTCTCTCACTCTCCTCATATCTCCTCCAGTCATACTCTCCTTATATTATACCTAGGTATGGCCCGGTGGCAAATCCAATGTGGGATGTGAGTCCAGCACCCCTAGTTGTTTCTTTCTTTTTCATACTTTTTGTTTCATGAAAAATAATGTCATTGATAAATTAATGAGCAACCGACAGTGAAGGATAAGGATTTAACTGTTGAATTAATAGTGACTGCTAATTATGGTGTAGTATATATTTGGGATTCACTATAGGGAGTTACCCGAAACATCATGAATCATGAGGTGATGAGAGAGAGGGGTATGGGATGAGATTACTAGGCTACGAGAGCATAGGCGGAGCATCTCAAACGATTTGGGGAGTGGTTGAAGAGTTCATCTTTTCACCTAGATATAAAGTGCAGTCAATCAATAACATGGATAGAATATTTGCATTGTTTATGACTACGTATCTATTGAGTAAAAGAATATACAGAATAAATAGTAGAAAAATATAGATATGGAGTTATTATATATATAGCACGTGTATTAGTGTAGTATACAAAATTTTGATTCTTCTTTTTTGGCCAACCAAAAATGTCGCTGAACATTTAAACCTTGTTATTCATGTTGATGTTATCGACTTCGCCAAACCTTAAATTTCTTTCGTCCTCCTCCACTGCATACTAATAATATAATAAAAATCTTAAAATTACTACTCCCTTTCTAGAAAAAAGGACAGCGACATGGTCTCCAAAACACAACTTTAATCTTTTATTTTTATAAAAATATTTATAAAAAAATGATATATGTATATTTTTATAAAAATATTAATTTTCCAAGCTAAATTTATTTATATAATTTTTATATTAACAAACTTAATAACTTAAAAGTCACTGATGATTTATCTTTATTTCTTAGTGCATCTAGTGATTGTTAACGTGGTATCGCCATTGGAGTCTCTAATTAGTAACGGTAAGATCACTATCAGTTGGTGAGTAAAAGTCCCATCACTGACCAAACGACATGATTATATTACAGACCAACATTGACTCTTGGTCTCCTACCTAAAATTTTGATTCAACATACTTAAATTCCGTCCATGGTCCGCAGTCTCCCTCTCACTTGTTCCCCTCTCTCTCTCTCCGTCTATCATACTCTCCATTCTCACAGAGTTTCCTCTCTCACTCTCCTCATATCTCCTCCCCTCCCGTCCCTCACCTTGGTATGGCCCGGTGGCAAATCCAATGTGGGATGTGTGAGTCCAGCACCCCTATGTTTCTTTTTTCTCATACTTTTTGTTTCATGAAAAATAATGTCATTGATGAATTAATGAGCAACCGACAGTGAAGGCCAAGGATATAACTGTTGAATTAATAGTGACTGCTAACTATGGTGTAGCATATATTTGAGATTCATTATAGGGAGTTACCCGAAACATCATGAATCATGGGGTGACGAGAGAGAGGGGTATGTAAGCGACGAATGGATGAGATTACTATGCTACGAGAGCATAGGCAGAGCATCTCAAACGATTTGGGCGAGTGGTATGGGAATAAGCTTCGTCAGCCCTCTATCTACCTCGCCGGCCTGTGCTATGGCGCGGCGATGGGCTGATTTGGGTTCCTAGCTCACCGACGAGGTGTTGGCTGGGTCTTTCTTTCCTTCAATGTGCGAAGACGGGCGGCGGTGGTGACGGCAACGGAGGCATCAGCGTCTGTACTTGTGCATCATGGAGGTCAGTTGTTTACCTATGCGGTGTCTCTGGAGGGCAACGTCATCGATGTTAGGAGGACGAATCCAGATCGGGTGTGAGCTTCTTCGACATCTCTGGCGACTTCACTGCCTTCGCCGGTGGCGGTTACATCAGGTTCGTCTACCAACTCGTCTTGAAACCGGGTTGTATCTTAGCTACCACATGTTCTGGTGGTTTGCCTTCCCTCCAGAGTGAATCGTCGCCTGGCGAGCGGGGATTGCTGATGGTTGAGGTGTTAGATCCCCTGAAGTCCGGCGATGTGATGGCTTGCAGCCATCTTTTCCGGCCTGAGCATTCAATGACTGCAATGCATATTGGAGTTTTTGTTGTGCTACTCTGGGTGCCAATGAAAACTTTTGATGTTCTTTCGTCGGGAGGGTGGTCAGCTTCAATGAGCATGCTCCGACCGTCAGCGACGAGGACAACCGGGAGTCTTGTAAGGACTTGAATGTAATATCTATTTTTTTGAGGGTGTCTTTGTAAGATGTGGGATGTAATCTACCAGATCTATGTATGAAATATAAACCCGGTTTTCTCAAAAAAACATGTAATCTACCGGATCTATGTATGAAATATAAACCCGGTTTTCTCAAAAAAAACATTCATTTTGACAAAGTAAATGGATGTGATGTATTTAGAAAAAAATAAAACGTCTTAAAATCTAGAACAGAGAGTGCATATATGCAATTAGATAATCTTGTAGTTGTTTTTGTGATTGCAATTGGATATATAGTTTATTTATCAACATTCATAGTGATATTCCACTTTTATTTCCTTCATCACTTATATGTGATAAGTCCTCGGTGCTGAGGGACAACGAAAAAGGTTCTTCTTCTATTTGGAAAATTAAATACTACTAGTAGTGAGTTAGTAATAGATGACAAATATGACAAATATTTTTTATTTGTTTCAAGTTTCTATTTTATTTGACTATGTCAAAAGATCATGTGCGCGCAACTTTAAACTATTAAATGCATATGTAAAGTGCAATAACTTTAATAGTGGAATGGTGGGTAATGATAACGAAATAGGTACAATAGTTGGCACTTTGAATTACTTTTTACGTCCTGGTAGTGGTGTGCAAATAATATTATCAACATTAATATATGGGATCATGCTTTACAATTTTCTCGGCATAACGTAATATGGTTATTTGTAAGCATTATGAGTACATGGGTGAATGTAGTAGAAGCTTCTTTCATTTACCAAATACTAAAATAATAGCAAAGAAATAGAGGCCCTCACTGCTACATGAATGATTTGTACCAAAGGTATCGTTTTCCTAGGGGCGTAGCTCACACCAACCACCTCGTGCCTGGACGGACGATGTTAGTCGTCCCTACAAATCGAATAGTATGGACAACTAGTGATATTTTAATATTGCTATAACAAGTGGAAAATACTAACTACCAAATCCTACATAAACAATAAATCAAAACAAGAAAGTGTCTTGAAGTTTCAATCCTTAGATAATCTAAAGAGGGAAAATTCTATAAAAATTCCTATGGCAACCAAGAATAATAAAAAACGAGAATATATCAGAAATTTTTTGGCTATCCTTTTTACTAAGTTGCAGTAGGCCGTCACTGGATTTATGTCACAGAGGGTAAATATAAATATCCATTATTTTGAGACATCACAAAGATGAAATCGGTGCAACTCCTACTGGAATCAGGAGCTTTGCCAAGTGCCTAAGACACTCGACAAAGGCTACTTTCACTACAAGAAACTTTGAGAATCCATGACGAATTCTCAATGACGGATGTACAAATCGTCACCGATAAACTTTTTCATCATGGATGTGCCCAATGGATATTTCTGGCCCGCTAACTCATGACGGTTTTATCGAGATCGTCACAATATATGATTTTTAAATTCATCATACTAGTTAGGCCAAAACAATAGGCCCGCTATCATATATTAGTGCAAAGAAAAAAGTAAGATTATAAAAAAAATCAAATCTAAAAGGTGATTTGTTAAATTAATTGAAATAAATATTTTTTACTTTTGTTGCATGTATATGGTGGATATATCATGAAACTAAGAAATGTTAAATTATTTGAACCAAATAAGTTTTGTTACTTTGTTGCATATATATGATGTATATATGTTAAATAAAAAATATTTTGCATAAATAGGATGGGAACAAAAAAGCCATAGCACTTGGGATGGCATGGCCCAACATTAAAATGGTAATAAAATAAAAAATCAAAGCAAAGTATAGAGTAGAAATGAAACCAGGACTAGAAATAAAAATTAAAACAAAGCCTTTGCCGAGTGCAGCACTCGGCAAAAAAATGGCCAGCAAAGAGCTCTTTACCAAGTGCATTTTATCGGGCACTCGGGGTTTTCACAGCCGGAAAAAATTAAAATAAAAAAATAGAAAAAAATTAATTGGGGGAAGGACCCATTGGCTAGCAGCACCAACCAACTCCTGGCTATGTTTTTTAGGATTTTTGCACACTTTACGGTGATAGAGATTCAAACTCGTTATCTCTCTCTCACGCGGTTTCTGCATCATCCACTGCACTACATCACATGTGCCTAAGTAGTTTTAATTCCTCACATTATATCAATCCGAGTGTAAATTATTTTTTGAGGCCCTAAACGAATTCAAATCAAAAAGTTATCAACTATAATATTTCATAACTTTTCGAGATCTACACTTTTTGTTTTGAAAGTTTCTACATCTGAGGTCATTTATAAATTTTAAATTTTAAATTTGAGAAATTCAAACGTAGGTTTAGCAGGACAAGATGAACTTAAATGAAAGAGTTGTCAAACTATAAAGTTTTATAACTTTTTGAGGTCCACAAACTTTATTTTAGGTGTTTTTCCATGTGAAATCATTTAAAAAATTTGAATTTTGAATTTTTGAAATTTAAACGTAGTTTACCACGACAAGATGAACTCAAACGAAAAAGTTTTCAACTACAACATTTCATAACTTCTTAAGATCTATAAACTTTATTTTGGATGTTTGATCATTTGTTCATCCGACATGGTGGTTTTAACATTGTTCACAAATCTTTATATATCTCTCTAAACTAGAGAGACATGTAAGACAACTTCGTAGTTAAAAACTTTTTGATTTGAATTCGTTTATGATTTTAAAATTTGATTTAAAGTTTTCTTTGTCGAGTGATTTTTTATACATTCATAAAGACATTCTTTGCCGAGTGTAAAAAAAGACACTCGGCGAAGAAGCTTATTTACCGAGCGTAAAAAAACACTTGGCAAAGAAGCTATTTACCGAGTTTTTTTTCACTCGGCAAAGAGGCCTCTCTGCCAAGTGTTTTTTTGGTACTCGATAAAGAGCTTCTTTACCGAGTGTCCGAAAAAACACTTAACAAAGCATTTGTCACTTGGCAAAGAGCCGGATTTCGGTAGTGAACAGCTAACAACATGCTGTGACCCCCCTCTTACAATTACCTTTGCACTAATACACATCACAGAAAATTTTCGTTCAGTACTCACTAGTGTTATTGCATGGAGTACTAGCTTCGATCTCCATATATAGCCGCTGCCGGCGCGCACGGGTACATCACTCATTAGCATGCAGTTGCTGACGAGTGCACCATGACGTACCGCAGCAGCAGGATGGTGCGTGATGCACCAGTGGAAGCCGCAAGAACCACCCCTGGCCGCCGGACGACGACGTGCCCTCTCGCCAGCGCCAGCAAGCTGGAGCAAGGGCCGCCGCTGGCAGCGGAAGCCCCGCAGAGACACCGGCACCGATGCCCGGTGGCAGGTATTGTGGCGGCACGACACCTGGTGGCTTCATGCCGCCGCACCCAAACGACATTGCCTGGATTTGTTGCTGCAGTGACTTGATGTGCTGGATGGTCTGGTCCAGAGTTGAGGCTTGGTTGCTCTGAAAAATGTCACAGGATCGGATCCGAAATTGATCGTAATTACTAAGTGCGTGTAAACGGCGGAGCACAGAGCGTCCGACGACCTTGTCATTGCATCCTGGAACGAGCTGTCGCAGGGTCTTCAACTTGTCGTTTATCTTGCGCCTTCGTCTCTGCAATATACGTGTACATATTTTTATATTAAAATGTGGCAGCATAAATAAAAATGCAGGGTAGTATGCGCGCGTCGGTACTAGTATTATTGAAGATTACAGTACTATGCTTCCAGTAGTAGTTCAGTTTCAGTACCTTCTGTGTCAGGTTGTGATGTGTTTCTGCAGGATGAGAACGAGACCTCCTTGCTCCTCCTGTCACTTTCTTCCTGCTCCCACAGGAGTAGTAGTTTTCTGTTGAATCCTATATATCACACGAACACAGTGCATGATCCGTCAGACCTTCAATCAAATTTGTGGTCTTTTCGAATTCTATCACAGGAACAAGGAGATTGGCAACCGATCGATACATCTAACACGCAATTACTTTTAACTATTTGTCTAGGCACATAGTATATATCTAAAGTGCATAACAAAATCTATGTAGTTAGAAAAGAAAAGCCAAAAATACACCATGAGAAAACAGTAATTATCACATTTATCAAAAAAAGAAAAGAAAAGGAACATACATACACCGATGGATCTTGGGACGCGAGATCTGATGGCTTAAATTAAAATATCAAAGAGTCCGTGCTTAATATAATCAGAAAATATTAAATCCATAACAATAAATCAGTTTGATTTCCGAGCCAAAAAATACCTAACCACTTAAAACACAATTAGTAAACATAAAATTGAATTAAAAATTATGATGGGAGAAAAGATATCTAAGTAGGAAACATAAAATTTAGTAAAAATTATGATGGGAGAAAAGAGTAGGAAACACAAAATTTAAGTAAAAATTATGATGGGAGAAAAGATACCAAAATAAATAGTCCATACAACATAAAATTAGTAAACTACATAACTTTAATACTGAATATTACAAAAGTAGTTTGATTTCATATTTGGAAAAAAAACACAAAATACCAAATCGCTTTTACTCTCACTAAGTAAAACTATCAAATTGGTCCTAGACTAAATTATCTATATTTTTAATGGCTCATGTATCTATCAAAACATATAGAAAAAGATTAAATAAAGAGTCTAATATAATATATTTACCTCGGCACCACTGCGGCATTTCTCTAGAGGCCTCTCCGTCTTGTGATCCGCCAGAGCATCACCCGCCGCCGCGAGCCCGGCAGCGTCGTCGTTTGGCTGGTGGTCGTCATGGCCAGCGAGGACAGCATCAGCATGCTCTTGGCCGCTGACAATCGGGTATAGCCACGCCGCCAGCAGGGAGACCGGCGACGACGACAACGAGAACGGCAGGCTTGTTGCCGGTTGCACCTCCATGCTGCTGCGGCCTCGTCCGGTTCCTCCTTGCTCCACCAAATCAAACAGATCACCGCTGCGATAGCCGATATAGATTGAGTTGAGATAATATAAACATGAATTAAAAAGTTCTTTTTTCCTAGAGTAATTTTATGTCGATCTGTGCTTCAAGTCTTCACGTGCATATATACGTATGATGAACATGTTCCCAAAAAAAAAAATATGTATGATGAACATGTGTATGCTTGTTAGCTAGTACACAAATGCAGATAGATAGCATCTTTGCACAGTACAGTGTTATTAGCTAGCTGCTAGGTTATGACGTACGAGGAGCGGCGAGCTCCGAACATCTCGAGGACGTCCTGAAAACCGGCGCTGCTGGCCTCGCCGGGATCGGCGACGACGGCGGTGTAGCAGGGCGTTGAGCGGGCTCCTCCTCCTGAACCCTGGCCATTCATCGTCGTCATCTCCATATAAAGTAGCCTGCATCCGTTATGATGCTATATATATGTGAATGCTTTCCTAATGTAACATGTACAACGTCTGCGTCTCTGTGTTCTCACGTAGGTTACATAGCACATATACAGTGGCCAGCTGAGAGAAGCGAAGAATATTCAACGACGGTGCAGACGAGAGAGATCTTATCTGGATCGATGCAGGTCCTGAGTGCCCGAAGAATATTCAACGACGACACGGTGCAGACGACAGAGCTCTTTGCTGGATGGATGCATATTCTGGGTTCTTCGGTGGCACTTTGATTTGCTTGCTGTATGAAATGGCAGCGGTTTGAAATATCTACGCTACAGACAACCATCCATCAGATCATCATCCATGGAGCCTGGAAGGCGCCACATGCATGGAGATGGAGTACTATACCGCATCAGTAGAGGCTAGCTCTAGATAGAAGACGACGGCAATGGCTACACATATCTCTAGGTAATATATATATATATGTGTGTGTGTGTGTGTGGGCGCGCGCGCGCGCGGGGTGCATCAAGGCTCATGTCAGCATGTGCATACGTATGCTGGAACAGGGTATGGTCGTATCCCACGTACACGGCTGGATAGACATGACACTCATATCGTACTAGTGATTTGCGCGCGCCTATACGCGTGAGCAATGGCAAAGCAATATTTATAAAGAAAATACAATGTGGATATTGGTCACTGAGATATTAGCTAATTATTACAGTACCAGACGTTCGTAGATGAACCAAATTCCACACGAATGGCGTTAGGTCTAGCAAGCTGGGAACACAGTTATATAGTATCGTACATAAAAGCTAAGTAATTAAGCCGAGAAACTACATCCAGGCTTCAGAAGTACATAGTGGTAGGTCTAGCGCAGGTTGGCCTGGTTCAATCGGAATCCAAACTGCATCCAGATGAGTAGTCTGCAAATTGGAATTGTGAGTTGAAATGTTTATTCCGTTGTTCAACATGCGAGACGGAGGTAGGAACTAATGTATACCTCGTGGCAGGTAGAATGTGTCGTCGGAAGACCCTGTGAAGGCAGAAGAGGTGCTGTCGGATGCGTGGCCACGGTACCTCGCACGCTCAATCCGAGCATTGGGTACAATATATACAGAATCATAATCACAGCGCCATCAAAATCAGAAAGAGAAGATTGCAGACAGCAGGTGTCAGGTGAATTGCGGGCGCGGGGGGGTGGGGGGTGTTAGCTATAGTTACTTGTATACCTTGTGCCATGTGAAAGGAGTCATTAGAAGACCCGGTAGAGGCTGAAGACTGGCTGTAGGTTGCAAATCCACGGTACTTTCCACGCGCAATCCTTTTATTGGCCGTAAGAGACATATAAACAGAATACATAATGTGATTTTATGGGAAGACATGTTTAGGCATGAATGCACCTCTTATGTGCCACTCCATTTCCTCATCGTACACTTCTCTGTCGCATCCAGCTTGCTCGGCTATATGCAAATAGTTGAGGAAACAGTTAGAAAAGCAGGTGAACTGAAGAAGTCATATCCAAACTCTATGTTTGCTGAATGTAAGGCTGATGATATGATTATTACCTGAGTCCATTGAAATAGCAGCACCATTCGAGTCAGATTTAGCTGCATTATCGTAGTTGCTGTGTTCAGGAAAGGGTGGTGCCTCTGAATGGTTGTATGCTGTCAGTGTGACGGGAAAGACTATGTTTCTCACCCCCCGCTGGTTTGGATACTGCAGACCAACTTAATATTTGCTTCTTACCAATGTAAAAACTTTAATTCTAAGCACGGAGCCGACACCATCAAGGCACTCACATAGCTGCACAGAAGTAAATAAACTTCAGTTTTTATTGTCAGATTCCAGTTTTTAGCCACTCTGTAGAAGGGTAAATAGACGACCTAAAACAATATGATCTAGACAAAGACAAGAATAAGTAGTAGAACTGACAATAAGTCAATGACAACATTTTAGGATGCTAAACTTACCTTGTCACTTTCTTCTCCCTCAATCATGAAAGCAGTGTCCCTTTTTATTCTATCAACCTGTCAATTGTCCACATTAGTGGATAGAGTACAGCAATAAGGTAAAAAAGAAATAATTGCAAAATCTATGGATAACTACCCAAAGTCTCTGCAGACCTTGACTTTCAAAGAATATGTCTGAAGATAATAGGAAAGCTTTTTAGACAGCATTATATTAAAATAACTGACCATAAGAGAGCTGCAGTCCATATGCACGCTATGTTTTCCACATTTAGATTATCTGCAGATCTAAAGCCAATGTTTTTCCTTTTTAACCAGTTGAGTACCACAGAAATTTATAGCAACAAAAAAACAAAGGTATCTGATAATCGATTAGGAACGGGACAAATGGTTGAGATGAAAGGCAGATATTTAATACTCCTTGACAATATCAGAAAGGAAACAAGAAAAGATAAGGAGACAACAAAATGTAAGACCTAGAAAAGTTGAATATTAATAAACTCTGAAAGAGAGCTATATTAGGCACATATAGATTGACAAATTTGCCAAATATGACAATTTCATATAGATTGTAGATACCTTTTCACACTGAAACATGTATGCAGGCATGCCACATGTATAAAAACTGAAAGCAAGCAAATGTTGCCTAATATTTTGTATGAAAGGTGAAAACAAGCAAATGTTGCCATATGGACAGCAGGCTATTGGTACATCCATCTATGCTATAAACTGAAAATGTAGAGTCTCAACTAACCAGAACTTCATGCCATGTAGATCCTTGTCGTTGAGCTCTGCATTTGACACCAAATAGAGCCAGTTAAGCAATGCATACTCAAATCCTCAGCAACAGATCAGAAGATATATTTAACGGTCATACACAATAGGGAAAACAAAAGTTGCAATGTCCAGTCTTTTAGAAGGCAAAACAATTGTTTTTAAATAGAAATGACATATGGCATGGATCAAGTCAATGTAACATGGCTGGATATGCTGCTGAAAGTATCTTATGATAATCAATATCCATCGTTTCATTTGTGCAATTACCATCTGTATCCTTTATTTCCATCTATCTAGACAACTAATGCATATAACCTGCATGTTGTTTACCTGAATAAATGTAGGGCATCGAGTCACTAACCATTGCAATACATGAAGCCCCCATGATGCCTAAGAAAGCTTCAGATCAAAATGAGGAAAATCTGCAAGGGATAAGAAATGTAAGCAACTCCCTGACACCATGGTTCCACCTGACATTGCACGCACATGTAAAAGGAAGTAAACAAATACAACAAGGCTTCTAATTTCATATTGGCAACAAAATATTGGATATATGGAATGACAATAGAAGCTTCAGTTTATCTACAGAAAGGCAGTGGACATATTGAATAGTAATGCTAAATCATAGATTGAAAAACCCATGGATATATATTTGAATTGTATACTCTTCAATCCATAAATCTATTTGCCATAACAATTCAATAACGTTGTATGCCCATGCGTGTACATTTCTCAATTCAGTTCTACAAGGCAAATTAACACGTGCGTGCACATAATTTCTCCATTCAGTTCTACAAGGCAAATTAACATCTATATAGTATTTCAGATCCAAAAAACTGGTCGTTGCTCAATAGTGGCCACAAATAAACCAGTAGAAGCTCGTGCCGACAAATACCAAAGGCATGCATGTCAACAATATATCTTTGACCAATCTTGAGGAAATCCTAGGCTACTGATAAATAATTTGGGGAAAGTACCATAATTCCACCCAGAAAATGATGGTGCCACTGAAACTTCCAAAAAATTGAGAGAGTTAACCAATCACCGATATCCACATACTCATCAGCCATCTCAGCCTCTATTTCCCTCTTCTCTGGAATGTCAGTCTCCTAAAATAGGCAACAAAAGCAGGATCAAAATTAGAACTCGATCCAAACATGACTGGTTCATGAATGAAAACTATAAAACAACAGCTAGGTTTGTTTAGAATGCCATACCGACTCTCCAATTTCAACCACCACGGACGGAATCGGATTGACAGCAACCTCGACCATGAATTCTTCTGGCTCTTCTTTAGCGCCTTCCTCCAATTGACCACAAATCGATCAAGCTCCCACAGGGTCTCGATATCCAGCTCATCAAAATCGAGCTCCACCTCCTCCCCCGTCAATGCCGGATCATTGCTCCTCTTCTGCACAATCTACAACACATTCAGCATCTTCTCCTCGGGCAGGCAGCTCTTCATCCAAGGCCCATGCGTGGGAGGATTGACTAATCCATCCATGTAGGCACCAGATCCGGCCATGGAGTCCACCAAAGGTTCATGCTTGGTGCTCTGCACAGACTTAGTGGGGAACGATTGGATTCGGCCATGGAGTCCCCGGATTGACCCACCAAAGAAGACAACAAGCACAGATCGAGCCGCTGCATTCTAGCGGCGCGCCCACTCACGCCGCCGCATTGCCGCACTGGGGTGACCTCACCTGGTGCCATGCTGCCGCCGTCGCCTCGCATACGCGCCCGAAGACGAGCCGCCCCGCCCCGCTTGGCCGCGTCACTGGCGTTGTGCCGGCTCCGCCCCGCTGTGGCCGCTGCCACAGAGCCGCACCACTGCCTCGCGGCACCGCCTGACTGCGCCGCCCAGCCGCGCCAGTGCCGGGCAGCCGCGGCGCGCCGCCGCACCCGGCCGCCGCCGCCGTCGCAAAGGGAGGGAGGGACGAAGAGAGAGGAGGCGAGGAAGGAGTCTGGTGGGAGCTAGGGTTGGACCAGTTTATATATGAAGTTAGAGGAGGCAGAAGAACCATCGGATCAGAAATCTAATGGCCAAGAAAATTTCGAGCGACGTGGCCACCCAGGCGTCGGGTTTTGGCTTTACGCCATGTACTCTTTAAATAAATGAGGAACCAGCACCCAATCCCAACAAACAGAGAGACGGTGCGGCCGGATGTGCACAATCGATCAAGATGAGACGGCTATACATATTCTAGAACGAAGCATCCTATCTAAAACTTCTTCTATATCTATATGAAGACATGTCGGGTCTGAAAATTAATTTCTCCAAAAGTGAGGTGATCATGGTGAGTCAAGATGATGGGAAAAACTTAAGAGTAATCTGATATGTTCAATTGTGCAATTGGCAAATGGCCAATCAAATACCTTGGAGTCCCAGTCTCAGGTTCCAGGTTACATGTGGCTGACTGGATGCCCATCTGTGAAAAAATTCTGAAAAGGCTTGGTGGCTGGAAATATAGCTCTTTGAGCCTGGGTGGTAGACTTGCTTTGACTAACTCATGCTTAAGTAATCTACCAATCTATACAATGTCCATGTTTTTGCTGCCTTTGTCAGTCATTAACATAATGGACACCGCAAGAAAACACTTTTTCTGGCAGGGAGCTAATATGAGGAAAAAAGT
>CM041647.1:8263329-8327677 GCA_023333625.1 Bothriochloa decipiens
GGTGGTGAAGATGAACCCATATGGTAAAATGCTAGGGGACTATAGCTTGGGACCGCACCGATGTGCCCCCTTGCCACCAGCATGGTAGTAGGCTTGGGGCTTGTTGCACGACGGGATAAACTGCCACCGGTGGTGTTGGCTTCATTCCGCACCTAAACAACGACATTGTCTGCAAGCATTAAGCCTAAATAGATGAGTGATATGCTGTTAGATGTGATCCAGTTGCACAAATCAGCTTAATATTAACAATCCTCAAGTTCCTTTTTTGTTTACAAAAAATCTAAATGTTCTTGATGGTCGAATCATCATGCATGTATGCTGGTGTCTGACGACGTACACCTGCACTTCCTGATTGACGATAACTGACGAAAAAATCAAGTTACGGGCGTTCATTGTTCAGACCTGAATGTGCTGCTGCAGTGACTTCATGAACCGGATGGTGTGGTCCAGAGTTGAAGCTTGGTTGCTCTAAAATGTTATAATAGAGTAGATATCATACCATTTAACTATTATGACCAAAGTAGCACAATTTGTGGTGTGCTAGTGTATAGTAAAAACTCTGACGATGAAGGTCACAAGGGGGAATAATATCCTTGTTATTACTGTCATCAGTCAAGGTTGTCTGATCGACATGTACGATACGTAACTAGTGCTGTGTTGGTGACTGAGAGTGAGATGGTCATATCATTCATTTACTTGGAGTCGTAGTACACTGTTCTTACGTTTTTGTCGCATCCTGGAACGAGCTGCTGCAGGGTCTTCAACTTCTCATTTATCTTACACCGTCTTCTCTGCATATTATGCAAAATAAATGCAACATGCATGCAGCATGCTACGTGAGTGGAAGTTAAATCAAGCAACTGCAGTTTATATATAGAGCAAATTAAGTTTACACTGACACACACCACACACACGCACCTTCTCTGTCAGGCTGTGTGCTTGTGCAGAGTGGTGATGAGACCTCCTCCTTCCTCCCGTTGATGATGATGTTTTCCTCTACATCCAAAATGTGCTAGCCTAGAAAAAAGCAAAACGGCGAGCGATTTCCCCTGTCCCCGTATTCGCCGCCGCTGGCCGGAACGGCGTCTCCGCCGCCCGGATCGGGTGGATCCGGTCCCGTCCATCCCGGATCTGCTCCTCCCACTGCCCCCGGCTTCGCCATGGAGCACGGCTCTTCTTCACGGCGCTCTTGGGCGGATGAAGCGGAGGAGGAAGAGCTAGCAGCGTCGGGGGGCTCAACACCAACGCTGCCCCCTTCGTCAGGACATCCCCGACGGCCGGCTCGGGCTTTGGTCGCCTCGACCCAGACACCCAGCCCTTCTCCCCTCCCTCCGGCTTTGGGGAGAGGCTCTCCTTTACCGACTCGGAGGCCTCTGACGGCTCGGAGCTTGGCTCACCGGTGTCGGAGGGGAAGGGGGAGGCTGTGGCGGAGGGTGGCGGTCGTCGCTGTCACCGAGCTGGGAACCCCGGCGGCTCCTGGGCGGCGCCACGCCGCACGGACCCGCCTATGGATGGCCCCTCACGGGCCTCTCGGCTCCACCGTGCTGATGGTGAACGCGAACGCCGGCCGTGTCCCCCGGCTGCCCACCCGACGCGTGCCTCCAGTGAGCCGGACGCTGATGGCTTCTATCGAGTCCAGAGCCGCAAGCGGTGGCGCAGGCGCACTCCTCCCCGCCGGTCGAAGCCAGTACCGCCCCACCTCAACGGCAAGTGTTTCAACTGCATGAGTAAGGATCACATCAAGGCGAATTGTACCTCCCCTCCAAAGTGCTTCAATTGCGGGACTGAATGTCATCGCCAGAGGGACTGCCCTTTCCCTCCGTTGGGCATTTTCGCGACTGGGAAGCGCCGCCGTCCTCCGGGCAGGACGGGTGTAATATCCCAAATTTTTCAAGTTTTTAAAAATAGCCAAAAGTGATTTAATTGCATTTTTGGTGAGCAATTAATTTTGACAAAATAAATGTTTTTTAAGAAATAAAAATATATCATAGTAGAAATATGCTTAAGCATTCATGCTGGTGCATATTTTCTTGTGGTGGTGTTTGAATTTAAATTGGATTTTAAAATACATTTGAAAATACAGTTGAAAAGGGGTTTGAATAAATGAAAAACCATTTCTTTCTCTTTCCCTCTTTTTGGCCTGATCAGCCCAAGCGGCCCGGTGGCCTGCTCCCCCCCCCCCCCCCGCCCCCCGGCACTCTTTCTGGCCCGCTCGGCCGCCACGGCCCACTTCCTCTCCGGCCCAGCAAGCCCGCAGCAACGCCGCGCGCGCGATCCTTCATGTTGGGCCGACAGGCCAGCGGCCCATCAAGACGCTAGCGCCGTTCGCACCGCTTCCGTCCTCTCTCTCTCTCTGGCTGACAAGCGGGACCCACCTCGTCTCCTTCTTCCTCCGGCTCGAAGCCGAGTCGGGAGACCGAACCCGACCGCGTCACCCGTGCCGTCCACGCCGGTCGTACCGCCTCGCCCTCGGGGCTATATAAGGGTTTAATCCGCGCCGCAATCTCTACCGAAACCCTATAGCTAGCCGCCTCGCCTTGTTTTGTCGAGCCGCCACGCGAAACCCTAGCCGCCATTGACGGGTTCCGCCAAAGCTCGCAATTCGCCGCCACCGACGGGCCATCTCCGTCATCAGCTAGCCGGCAAGCACCACCATGATCTCCTGAGCACCTTGGTGATGTTCTTTCGGTTCAGTTTGGTCTAACCCGAGTTGTCACCGTTTGTAGTTCGCCGTCGTCCACCTCGCCGAGCCGCACGCCGTCCTCGCTTCACCTCGACTTCCATCTTCCTGCTAGGTGAGCGCGGCGTGAGCTCCCCGTTTGAATGGTACCAGTCCCGCGCCAATTGGTGGTCGGGAACGCCGGATGAAAGTTCTCCGGCGAGCTTTCTCGCCGCCGGCGATGGCAGCCGCCGCGTCGGGCGTCTTCCTCGGCGAGGCCGACTGGCCAGACCAATCTGGACCGTTGATCTTAGATTCAACGTGGTGTGAACTAGGGTTCCCGATCTTCCGAAAGGTTCTAATAACTCTCGATTTGGTGGAATCGCGACACAATTCGATCCGGCTTCCGAACAACTCGGCTCTAAACCCCGCAATCGCAGCACCACGTCTCCTCTGGTTATCGACCGTCGAAGCACAGTCGACCTCGCCAAGAAGGCTGAGTCCTTTGCCTGCTAATCGAAGAACACAAGCAAGAACACGAAAGAATGCAACCAATTGCAGATGAATGATTAATCTCACGAGTTGGGGTCTCACAAACCGACGGCGCGGCAAAACTGTTGTGAACAGAATAATCTAAGCAAAACCCAAAACCTAACGAGAGAGGCGGCGGCTGGTTATAGAGGTCTAAGGGTCGTCGCCACCCCTGGAAGCGCCCCCTAATGGGCTCAACAACGATACACGGCCCAACGGACCAAAAACGATGACGCAGCACCGGAACAGATTCTGGATGCTAACTTGTTTCGATGTTTCCCGATGACTCCGAAGGAATTTTAACCTCAAACCAAAGCCATTGGCTTCCTTATGAAATTATCTTTCCATCCATAGGTGGATCATCAAAAACGGAGTCCGGATGCGTCCTGGGCGTCCGCTTTACTCCATACTAGTCTTGGACTCCGAAACAGGCTCGAAGTCGACTCGGTTTGGGCCTCCACCTTGACTTGGGCGCCCTTGCTGGTCCTCCACGCCTCCAAGCCATCCCTTATGCATCCCTTGGTCCCCTCCATGATTCCTAAGTATAATATAATCATTAGGTAGCAATCTATTCTGAAAATCATAAAAAGACTTCCTTAAGAACGAGCTCACCTATAAATTTAATTGTCGTGCGCGAGCTCTTGTGATTGGACCTTGAATGTCCAGCGGAGGATCATCTTGTGCATCCAATGGAGTGATGTCCTCATCATCCTCCCCCTCTTGAATTGGAGTCGTCCTCGACTCAAGGTCATCTTCTTCTCCCAAATACGGCTTCAAATCTGAAATGTTAAAAGAAGGACTAACCCCGAACTCGGGTGGCAACTCAAGTTTGTATGCATTATCATTTATTTTCTCAATAATTTTATAAGGACCAGCAGCTCTTGGCATTAATTTTGACTTACGCAGCTCTGGAAACCTATCTTTTCTCAAATATAACCATACTAAATCACCTGGTTCAAGTTTAAGTTCTTTTCTACCTTCACTACCAGCAATTCTATACTTTTCATTCATCTTTTTAATATTTTCTTTAGTGGTTTCATATAACTTACGAATAAATTCAGCACGTGCACTAGCATCACTATGCGTTCTTTCATTGGTAGGTAAAGGCAAAAGATCAATTGGAGCACGAGGGTTAAAACCATACACTACCTGAAAAGGACTTACCTTGGTGGTAGAATGTGTCCTCTGATTGTAAGCAAACTCCACATGAGGCAAACATTCTTTCCACATCTTTAAATTTTTCTTCAAAACAGCTCTCAGCATGGTGCCCAAAGTGCGGTTCACTACCTCTGTTTGTCCATCTGTTTGTGGGTGACAAGTTGTTGAAAACAACAATTTTGTGCCCAACTTATTCCATAGAGTTCGCCAGAAGTGACTCAAAAATTTGGCGTCGTGATCTGAAACAATAGTAGACGACATACCATGCAAACCAACAATATCTTGGAAAAAGAGGTCAGCAATATGAGTTGCATCATCACTTTTATGACATGGTATAAAATGTGCCATCTTAGAAAATCGATCCACAACCACAAAAATACTATCCCTTCCCCTCTTGGTCCTAGGCAATCCTAAAACAAAGTCCATCGAAATATCTGTCCAAGGAATAGAAGGAACAGGAAGAGGCATATACAACCCATGTGGATTCAAGCGAGACTTAGCTTTTTGACATGTGGTGCAGCGTGCCACGAACCGCTCAACATCTCTCTTCATCTGTGGCCAAAAGAAATATATGGCCAAAACAGCTACCGTCTTTTTAACACCAAAATGGCCCATCAATCCTCCTCCATGCGCTTCCTGTAGCAACAAAAGACGAACAGAACCAACTGGAATGCATAGACGGTTAGCTCTAAACACAAATCCATCATTTATCATATACTTGTTCCACGTACGTCCCTCTTTACAATTTAGCAACACATCTTTAAAATCAGGATAAAGCGCATATTGCTCTTTTATTGTTCCAAGCCCAAAAATCTTACAATCAAGTTGGGACAACATAGTATATCGTCTAGACAAAGCATCAGCAATTATATTATCCTTTCCTTTATTGTGTTTGATAACATAAGGAAAGGAATCAATAAATTCAACCCAATTAGCATGTCGACGATTCAGATTATTTTGAGAACGAAGATACTTAAGTGATTCATGATCTGATTGTATAACAAATTCCTTAGGCCACAAATAATGACGCCACGTCTCTAAAGAACGTACAAGAGCATACAATTCCTTATCATACGTAGAGTAATTTAAAACAGGACCATGCAATTTTTCGCTAAAGTATGCCACAGGTTTACCATCTTGCATCAAAACACCTCCAATGCCAACTCTACTAGCATCACATTCTAACTCAAAAGTCTTACCAAAGTTTGGAAGTTGCAGCAATGGTGCGTGTGTAAGCTTATCTTTTAATGTCTCAAATGACTCCTCTTATGCCTTACCCCATTGGAACACCACGCCCTTCTTTGTTAACTCATGTAATGGGGCAGCAAAGGTGCTGAAATCCTTGACAAAACGGCGGTAGAAACCTGCAAGACCAAGAAAACTCCTCACCTGTGTGATGGATTGGGGTACTGGCCAGCTCCTGATGGCTTCAATTTTTGTCTCATCCACCTCAATTCCCTGTGGAGTAACAACATATCCAAGAAAAGAGACTCGATTCGTGCAAAAGATGCACTTCTCAAGGTTACCAAATAAGCGTGCATCGCGTAAAGCATTAAAAACAGCACGCAAGTGATCCATATGTTCATCCAAAGACTTGCTATAAATCAAGATATCATCAAAGTAAACTACCACAAATCACCCAATAAAAGCCCTTAAAACTTCATTCATCAATCTCATAAAAGTACTAGGTGCATTAGTTAAACCAAAAGGCATTACTAACCACTCATATAATTCGAATTTAGTTTTAAAAGCTGTTTTCCATTCATCTCCAAGTTTCATTCTGATCTGGTGGTAACCACTACGCAAGTCAATTTTAGTAAAAATTACAGAGCCACATAACTCATCAAGCATGTCATCAAGTCTAAGAATAGGATGACGATATCGAATAGTAATATTATTAATGGCTCTACAATCAACACACATGCGCTAAGAACCATCTTTCTTAGGAACCAAAATCACAGGAACAACACAAGGACTAAGGCTTTCTCGTACATACCCGCGGTCCAAAATCTCTTAGACTTGTCGCTGAATCTCCTTAGTCTCTTCAGGATTGGTTCGATAAGCAGCACGGTTTGGCAATGTCGCTCCCGGAATCAAATCAATTTGATGCTCTATTCCTCTCATAGGTGGCAACCCCGGGGGTATCTCAGCTGGAAAAACGTCCTCATACTCCTGCAAAAGGTTAGTGACAGCAGGAGGTCTCGAACTAACAACATCATCCAGAGAAAA
The DNA here is from genome assembly GCA_023333625.1 of Bothriochloa decipiens. Classification (NCBI taxonomy): domain Eukaryota; kingdom Viridiplantae; phylum Streptophyta; class Magnoliopsida; order Poales; family Poaceae; genus Bothriochloa; species Bothriochloa decipiens. The sequence continues at coordinate 8,269,907 of CM041647.1, forward strand.
CAAAGCTCGTTTGTAAACTAAAGTATAGCAAATATCATCATCAGAAATTTTAGCAAGGCTATATTTTCTTGCAAGCATAACACCACCCTTCAATTTAATTTCCTCGACCATAGAATTAGGTGTCAACTTATCCTTTTTAGGTGGGTAAACAGAATTTGCAACTTGCTGATTTTCAGATTTAACATCATGCAAACTAGCAGTTCGTTCTTTATCAGCTTGTACAATTTCAGCTGGGGTCATTGGCACCAAAGCAATTTTCTTTCCTTTATGAACAAAAGTGTATGTATTACTTCTACCATGATGAACAGCATCATTATCAAATTCCCAAGGGCGACCCAATAAAAGTGAACAAGCTTCCATAGGTACTATATCACAATCAACGGAATCAACATAGGTACCAATAGAAAAAGAAACTCTGCAAGTTTTTGTTACCTTAGCCTTACCGGAATCGTTCAACCACTGAATATGGTACGGATGGGGATGTGGGCGTGTAGACAAGTCAAGCTTCTTGACCAAATCTAAACTCACCAAATTATTGCAGCTACCCCCATCAATGATGACACGAGCTCGCCGGTTGTTGATGACAAAGAAAATTTAGAACAAATTATGGCGTTGCAGCTTCTCAGTTTGTTGTACTTGTGTGCTAAGCACTCACTGCACAATGACACTCATGTAGGCTGATGTGTCCTTGCTACCAAAGACCTCACCTTCTTCTTAAACATCTTGTTCTTCATCATCATCTTCCACGTCAGAGGTGCTGATGTACCCATCCTCTGTAGCAATGTATGCCCGCTGACTTGGACAGTCCTTTTGCACATGTCCGTAACCATGGCACCGATGACACTGAATGCTAGGAGTGCATCCCATTGAGGCAACAGAAGATGCACTCTTCGATGGTTCCTGCACTAAATTTTTACCTGAACCAGAAGGTTACGCAGAAGACGTCCTCTTGTTCGCTAGTAGAAACGCGCGGAAGGAGGATGCCTTGGGAAACCCCGATGATGCTCCCGTGCGTGGTGTGTATGAGGTGCCAGCCTTGCTCTTGGCCTGCTTATCACGCCCCTGCAATTCCTTCTTTGCAAGCATAGCAAATTGAAACAACTGGTTGACAGTGTTAAATTCCTTATAATCAACTATGTCCTGAATTTTCTCCCTCAAACCCGCATAAAAACGAACAATAGAATCCTCAGTTCCCTCCACTATGCCAAAATGCATCAAACCTTTCTGAAGTTCACCAAAATAATCCTACACAGATTTATGTTCCTGTTCTAAACGCATTAGTCTTTTACGTAGGTCTCTATGATACGATGGTGGCACAAATCTATCACGCATAGCAAACTTAAGTTCTTCCCACGTATGAGGTTGGCAATTATCTATAACTAAACCAGTCCACCAAATGATAGCAAAATCTTTAAATTCACTAGTGGCTTGTCTAATGCGATGTTGCTCAGGCACAAGATGGGCACAGAATTTTTGCTCTACTGTCATCTCCCAATCAAGGTATTCCTCGGCATCATAATGTCTCAAAAAAGAAGGTATGATAAATTTAACCTTAGCATAAGGATCATCGGGAGCATGAGTACGATTACCTCGGTGGCGATTGAAATGTTGAGCACCACCCATACCTGTGGTATTGGTGCGAAGACAATGACGTAATCTATTTTCTCTTGTCGCTGCTCTATCAACATTACCATCAGCATCATATACCTCATCGCTAGCATTGCTGCCATCATTATTTTCTTCAGGTGGTGGCGGTTCTTCTAAAGCAGTTACCTTATCGATCAGCGTGGACAATCGTTTATCCAACCTCTCAAGGGTGTTGCCAATCTTGAGATCAATGAGTGCAGCAGTTACAGCCTTGGTAACTGTCTCGTTCAAGTCCTTCTGAGCATTGTTTATAACAGATTATAGTTGCTCTTGACTGACACACTCTGAAAACTCTTTGGGTGAATTCTCTCCCTCATCACCTGCCATTGTAGACACAAAACACAAGCAGCAAACGGTGAAAGTTATCCCTAATAATCCTCTACAAAGGTGGAGTGGTGCCTCTCAAATTTAGAGCAAAAGGCAATACCTTAACAAGTTTCGACCGGTTCTTTATAGCAAGGCATGGATACCTGAAAGACGTAGCGCTGAGATTACGGGTGTCAAAACTTTTGCTGTCCAGAAGTATATGTGAAGCTTAGGAAGGTCGGCCAAAAAATATGTGAGTGGTACACAATTCAAAGACAGAAAGTAATATTAAATTATAGTCCCAATTACTTATTCTCATTGCTAGCCTAATGTGTTTCAAGTACCAAATGTGTGTGAACAAGGACAAAGGAAGCACAAGTATGAATGAAGCACAAAGCACAATGTAGCACACGCAATCACAGAACAAGCAACTCCTTTTTGTTTTTCCTTTATTTTTTTCTGAACAAACTTTTTTTTACACTAATTTTTTTAATTTTTCTCTGAACAAGTATGACAAAAGATGCAACCACAAAAATTTTCACCTACAACAGAGGTGGAATGTGGTCTACAGAAAGTCAGTACGTTCTCTGAAAAGCGTGCAAGAACCTTGTCAATTTTTTTCTTTATTTTGCCGAATTTTTTTGGCAATTCTAACTGGACCAAATAGGCCGAAGGCTAGTTTGGGTCGGCTCCAAATGGAGTCAAGAAGCTGCTGTAAAAATTTTAAATTTTTCTGATAAACGAGCCAAAAGTTATGTCTGTTTTACCGAAGGTATCCCGAGTTATGTTTCTCGGAAGGCACGGCGGCGGCAGTTAGGGCGAAGCGTCCCTAAACTCCAACACCGATCACAGCAGTAGTTATTCGGCTAATGATGCAAGGAGGGCTGCGATGCAAGCAACAATGAGCGGCCGGCGACCTATCTAGACTTTGCGCGGCGGCGAGAATTGACACAAGGCGGCTAGCGGGGCAAGTCGAGTAATATGGTGGATTTGACTTGTTGTTTGGGACGGTGGAAGGGGACAGCGTTGAATGGAAACGATGGGGAAAAACACACGACTGGACTCTAACACAACCTAACCAGCAACAAGACCCTGACTAGGACACAAATTCAACACTACGGAATCTGACAAGAACTATGCAAAAGCCAAACGTGGTTCTGGGATAAGGGAAAAACCTAGACTAAACTATTTTTGGTTTTTTTTGGATTATAGGACGAAGGTGAAAACAAACTAAACTAGGGTAAGGGTGAACCTGACGGTGTACCTGAAGCTCTGATTACCACTTGATGTGAACTAGGGTTCCCGATCTTCCGAAAGGTTCTAATAACTGTCGATTTGGTGGAATCACGACACAATTCGATCCGGCTGAGTCCATTGCCTGCTAATCGAAGAACACGAAAGAATGCAACCAATTGCAGATGATGATTAATCTCACGAGTTGGGGTCTCACAAACCGATGGCGCGGTGAAACTGTTATGAACAGAATAATCTAAGCAAAACCCAAAACCTAACGAGAGAGGCGGTGGCTGGTTATAGAGGTCTAAGGGTCGTCGCCACCCCTGGACGCGCCCCTCATGGGCTCAACAATGATACACGGCCCAACGGACCAAAAACGGTGACGCAGCACCGGAACAGATTCTGGACGCTAACTTGTTTGATGTTTCCTGATGACTCTGATGGAATTTTGACCTCAAACCAACTCCATTGGCTTCCTTATGAAATTATCTTTCCATCCATAGGTGGATCATCAAAAACGGAGTCCGGATGCGTCCTGGGCGTCCGCTTTACTCCACACTAGTCTTGGACTCCGAAACAGGCACGAAGTCGACTCGGTTTGGGCCTCCACCTTGACTTGGGCGCCCTTGCTGGTCTTCCACGCCTCCAAGCCATCCCTTATGCATCCCTTGGTCCTCTCCATGATTCCTATGTATAATATAATCATTAGGTAGCAATCTATTCTCAAAATCATAAAAAGACTTCCTTAAGAACGAGCTCACCTGTAAATTTAATTGTCGTGCGCGAGCTCTTGTGATTGGACCTTGAATGTCCAGGGGAGGATCATCTTGTGCATCCAATGGAGTGATGTCCTCATCGCAACGGCCCACAGTCGCCTGTAACCCTTCGCGTGGCAAGTTTTGCAAATAACCCCCTTTCTTTCGGCCTAATCTGTTAAGAACCCTTGGTGGCCTCGACAGAATACGTTTTCTCTACTGGAAAACGTAATTTGTGTTTAATAGATCCATAATACACTTTGTCCATTGGAAAGCGCATTTTTCTTTTAACAGGTTCCAGAATACGATTTATCCTCTGAAAAACGTATTTTTTCTTTTTAGTTCAGAATACGTTTTTATCTATTTATAGTTTTGCCATTATCTTTAAAAGCTTATAACTTTCACGTTTTAACTCTGATTTGGTCCGTTCAAATTCTGTTAGATTCATAATTTTGTAATCTACGCAGTGGTTCTACTGTTAATGTATTTTGGATGTTTTATATTTTTAGTCTATATTTAAGTATTTAATTGTCTATAGGAAATCTTTGAAAATTCATAACTTCGCCGTTATAACTCCGTTTTTGGTGAACTTGACGTCTATGCGATCATAGCAGTGTGTAGAAGAGTTTTAGAAGTTTTTTATTCTGTTTTGATGAGATTGGTGTGTTGTTTCTCTAATAACTCTTTGTTTACTTCGTGTATGTATGCTCGATTGGATTGTGTGGTGTTGATTGTTAATGTCGAGTTCAGACGGTGAGGTTTTTGTTGAGCAAGGCTACTTTGAGGATCAGCACGATCAGCAGGACTTTGTGAATCAAGGCAAGTATAGCATGGATCTTCCTTATTACCTATTCACTATAAATAATAATTCATATGCATGTGTCTGTTTGATGACCCTAGAGTTTATAACTAGATTTGATAATCTGATTCCTTGAACCTTTTGGGTTGCATTGGGTAGTTATGATGCTAGTACTCTAATGGTCATAATCTTATAACTTGATGTGTGTTATGCTATCAATGAAAACGATGACTTTTAACAAACATGAACTCTTGTCTGTAAGTGATTTATCATGGATAATCCGTACAGCTGTGAGGGCTATATGGCTCTGGCTCTAGTCACTTGTAGGCCCTTTTCTAGCTGGTTAGTGGTTTGGAAGTTAGGGTATAGGACAGCCTCTGTCCTTATGAGTATAGCCGGGAAGGATTGTGCCATATTGGAAGGGGGGTTCCTATACACAACGTTTTTCACATCTCTGATTGGTTAGGAGAACCTATAGGAGACTTTATATGTTTTGTAGTGGTTTGAAAGTTATAAATCCGCTCGGTTGTAAAACATGACTCACAGTGAAAGTGTACACTTCTGATCAGAGTTTAAATCAATATATTGTCCGTGCCCTTCGGTTAGGGCGGCCTTGACACATTTACATTAAAGATAATGGTTCTCAAATTGTTAATGTGTTCATCTTAATGTCGTTATTTCTACACACTTGTTAATGTTATCTTGATCATGAGTATATGGGAATTTTCACTACCTTGATGCTATGCCTCAATATGATTAAGCTATAAAAGCTAAATGCAGTCAAATAGTGTCAGCTTATTTGAGCCTCATTAACCCATGTTATGCTTGTAGAGTACGGTTGTGTACTTACGCTTACTTTACTTTCAATTTTGGAAAATTCCGGATGGGTAACAGATGAAGGTTGGAATGAGAGCTATCGTGATGAGTACTAGGCTTGGTGTTCACCAGTTGACGTGTCCCTTGGTTCGTTATATAACAAACAGGGTGAAGATACTCTTTGTAATTTTTCATCCTATGGAGTGTGACAATGGGTCCTTTTGCCTCCGGTAAACGACGTCGCTCGCCATCGCTGCGGGGGCGCGTGCAGCCTCGCTGCCGCTCCACACCTCAACGGCCGGGCTATCCGAATGTTACGAGCTCCGCCCTCTCCACCTCCACCGGCCGGTCAATCGCCAAGTGCTACGCACGGTCGGCGGACTCGGGGGACACCGTCTCGGGCCATTCGGCCTCCACTGATCCATCAACGTTAGTGCCTCACTGCTGCGGCCCCTCCCCATAGCTAGGCTCGCACACCTGCCTGGTTCCGGAGGACAGGCATCCTGCGCTCCCCCGGCTCCAGAATGGTGGCGCGCCCCGCCATCCTACCTCGTCTGACGCACAGGGCGAGCTGCCCACCATGCGGGCTATACACGGCGCCCCCACTGATCCTATGGCAGACAATGCTGAGGATGTGATCTCCCTCGACTATCATAGCTCTGAAGATTGCAAGCCCCGGGGCATTGTCTGCTTCACTCTTGATGCGGACATGTCGCTACTAGTGGGGGCACCGACTGTGCCTGTCCCTGCCCCTCCTATGTTTTCTGATGATGATGTGCGGACTTTGGATTGTGACTCTGCCCCCTTCCAGCCATACCTCGACATCGGGCTTCTGGAGGAGGGGGATACGCCACCACCGGTGTCGTCTACCCCTACGCTAGACCTATGCATGCCTGCAGCCGCATCGGCCTTGTACACCACATCTCCGTCCGTCAACGCGGCTCAGCCTGGCCCAGTGGTGTTGCCTGATTTGGACACGCCCGTGGTCCAAGTTCCTATGCCGACTACCTTGGCCGCACCAGGGATTAATTCGGACCATGCTGCGGAGGCGGACGCACCTACTATGACCGTCACTACAACCTCGCCTACAACCGCGGTGGCCCAAATTCCTACGCTGCCTTCCAGTGCTGCGCTGAGGGACCACACTACGGAACCAGACGTGCCTGCTCCGACCGTTGCCGCTACCTCGCCAGCATCAACGGCGGCCCTCGTCGCTCCTACTACGCTGTCGGCGGCGGGCCCTGGCTCGGCGGAGGTGGCCGGTGCACTCTTCATCAACTCGTTGTTGCTGCCGCTACAAGAGGACCTGGCGCCGAGAGCTCCACGGCGCGCGTCCCGCCCGGAGCCAGCCAATGTGATCCCCCGCCGTAGTGACCGGCTAGCCGCCAAGGCAGTGTTTCGGGACCCCAACCCAGAACTGCAGGCCAAGCGTATTATGCTTAACAAATGGGAGCACCGGCCAGAAGACGCATTCATCCCGGTCGAGACGGTGGCAGAAAAATTCCATAAGGCGTTCGATGGACGGGTCTCCTCGGACACCAGAGAGGCTATGCATGAGCTGCTGTACCCCCTCCGAGGTGCACGACGGAGCGCCGTTGCTACACAGTTATTCCAATGAGTGCAAATCACATTCTCATCTGGAATGCACGCGGCCTTAACTGCCGCGCACGATGTAGCGCTGTCAGGGACATCGTCGAGCAGCACTGCATTTCTGTTGTCTGTCTCCAAGAAACCAAAATTGAGCAATTCTCTACATCCATGAACATTGACGTAACAGGGATCGACTTCGACTACATTTGTCTCCCGGCTGTTGGCGTTGCCGGTGGAGCCCTTGTTGCGTGGCGTCGTCATCTCTGGATGCGTCCGACGCCACTGCTCGTCGCTTCTCTGTCTCCCTCCACCTCCGCCCGTTGAATGGGAATGGCGAGCCGTGGTGGCTCACCAACGTCTACGGACCCACGAACGACGACGATAAGGGGAACTTCCTTTAGGAGCTGAGGGGCGTACGCACGGCTTCCCCGGGACCTTGGATGATTTGTGGAGATTTTAACATGATCTACCAAGCATGTGACAAGAACAATAGGCATTTGCATCTTGGCATCATGCGTAGCTTCAGGCGGGCGCTGGATGACCTTCTTCTAGAGGAGTTGCATCTTTCTGGCAGGTTGTTCACCTGGTGCAACCACAGGGACGCCCCGACCTTGGAGCGCTTAGACCGTGCCTTCGCGTCGGTGGATTGGCTAGAGCAATATCCATGCCATCATCTGTGTTGCCTGTCGAGTGACTGCTCGGACCACGCTCCACTACTGCTCGTGCTAAATTCAGAGCCTTGGGCACGTCCTCGCTTCCGCTTCGACGACTACTGGACGTCGCTGGATGGCTTCCAGGATGCTATCCGCGCGGCCTGGGACAGCTACGTCGTTGGCTCTGATTCGTGCAAGATATTGGACTAGAAGCTGCATGTTGTGGCCAAGGCATTGCGTAGCTGGCGCGCGACGAGGGTAGGCAACATATGCCTACAGCTTGTTGCGGCAAGGGTGGTCATCTACGAACTTGACACGGCACAAGAGACTAGACAACTCTCTCTAGGGGAGATCGAATGGCGTAAGGAGCTGAAGCACGCTGTCCTCGGCCTGGCATCCCTATGTCGGACCATGGCACACCAGCGGGCTAGAACACGGCAACTCCGGGATGGCGACGCCTGCACGCGCTACTTCCATTTACAAGCTTGCCATCGACGGCGTAAGAACTACCTCTTCGCCAACCACAACGGGCTCACGTTCACTGAAGAGAAGGCTAAGGCGGACATTGTCTTCTCCTACTACAACGACCTCTTGGGCACACCCTTCATCAGAACGCACCGCATTGACCTCTCACAGCTGGGGCTGCCTAGGTTGGACCTCTCCGACCTTGCGGCTCCATTCACCATGGCCGAAGTGGCCTCTATCATCAAGGAGACACCGTCCAACCGTGCCCCCGGCCTGGATGGCTGAACGGCACCTTCTACAAGGCGGTGTGGGGAATTATTGGCCCTGATGTCGTCTGCGCCTTCCAGGATTTGTGGGACCTCGACTTTTGGAGTTTCCACCATCTGAACGAGGCGGTAATGGTCCTCCTGCACAAGACGGAGGAGCCGGTGGGACTCAGGGACTACCGCCCCATTAGTCTGATTCACTCCGTGGGCAAGCTCTTTTCCAAGAGTATGGCAATGCATCTAGCCCCACAAATGCATGAGTTGGTCAAGATCAACCAATCCGCGTTCATCCAAGGACGAAAAATTCATGAGAATTTAATGACAGTGTAGCTCGCGTGCAGATGGCTGCACGCCAACCGTTGGCCGGCCGTGTTGCTGAAGATCAACCTCGCCAAGGCCTTTGACTCTGTAGCTTGGCCCTTCCTCCTGGAAGTGTTGGAGCACGCCGGATTTTCGCTTCGTTGGAGAGACTGGATCTCGGCCATGCTGAACACAGATAGCACACGGGTGCTGGTGAACGGACGTCCCAGCAGCCGCATATGCCACGCCCGGGGCCTCCGTCAGGGTGACCCACTGTCTCCGCTCCTGTTCGTGATTGTGATGGAAGTGCTGAACACACTAATCAGCGAGGGTGACCGACGTGGCCTTTTTGCTCCATTGTCGGACAAAATCAAACAACGAGCTTCTATTTATGCAGATGATCTCGTCATATTCCTGTCGCCGGAGCTCAGTGACTTCTCCAACGTTCGCCGGATACTCGACCTCTTTGCAGGCGCGTCTGGGCTCATCACCAACGTCGACAAGTGCGTCATCACGCCGATACGCTGCTCTCAGCCCCAGATCGACGTTGTACGCCAGGTGTTCCCCTGTAGGGTCCAGGAGTTCCCTACCAGATACCTGGGCGCACCTCTGTCGCTCTCCTGGATCGGTCGCGCCGAGGAGCAGCGCCTAGTTGACGTGGTGGCGGCTCGCATTCCGACTTGGAAAGGCAGCCTGCTGACCCAGGCCGGCCGCAGGACGTTGGCCCTATCCACGTTATCCGCCATATACCAGTTCACATCTCCATTTGTTGCTGCCTCTCAGCCTGGGCCATCCGAGAGATTGATAGACGTCGTCGCGCCTTCCTATGGGCTGGGACCGACTCTGTCTCCAACGGCCGTTGCAAGGTCGCTTGGCCACAGGTGTGCGCACCTAAGGACCTCGGTGGGCTGGGTATCCTGGACCTAAGGATCCTCGGTTTCGCGCTTCGCCTCCGGTGGGAGTGGTCGCGCCGGACCAAGCCGACCGGGCACTCCTCCCGCCCAAGCACTAGCGCGTGACTTCCGCCATGTTCGCCTGCTCGGTCACCGTGGACATCGGAGATGGGGCCTCCGCAAGGTTTTGGACCGACGCCTGGCTGCCGGCTGGGGCTATTCGATCCTTCGCTCCCAACCTCTTCAAGGCCGTCAGGCGCCGTCGCTTAGGACGCTTCGTCAAGGATGCCTTGGAGGATCGTCGTTGGGTGCGCGATATCACTGGTGCGCGCACTGCACCTGTCCTACGAGTATGTCCAACTATGGCGACTCCTCCGCGAGGTACAGCTATGCCCTCTGGAGCCGGACCGCTTCGTCTGGCGGTGGACGGCCGATGGGCAATACTCCGTGCGATCGGCGTACAGGTCCTTCTTCGTTGGCTGGACATAGATGGAGGGGGCCAGGGAGCTCTGGCGTGCTGCCACCCTCCCGAAGGTGAAGTTCTTCTTTTGGCTTGCTCTGCACGGCAGGCTCTGGACCGCGGATAGGCGGACACGACATGGACTACAGACAAGTGCATCTTATGCCTTATGTGACCAGCTTGACGAGATCACGGACCACCTTCTTTGCTCGTGTGTGTTCACCCGCGAGATTTGGTCGCGGTTGCTGAACACCATTGGTTACCCAGCAGCCGCTCCCAGCCACGATGACACACTGCTAGGGTGGTGGCTGGCGGCCCGACACTTGTTCCCACAGGCCCTGCAGCGGAGCCTCGACTCACTCATCCTGCTCGTGTCTTGGTGTCTGTGGAAGGAGAGGAACAACCGCACTTTCGATCACCGACCGTCGACGACGACGCTGGTCCTCGCTAGGATCATGGACGAGGCAAACACTTGGATTGGAGCTGGTAATGGGTGTCTAGCGCTGCTCGTTGCTTTGGCCTCATAGGACGCACGCCCCGCTAGCTCGTCGCGACACTCGTTTTTTACTTAGTACAACCTAGCTACTCCGTCACTGGGTGACGATTTGTGTAATGTGTTCACTCTAGGATGACAACGGTTTCTCGCCGTGATCATCATTGGAGATTGTAAACTTTTTTGATTTCACTTGATAAAGCACATGTCAACGCTTTCGAAAAAAAAATGATGTTTTCCTATTCTCCTGTCAGACGAGACGACGCAAACAGCTATCAAAGCGACGGAGGAGAATATACTGAAACTTACTTATCTGTCAGGCATGCTTGCAGACGACGACAAAAACACCAGGCTGAGAGTCTGAGACAGTTAACAAGAACAAGATGGTTGGACTTCCCATCTGTACGTCGTCACCACTGACTCACCTGTAGGTTGCGATCCGATGACTCCTTCCCTGACGCCAACGGCACCATCTGATCATCATCCAAGCAAGCGCGCCGGCCGCCGGCAACGACGACGGCATCACCGCCGCCAGAGACGATCGGGAAGAGCCACGACGCCATCTCGGCCTCGGAAGGGGGCGCTGGCGGTGGTTCCAGTCTCTCGGTCTCGGGTACGGGTACCACCGCGACTGGCTGCGACGACGGAAAGGGGTTGCAACTGGGATGCCCCTCCATGCCGCCGCCGCCGCCGGCGGCGGATCCTCGCGCCACCAGGTCAAAGAGATCATCACTGCGAGCAATTAAGGCACCACAAGCAGTCATATATATATATATAGCTATGAGCACGTGTAGAAAGGAATTTTCATATATATATATATATATATAATTATAAGCGCAAGTAAATAATTATTTTTTCTCCAACATCTATGCCTAGTAGCCTGCTAAGCTGGTGGCCCGCGCTGTGCATGACATGACCGTGGGCTTGTCGCCGCACACGTACAACGAGGAGCGGCGATCACCGAACAAGCCGAGGAAGTCTTCTGCGCCGCCGCCGCTGCCGAGGCCTGTGGAGCAGTGGCACCAGCAAGCAGAACCAGAGCCCTGGCAGCTCGTCGTCGTCTCCATACGGCAAGCACGCGTAGCCGTAGCGTAGGCTCGGAGTACGCGCGCTATACAGATCGAGAGGGATCGAGCGCCTATATATAATTAGTGGGTCTGTGCAGTATGCTGCAAGTGCAATGGCTGTGCGCACACACGGCGTACATATATACAGTGGATGGATCGATCGAGTAGTTTTTTTTTTTCCACGAGGTACACCGGTTGTAAGGACATCTTCGACAACTAGCTATTTAATTAACTAGATTTGATTTGACAAGCAAAAAAAAATCAGAGAGAATAATTACTATCTACGAGCAAATAGCTGATGTATCAAATAGCTTAAAGACGTATAAACGGAGCACGTGGGTCTATTAATGTTAAATAATTTTTTCTCTCACCTCCACATCAGCTGACTGTGTAAGTAATGCTAACTATTAGCATCAGTGGACGCCTTGAAAGAGTGATTTGTGCTAGCTCTGAATTTATCCGCCGCGATCACCGGCCAGTAAACGGGTGAAGCTAGCTAGTGTGCGCCATGACGACGACGACGAGAGCGTCTCTGTCTCGCTCAAGCTACAGCAGCAGCAACAGTTATCAGATGCATCGTCTTCTGTTCTAGTAACGTAGCACGGCTCCTCCGTAGCTAGCTAGCTACAGACAAGCATTGACGGCGGATGGAAGCTAGCTAGCTGGAGTGCATCGTGCATGCTCGCTGATGCATGCATCGGCGCGACGCCCAACCCCCAACCCCAACCCCAGATATTTGTGCGGGCGTACACGAGTTAAGTTCGTCACATGATTCCAAATAAAACTTTCAAACGGGCCCGGATGATGCAGAACAACATAGATCCGAACAGACACGTAGACGGTACCGCGCCGGATAAGAACAGTCTAGATGCTTAGAAGCTGTTGCTACATGTACAAACCTATATGTCCAGCCTATTATGCTCGCATGCATCTATCTTGCGCCACGGAGGAGCGAGGATGATTCCTTGTCACTGAATTATTATTATTATTATTATTATTATTATTATTATTATTATTATTATTATTATTATTATAGTAAATAGTATTAACCATTGTGTCCCTAAATAAATTTATTACAATAATATATTCTATAATTAATGTATTTATTTTTATACCATAAATGCTAATATTTTTATATAAATTAAGTCAAAGTTCAAATGGTTTGACTCATCGAAAAACAAGAATTGCTAAGCTGAACCATCTAGAAGCTCTGATACATTGCTTCATGTATGGCATAATTCCTAGAGATATAGGGTCTCTTTAGTTCGCTTTCAAAATATACCAAAGTCACCAATTTAAAATTTTGGCAGCCCATGATTTGGATTGTACGCTACCCAAAGCATGCCAACCTCTCATGCATATTCAGCTTGCTGAATCTATAACAATTTTTGTTTGTCTAACTTTCGTTTACTAGACCTTTCATATGACAAACTTTGGTCGCAAGCCAAAACATATACCTAGCCTATTTGTCATATTTGTCCCTATCTCCCTCCCAAAATCAAAGTCAGTTTTCTTATACCTCCTCTACATTTTAAAATAGGCTTTCTCCTTAAAAAAAAACTTTTAAAAATCAACTAATTTATTTACTCCTTGAGCGGTTTTAAAATTAAATTTTGTCTGACATGGCCTCTCAGGTCAGCCGCCCTACGTAACATACATCAAGTTACCAAATATTGTGAAATATCAACTCTGTCGGTCTCAAGATCTATGCTTAAAGGTGATGAGGTGTGTGCGTCCATATTAAGTGTGCATGCATGTATAAGTGACACATGTGTTCATATTAAATAGGATCGAGTATGAGGTGATTAATCCACACATTCCTTGTTAATGAAGCCAATCCAACTACTATGTGGTCTGAGCAGTCTCGTATAACCGATAGCGTGAGCACATCTACTAACAAATAAACAGCGATAAGAAGACTATGTCTCAAATAATTCGAGACAAGGTACCATAATAGAGCATGACCTTAGAAAAATATGAATTTGGATTCATAATTTTTGTCTTATTTTTTTTTCAATGGATGTTCTAAGATTGGATAAGATTTAGGATTTTTAATTGCACATTTTGGATAAAACTATTTATATGTTTTGAAAACTATTTCTATATTTTTTTGTATAAAATCTAGTTGATCCCTGCCCTCTCGTGGTTCATGTGGTACCAAATAACCACCCAAGGAGAAAATTCAAACGGTTTCAAAAGTTGGAGAAAATAATAAATAAAAAAGAAACCTGATTTTTAGTTGGAGAAGTAAATCAAACTTGAGCAAAAGTCAGAGAAGGTCTGATCGATATTTTTTTCCTTTTGTGTTTAGGGTCTGATTGGTTTGCTTCCAAAATTCAGGCATGACAAATTTTGATAGGCAATCATCATCCGCCTAGGTCCACCATCAGGGACTTGTGTCAATATAGGGGAAAAAAGACCCTAAAGCTTTGTTTGGAGAAGATAATGAGCCCAAATCATGCACCAGTATTGGGCCTCTGACCTCGCCAGCCCAATAGCAGTACACACTTTTCTACAGTTCTACCCATTCCAAAACTCGTGTCGTTTGCTCGCTCCGCCTACTCCAGCCCGAACTCAATTTGTGTATCTGTTGAAAGGAATTGCGATCCGACCAAGCAAAAAAAGATGGGTCTTTTACGCCAGTGCCATTGATTCGTTTTGAGAAAAACAAGGTTAAAACTGTTAAAGCATCTCATGGGCATATGTGGCTGTACAAGGAGGGACAGGAGGGGGAGCACGCGCTCTGCACGAGGGAGGAGGCCGCCCAGCCACAGGGCCCCATCGGCCGGTGTTTGCCACCACCGCCCGCCGTCAAAGAAAAGAAACTTCATGACCTCTATTACTTTTTTTTTCCAAGCCGGCACGTTTTTCATTAAGAGAACCTCCATTACTTTTCACCAAGTCGGATTTACTTTCCCAAATATATATAAAAATCGGTTCTTTTGATAACTTCTCTAACGTTTTAAAACCGTCTGAGTTTGCTCCGCAATAAAAGCTAAAAGCTTACGATCACGTCATCAGTCATCTATAGTGTTTAGGACCTAAGGTCCGCGAGAGACCATGCGAAATGGTCATAATGTCATCTATATTATGTAGAATTAATCATTTATGTATATTTCTTATTTCATTGGTTCCTATTATTGCTTTGATTGTTTTTCATTTCTAACAATTAGATTCATAGAGTAATGATTATAAATACAACTATTACTCTATAGTCATGTTTTATTATTTTAAATTTCCAGCTTTTCCCTTTATATTTGTGATATGCAAACAATTATTTTAGTTGTTTATGTATACTCTTGTTGTGTACGTATCTGGTCATACATGATAGTTTTGGTTAAAATACCATGTATGCCAAATCTTGGTTCCGTCCCTTCAAGGATGAACGTGTTTTCATGCATGTATAAGTGACACATACGTATGTGTCATTTTTTTTCACGAACACGTGCGTTTAATCTGGGACGGACGTGTTCACGAAAAAATAAGTGACACATACATATTCATATTTTTAAGAAATGAGATGTGCACTTATTTATGATGAAAGGACTAAACAAATAAGGAATATGATGTGGTCACCCTGCGTGATACATATGTTGCCAATCGAAATCAGCTAAACAACTGCTCCCTCCGTCCTAAAATAATTATCGTTTTGGGTTTTTGTGCCACAAGTTTGACTCGATTTATAAAAAATATGTGCACTATTTATATTTTTAAATAAATTTGTTAAAAAGCCAGACAAAAAGATCTTTCCGATGTTTTAATATATAATTGTCGGCCTTTATTTCTCGAGAAGTGAGAATGACACTTATTATGAAATAGAGGGAGTATGTGTTCTAGCCTTCTAGGTCGTAATAGATGATGTGAGCATATACTAGCAAATAAACGTTAAAAGAAGACCGTCTAAGATTCAAATAATCTCATCAAGTAATTATAATACTTCGTACTTTGACTTTTTTGATGCATGCACTTTGCTATGCATCTAGACATATTATTTATCTGGATACATAGCAAAATATATGTACCAAAAAAATCAAAGTGAACTATAATTTAAAACGGAGGAGTATGAAGCATGATTTTAGGAAAAAAAAAACCCTAAACTACTATTTCTTTCGGAGAGATTTTTTATGATGTCCCTAAGATTTTAAGGTTTTTAATTTTAGAACCTTTTTAGAATTTTTTTGCATGCGTTTAAAGTAAAACATGTTCTATAGTTTTTTTTTATCAAGTCTATTTGACTCGTGAACCGCGATGAAGTTCAGTTTACCTCATTGGCGGTTAACATAGTGTGGACGGTTGACATGACACTACATCAGCCAAAACCGCTCAAGGAACAATTCAAACCCACTTTTCAAAGTTAGAGAAGGCCAATAGAGGTTAATCGGAATTCACGTGAAATAGACAAGAGGAAAAAAAAAAAACTTTTCCTCGCAGGGTGGGCTCCGCACTGACCTCAAAGAGTGGTCCCACTGGCCGCCGTGGAGGGCCGGGCCGCACCTGGCGGCCCCCTCGTTTCAAATTCTGAAGCCGTGGGCTACCTGCGCCTCCGGCGGCCTCGTCAGCTATCACTCAGCTTGACTAGACTGTACCGTAGACTCCTCGTCAGTTATCTGAAAAAAGCACCGTCAAAAACAAAAAAAAAAATGAACTTCACACTGTAATTCCAAGGACGCCTCTTAAGACTATCCGCAGCCGTCGCAGCGGGGTCCTAGACGCGGTCCTGGGACGAGCAGGAGCGGCTCCGGTCCGGGCCCTGCCCAGGATGTACGACGCATCCAGGGAAGCACGCGGGGCCCACGCGGAGAAGGGAGAGAGGGAGGGTGCAGAGGGAGGTGGAGGGCAGCCCGCCCGACTCCGGCAGCAGCAGCCATGCCCGCGCCAAGGGAGAAAGAGCCGCCGGGATCCCACGCCCGCCGCCGGAGCTCGGGGTGGAGGGAGAAGGAGCTGCCGGCGCTGCCCTCCCCCCCCCCACGCGCGCGTAGGCCCGCCGCGGCCATGGCCGTGCCCTCGCCGCTGTTCTCGGGGAAGATGAGGAGGAGGAGGGGGCAGAGCAGGGCGCCGGTGCGGTCGGGGGATGGAGACTGCCGTGGGACGCGCCGCCCGCTCCCTCGCCTGCCCGCCGCTCGCGTAGGAGAGAGGGAGAGCACGGAGGCGGAGCCCTCGCGCCCGGCCAGGGCCCGCTCGCGCCGCCGGTGCTGCTGTCGGTGCCTGGCCCGCTCGCGCCGTCGGTGCTGCCGCTCGTCCTCGGCCCGCCCGACCGCCCGCCGGTGCTACTGCCGGTGCTACTGCTCGTCCTCGGCCCGCTTGACCGCCCGCCGGTGCTCCTGCTCCTCGTGGCCAGCTCGCGCCCGCCGCTCGCGCGTCGCCGCTTCTTGCTCCTCGCAGCTCCATGGCCGGCGGCGAGGAGGAGGTGTGCGCCCCGCGGCCGCCGTTGGAGCTGCTCAAGGACGCCGCCGACGAGGTGCCAACGAAGGTGCCGCGCTAGCGAGCTGGAGAAGGACCGCCGCAGCACGAGCAGGGGAAAGGCCACCGCAGCGCGAGCAGGGGAAGGGCCGCCGCCGCGCGAGGCCCGCCGCGTCCGCGTCCCGGCCATCTCCGCCGAGGTGGACTCGCGTGCCTGCCGCCGCCGCGGCTCGTCCGCGTCGTGGCCGGGGCGGAGGAGCAGAGGAGCAGCGTCGACCGCCAGAGCCCGCGCGAGGAGGCCTCCTCCGCCTGCGCGAGGAGGCCGCCGAGCCCCGTCCGCGCGAGGAGGCCGTGCGTCCGCCGTTGCCTAGGATGAAGGGGAGGAGGAGATGGGCGGTGGAGGGACCGAGGAATGGAGCTCGCCAGTCCATCCGGTCGAATGGATAGAGGAGAGAGAGAAAGGGAAGGAAAGAGAAAAGGGGTAAAATAAAAAAATCTTAAAAGGTGGGTCCCACAGTGGATAAAGGATGCTGTAAAGGATGTATGGGTGCAGGAGAAATTGGTATAGAGGAGAGAATATCGATGATCAGGACGGAATATTATTTTTAGAGGAGAGATTTAAAGGATTATGGCTGCGGATAGTTTAAGTCGTAGTTTACTTTTAAAAAAAGAGTTGCAGTTTTTAATATGATCTGAAAAATACACATATATTATTACTCCATAATTAAAAAGTCACATGTATTAATAATAATTAATTAATTAATGCAGACCATGGTCACCATTTCAGAGTATTCTTCTTTTTGAAGCTGAGGATGGACAGCCATGTCCGTCCCCACTCCCCACTGACCGCTGTCTTTGACATTGTTGACTCCGAGTCCCAACCGAAAGCGACGCTTTCTCGAAAACACCCCTCCGGATCCCGCAAATTACCCCCCTCCTCATATAGCTCCGCCGCGCGCTCCTCCCAATCCTCTCTCTCCTTCCCTGCTCTCCTCCTCCTCCCTCCTCGATCCCTTCCACGCCAGGCCAGGCCCTGCCGCGGCCGCCGCCGCCGCCGCGTCCGCTTCCGCCGGCCGTTCTCCCCCCGCGCGCGCCTGTGATTCTGGAGCGGGCGGATTCGTTCGGTTCGGCGCGTTCTTGGTCCGCCGGCCCCGCCTGCCCGCGCCGGAGCCTGTTGCTGCGCCGTGGTGCGTTGCCTCCTCAAGGCTCCAGTCCAGGTGCGCAATCCGGTCCTGTAGCGCTCTTTCCCTGAGCCGAGGATTTGAGTAATCCACCGCTCCTGAATCCTGACGCGCCGTTCCTTTCGTTCCTGCGCAGTTTGCTTCCGAGCCTCTTGAGATTCCCCGGAGATCTGCTTAATTCGTCTCGCTCTCCGGTTCCGGTGAACAGACACTGCTGCCGTTGAGCGTTGGAAGGAGCCTGAGGTCGGTCCATCTGAGGCGGAAGAGGTGGAGCTCAGCTCTGGGCTCGACGAAAGAGCAATCCTTTCTTTGCCTGCCCGCTCCTGCGGCCCCGGCGGCTGCTCCGTTCTCCATTCCATTCCAGCCATGGAGGTGGAGGTGGCCAACAGGGCCGCGGTGGAGACCTGCCACCGGGTGCTGGCCCTGCTCGCGCAGTCGCAGCAGCAGGACCCGGCCCTGCTCAAGAGCGTAGCTTCAGAGACGGCCGAAGCCTGCGCCAAGTTCAGGAAAGTAGCCGCCCTCCTCGGCAGTGGCAGTGGCAGTGGCAGTGGCAGTGGCAGTGGCCGTGGCGGTGGCAGCGGCTGCGGCCATGCTAGAGGCCGGTTCTCCGGACGAGTTCGGCCTCTGGGGCTCGTCAACCAGAAGAGCCCCTTGAGGACCGCCGCCGCCGGCGGCAACCCGCTGGAGATGATGCCCAGCATAGCTGCTGCGGCTCCGGTTCCATCTCCGTCGACTAGCTACGCGCAAATGCGTGCCCGGCTCAACGGCGTGCCGGACTCGCGAGGGCTGGATTTGGCCTGCTCCAGCAGCAAGAGTGGCGGCGCTCATGCGTTCGGAGCCCCCAAGCTGGTGCAGCCGCTGTCCGTGCAGTTCCAGATTGGGAATGTGGCGCACAGGTATCCGTTCCACCAGCAGCCCCCGTCGCGGCAGAAGCTGCAGGCTGAGATGTTCAAGAGGAGCAACAGTGGGATCAGCCTCAAGTTCGAGAGCCCTAGCGCCAGTGGCGGCGCTGCGGGCACGATGTCATCTGCGAGATCGTTCATGTCGTCCTTGAGCATGGATGGGAGCGTGGCTAGCTTGGAGGGGAAGCGGCCGTTCCATTTGGTTGGCACCCCGGTGGCGAGCGACCCAGCTGATGTCCACCACCGTGCACCCAAACGGCGGTGCACGGGTAGAGGGGAGGATGGAAGAGGCAAGTGCGCCACGACCGGCAGGTGCCATTGCTCAAAGAGAAGGTAAGTTGTGTTCTTGGAGCCATTCTTATGCTTTTTGTTATGTTTTGTTGGGTGCAATATTAACTCCCTTGAATTGTGCTTGCTCTGTTTGTCAGGAAACTGCGGATTAAGAGGTCGATTAAAGTGCCTGCCATTAGCAACAAAATTGCTGATATACCACCTGATGAGTACTCGTGGCGGAAGTACGGGCAAAAGCCAATTAAGGGTTCCCCCCACCCAAGGTATGATATGAACCGAACAAGAAATATTCAACTAACATGAAAATGTGTATCAAATCCTTTTCAGTCATAATGATTGATGCATTATTCCTCTTGTTGCACCATGAGAGGTGGCATATCTGCATCAGGTTCTCAGGGTGCCCCTTTTCTGTAGAATAATTG
The DNA here is from genome assembly GCA_023333625.1 of Bothriochloa decipiens. Lineage (NCBI taxonomy): Eukaryota > Viridiplantae > Streptophyta > Magnoliopsida > Poales > Poaceae > Bothriochloa > Bothriochloa decipiens. The sequence continues at coordinate 8,289,849 of CM041647.1, forward strand.
TTGGTTGATCCTCCTATCCACTTTACCTTTTCCTTCCTCCCAAGTGCTTCTGCAACTAAGGCATGTTGATAACTTAGTAGCTAGCACAATTAAATATTTAGTTAGTGGATAATCTCAGGGTTCAACACTTTTTGTGCCCATTTACTGAGAAAGCAATGATCTATCGCGGGGACCTAAAGTAGGTAAATTATTATTGCTGCATGCATTTGAATGCCATGTTAGGCTATCTACATCCTAATCTTGATTGCGCTCATTCCCCTACCCCATATCAAGCTTTAATGCCTGCCCTGGATGACAGGAAAATGTAGCTATACCATGAAGGCAAGCACATGGGGCTGATTGTTCCCCCCAATTTCACATATTCTCATATTCTCTTTGACTTCAATCCAATGTAGGGGTTACTACAAATGCAGCAGCGTCAGGGGCTGCCCGGCAAGGAAGCACGTCGAGCGATGCGTAGATGACCCATCGATGCTAATCGTGACGTATGAAGGCGAGCACAACCATAACCAGTTGCCAGCACAGCCTGCCCAGACCTAGAGGATCAGTAAACTGTCGCTCCATTCAGGAAGTGCCGCGGCCATGGCTCTGCTGAAGGAGGATGACCTAGCTGGTCATGTTAGAATCCCAGGCCCGGTGGTTTTCCAATGCAGCAGCGATGAACATGGAGCCATCTGAGAATCTGTTGAGCTGCTTGGCCCCTCTTCTGGAGCTACACGCTGTTACAGATGCTATAGTGGGGACTGCTGCCAAGTTGTTCATCTTTCTTGTGAGCTGTGGCATGTGGTATGATTGAAAGATGGTGCAGGAAGGAAAATGCGGCGTCGGATAGCGACCTCTGAACTTTGCCGGTGAGTCTGAAGGGTTGAAAGCAAAGATTGACAAAAGGAAGTGAACAACCGCGCATTGTTGTAAAAGGGTGGATTAGGATGGCAGGCTTGGCTTTTAGCGTGCACAAGTTCACTTGCCATGACTTGCCTGTGTATGTTGCTTTTCTGAAATATCACATCACCTCTTTTGTTGACAAAATATAAAAGGTCGCATTCCTGTATCAGAGGGAGGTGGTCCGTACTGACCGCTGCTAGGCTAGGACCATTTGGGTTTTCCAGGTGTAAGCATTCCAGAAGGAAATGTGCAAAGCTGCTGTTGGTGTGATTTGCCACCCCAGTACTATTGCTCTTGTGTAAAGCATTGGATTTCCCCATCAATCTGTGCCATCTGCAATCTTGAGAGGTGATCTAGAAGATCAATGAATGCTCTAACTAAAACTTTGTACTTATTGAGTTTTTTTAATTTTTTTCCTCTTTTTTTTAAGAAAAAGAAGGTTTGTCATCATGGTCATATTTTTGTGAAGAAAATATAGGAGGGCCCATGAGAACAAAAGTAGGCAGGAAATAGTTTATTAGCATGTCAAGTCTCATGTTTGTTCTTCTTAGCTTTCAATGCTACTAACAAGAGGTTGACAATTGGACACGTTATCTATCCCAAAAAAAAAAATGGACACGTTAGCTGACGCTTATTACAAAGGAGTGCGAGTCATCCGGACATAATCACATAGTACCAGCTAGCATTATTGGAGTGGAGCAGCTCAGTGGACAAAAATGCGTCACCAACCGACGATTTATTGCTTGGTCAACCACACTTGAAGTTGTTGTCTTATCCATACGGATCCAGCGCCCACCCTAATCTAGGGAGATCTAACAATTTCGTGCAGCGAATTTAAGGTGGGTGATCTTGGTGCAAGATCTGTCTCATGAACTGCAATTAAAGTGACAGACATCGTACACACTACTGCCTCGAGGTCAAGGATGGGATTTAGCTTCAAGCAATGGCCCAGCATTGAGCATTGTACACTAATTACTATCTGACGTCCAAGCAAGGACATGACATAATGGGAAGCTACTTTATTTTATCCTTATTATATTATATTATGTTTTTTTTAAAAAAATCTATCTGTCACAGGTGCGATTGAGTCATAAAATTTTCTGGTAAGTCATTTGAAATTCCTAGGTTCCAAAACATGCCCTTGACTGTATTATACAAAATACAGCTCTACTTTTTTTTTTTTGCCTTGATTTCTTTCTTTATCAAGGTTATCATTATTATTTTTTTAACCAGAAATGAAGGTTCTCATTATGGAGCGACAGAACAGGCTAACTTGCCATCTGTCGGCTGTCACTGTTATCTTGCTAATAATGATTAAGACACTGATAAGCTAAAAAGGGAACGGAATCGATTGGAACGTCCTAGCAGCATAGTACACAGCAGGGTTGGGACGTTGGATACATCGACAGACGGCGGCTACTTCATAATGTCTGACCAAACATTGATATATTTAGCGCAAAAGGTCTTCTTTTTACACCTATGTGTCTGTGCTTTCGTCACATATTTTTTTCAGGGAGCATAATGATTGACGGTTGGCCTATTTTGCTGTGGACATTTGCACAAACAATTGATAGAAACAATAAGCAAGTGACCAACTCTAGTTTGTATTGATCAACTCATGAACGATGGATTCGAGTGAGTTTTTGGCTTCCTTACATGTCATATACCCCCTTTGTCCTAAAATGATAAGTTAGGTAAAAGTCAAGCAAAATCTATTTTGACTCTTAATTCTCTTATATATGTTGTTTTTCTAAAAAAAACTAATGTAATCTCATAGGAACTTTGAATAAAAAACTAGTGTTGCAACATTTATGTTTTAAAATTGTAAAAGCTGAATAGTTCTTGAACAAAGTTTGTAAAAGTTGACCTTTCCCTATATAAAATATGTTTATCTTCCCGAGTTAGGGGAAGTACCTGTATTTTATACGAAGGTCCCAAAAATAATCAGCCAGCTCGGTAGAACCGTAGAATGCAACTGCCACTGTCAGAACACAATGCAACAATAGCTAGTTGCTTCGCCAAACCGTGTAGTTGCTGTTGCAACACAGCTGCAACCGTCACAACCGATGGAGCCAATGCAATTAGCTTGTGGGTCCCAAACTCAATGTCAATGTGGGTTGTATCCCACGAACAAGTGTCATGTGCATGATCGCTTGATCGTAATAAAATAGAGTTTTGTGGATGCAATCAGTTACCAAAACACATCGGAAGAATAAAAAGCAAGAGCAAATCTAGTTGTGCATTTGTTGGGCCCATCGATCTAGATACAATTTATAAAGTCTCTTTTCTAGAATAAATTTATAAATCCTTTAGTAAAATATTGTTTCATATAACGAAGTTGATCCTAAATCCTAATAACCTCAATGTTCTCAATTATATTCGTCCATATGGGGTCCTTGCGTAATTTTTCTTGTTTATTAAATTCTCTTGAGAATTTTGTTCTTTTATAGGACTGAGGGAAGCGAGGAAGCAGCGAAGGCGAATTCTGTTTTCTCATATTCAAGCCGGCTCTTTTTAGGTGCCTTGCAAGAAATAGAATGTGCCTTGTGGCGCGTTGCAATGCTTCTACTTAAGCGAGTAGTGGCCAGTGATCACAAGAATAATTGTTGTCCTTAGCAGTCCTATCCTACAGGTGCTTTGGGTCTAAGTTTTCCAATAACGTGCCGCCAAAGTCTGAGCTTGGGGCCCACAGTCCACTGAAAGGAAGTCAATTGGGGTCGGTAGCAGTTTCGCACAAGACAAGCCTTGCGTGCAAACTTGTAGAAGATCCAGATGAGAAACGACTGAACGCGTTGATAGCTGCACTTCAAGCATGTTGGGCTGCTTGTCGACAGTATTTGTGAGAGGTAGAGCAATTGCAGCGACAACAAGCCAACAATTCCTAGTTGCAAATTGCAATGGTTCACTAATTTGTATAACCTTGATAAGCTGAAATGATTCCTAGCTCCAATCCTAAGAAACCCTTCGTAAGAAATAAATCTTTATAGAACTTAAATTTCCCGGTACTAAATGATGACATGACATGATCGGCAACATCACAACACGTTACTGAATCTTAACCAACATTTCCAAGAGTTCAGACTCTACTTGTTTAACCATTTATTATTCCCATTGGTTAAAATAAGTAGACAACAGATTTTTGTGCATCTCCAACAGTCAGCTGACCGCGGCTGCGGCCAAGCAAGCAGGTTGCATATCGATGCGCTCAGGACACGTGACACGAAGTGGCAGGCAAAATGACACAACTAGCAAACTATGCTAGTAAGTTTTTTCAATCCCCCGCACAGATAAGGGAAAAAATAGCATTGGAGTTCTTAATTTTTTTTGTTTTCTATTGAATATTAAAATACTTTGGTTAAAGATCAACAAATTCAGCAACTATAGAGCAAAGAGAGTATTAAAAGAGAAGAATCGACACTGGCGTCATAAAGCAGCTTACAACATTCTTAAGTCCTAACGAGATTACGTTCTCAACAGATGAACAGACTAGCAAACCCTGAATATAACCCTCCTTCCCTAAGTCTGAAGCAAACTCTTGCTCCGGATTAGTATCCATAGCTCGGCGGGTAGGCACCATAGCTTCCACCGTTGTGAGGCGCTGGAGCTGGGGCGCCGGGAGGAGACCCATATGATGCTCCACCGTAAGGTGGATACGAGCTGTAACCTGTGTCCACTGGTTGAGCAGGTGGGGCTGGAGCTGGTGGTCCGTGGGGAGAAGCTTCGGCCATGAAATTCTGACAGAAGATAAATATCACTGCTCAGTTAACGGAAAACATAAGAGTGCGAATCCACTCTATGTATTTCGTGTTCCAGATACTAGAATAAACAATATCCGACGAATTAGAATCATCTTGATAGAGATAACAGGCCTCAACATCAGGCAAGTTTGGTTAATTTAGTTATTTTTTTGTACTGTATCAGAACCCAGTTCATTACTCTTGATGAGAGATTTTCTTTAATTGAGCGGAAAAGGAGAGGAAATTAGGAAATGGAGGGGATCAACTAACCAGAGACTTTTCAGTTATTAATAGAACGAATCACACTTTTACCACTAAACTATACCCATATAGGATATGCGGGTATGTAGTATATGATTCATCTAAGAACAGAGAACGTGCCATCCAAATGAAAAGGTCATCTATGCTAAGTATGCCCAGTATAGGGGCAGCATGGTAACTCCAAGCATTGAAAGCCAGTGACGTGATGGCAGATTAAGCCAGTGACGTGAAGATTAATGACCTTGGAAAATGACAACAAGCATCTACCCTGGTTAAAGTAACAAGATATGATGCCAGGTCTTTTCACAATGCACATATGTAACATCAGGTAGATATGGTCCTATTCATGCGGTAGTTGTGTATTCCCCAAGAATTTTTACCAATCCAGGAAGCATCCAACTAGAGGCACAGTATATTTGATTGGAGATGTCATCAAATTAGTGGGAGTTCAACAATATCAGGTCAGAAATGGATTGTGGCAATATCAGATTGCTGATGCAGTTTAATAAGACAGGAAAAATACCTTGATTAGCTGTTGAGCAGTTTGTACTTGTGAAGCAGTTCCTGTTATCTCCACTGTCATCTCCCCAGGAGCACCTTCTTGAATACTTATAGTTGCTCCACTATGCCTGCGGATGTAGCTGATACTGGCACCAGCTGACCCTATCACAGCATCAGCATAGGAAAGGGGAACTTGCATGTCGTGTGTCATCTGTCGTATAAAATCACAAAAGAAAGTTAAGTACAACTGATCATGTGATAGGCATGCAAATAATTCACCATCATATTAATAACAGTCAAATGTGTAGAAACTAACCTGAGAAGACCCATGTGCTTGGTTTTGATTCCCTGGGGGAGCACTCGGAGGTGCATCGCGTCCATATGAAGAAATTCCATAGTGTGGTTGCTTTTCTACAGGGGGCAGATCAGGAGGAGGATAATAGCTCTCTTGTGGCCGTGGAGGTGGAGGCATGTACTGTGGGTTCCCAACATAACCTGGGCCACCAGGAGGAAGGTTTGGTGGTGGATGGCCCCAGGGTGAGGGCGGAGGGGGACCCCATGCCTGTGGAGGAGGAGGCATAGGTTGCTCTCTGTGCACAGTGTGCGCTTTCATCTGTCAAGGAAATTTATGTTTTATGATTGCCAAATACATCATGTAAGTAACCAATATGCTGCATAGTAGAATACAACTTGCCTGTGTTTCAAACAAAGGGAGGACACTGCGGTCAACAAGAAATTTTCTTAAATGATTTGCAATCAGTTCCACGGCTTTGTGAGCATCGAGAGGTTCACCCTGTATCTCTACAACTCTGTCATCATTTAATGCAACAGGTGGAACATTCTCTGTGATGGAAAAGTAGTATATTAGTGAAATGGTATCATGCAAATATTTGCAATGAGGGGCTTCTAGTGAAATTGCTTGCATAAATAAGGGTAGAAAGTACAAATAATCAACCATTATCCAGAAATCCAGAAAGAATACTAAAAAAACAAAAAGAATGGATTAGATAGCCTATAAAGCAAAGGGGAGCAGCCAATGCTCCATTGGATGCGGTCAATTAAATCTACTCCACATAACATCTATCAGTTCAGAAGAGTGGAATTCTAAGGCTGACTTCTGTCATAGATAGACATGCAAGCACAAATGTAACAGATAAAACCAAATCAGTATATCTTGTCAAGTCCGCCATCAAAGATTATCAAAACATCAATGTCTATATCTAGTAACTAAGAGCACAAATCAATATGTGCAAAAATATATTTCATGTCAAAGCAGACAGTACTAAAAAGGCGTACCCAGTGCCGTAGGCTCCCGCACTGCGGGGTCTGGGGAAGGAAAAATAGCCAGCAGCCATCCCTGCACATTTTGTGCAGAGGTTGGGGCTTGAACCCTGGACCTCCTGGTCACAAGCGGTAAAGCTCTACCGCTTGCACCAGAGCCGCCCTTCAAAGCAGACAGTACTACTTGAACAAATAAACCACATACATTTGCCATCTACGGATTGATCCTTGGGCATCAAAAGGAATTGCAAAGAACTATAGAAATCCATAATATCAGCAGGAATGCCAGGAAATGAGATCATAAAGCCTTGCCGTAGCAAAGTCAACGCAGGAAAAAATGTAAAATCTTACCAACAATCCGGAGAACGCACTTTGAAGCATCCTGTATTGATTTAATAGTTGCTCCTTGCTTCCCAATCAGGCTGCCAGCTTGGGAAGCCGGGACCAGCAGCCTTGTCGGCCCAGCAGTGACAGTAGCTCGTTGAGGCTGATCAGTTTCACCATCTAAACCATCTGTTATCCTTTTATGAACTCTAAGCAACCCATCAATAGCTGGAGGTAGCACTGTGTCTGGTTCATCCTTTGCTGAAATCATTACCTTCAAACATGAAAGCAGTATCAAGATCTCAGCAAGTAGGAACAAAAGTATGTTAGACAGAAAGATTAGTTTGCAGCAACATGCACAAAGACTTATGAAAGGAGATATGGTAGGACAGTATTTCTATCCTGTGGTAGGTAGATGAAATGGTAATGGTTATATTTATACACGTTTAGTTGGGCTTCAACTACAATATCTCAGACAAACATACATATTTGCATGTAGTCACTCACCAAGATAACTGAGGCAATGCCCCCTTGTTAAAGCAGCAAACATGTCCTAAACTGCATCAATAGTTTTCCTTAACAAGTGTTAAGACTGTTGCTTCTATGGGCATGTATAATGGAATTTCGGATACAGGCGATCTATTTTCAATTTGAATGTTTATTTTATCATATATGCGATTCTCAATCCTCAAGAGCAAAAACAATAGATCTTTTAGTCAGTGTAATGTATTTTTTGATGACATCAACAAACGATAATGTTACATACAATTCAGCAAAACCAATTCCCCAAAAATAAGAGGAAGCATCGAGTTGAGAACTATACATTCATATTCTTTGTTTGAAGATCTCATTTCTTTATAAAAGTATCAGAGCATTAATTAGGAAATGATTAGGACTTAAAATTAAGGTTTTGTGCAATATTTTAATATTCCATTGTTAACTGAGTCTTCCATTGTTAACTAACTGATGCCTTTTTGGTCAAAGCAAACAGGTCATGGAATTACCCGACAATATATGCAGCTTCTTCACAGGGATCTTCATCCAATATTCAAAAGACTTAAAATCACATGTGCAGCAGAGGAGCACATGACTGTACTTTGGTAACCATGATTGTACGTCTATTTTGGAATTTGGATACACAAATGACTCAACTTGAGGCCTTAGACAGAAGTAAGAACCTGCAAAGATTAGTTTGTTATTTTTGACAAAACTATTATGTTCCGTGCTTGAAAGCCATTTTGTTGATAATCTGTTCCTTGTTAATTTAAGTGCCTTTATTTGTGCACTAACTTTTAGGGTTAGCATCAAGAATATGTGTTAACAGGCCTCATAATATACAGTTAACCGAAGAACCATGTCATAATTTATTTTAGTCCGCATTCACATAAATAACTACTGAGTCGGTCGAAATCAGTGTACCATTGATAACTGATCCGATCTTCTTTTAGAATGAAGGACATTCATGTATGCAATCATAACTATTTAATCCATGTAAACAACGGACATTATTGATAATTCACTAGGGCACACAATATATATCTTTAGAATGATGTATAATTTGGCAAAGGTACTATTTCTGTCTGATTGTCAATTACAGAGTCATCCTTCTTACATAAGATATTCTTTTCCCTTTCATTTGGTTGCATCCAATAGTTTTGTGATCATTGTAAAAAATCCAAAATTGCACTGCAAACTCTAAAACAGATTTCACTTACTATCTTGAAATCTATGTTCATTTTTGTATAAACTATTTACTCCAAGCATATAGCCATTCGCTATGGGCAGCTACTCATTTTTACTAGTATACAACTTTCAGTGCAGTAACTTGGCTGGTCAAATCTCGTCTTAATATAAAATTGCACTGGAGTTAATATGACAAGAGTCCAATTATTAGGAGCATTATATGCACCTTAAGCTTAACTCGTAAAAAAAGTTTAGAAGGCATTCACTTCAGAAAGGAGGCAGTAATCCACAGCTGCAGATGTATGCCAAATTAAATTATACAGTACAAAATTTCAATTACTAGTTCCTGTTCATTTCTACAACGTGCAGCAAGTTTACCATATTGAACAAGGCTTTCACAACTAAATACCAGTTTACATTGTTAAAGTCAACTCAAGAACTTCCAGATAATATACACACACTAGCAACTAAACTATTACAGATCGATAAATAACCATGTTCACAAAGCATCAATTGATAGAATGCATAGTATCAGTGGTCAGGGAAATATAATAGCAACTTATATTCTTGGATACGTTTCCTAGCTGATTCAATCTACATCAAAAAAGAAATTAACCACTGATATGCTACAAACTATATACATGACTAATCTAGGTCTTTTAGAGTAACACTGCATACTTATCGGTGTAGGCAACAAGTGATCTTCGCACAAGAACACTAACATGCCTAGAGGGCTATCACTGGGCATACTGACAATCATCTGTAATAGCAATGCAACCAGTTAAAAGAAGAGAGTAAAAGACTTACAGCTCTTTCTGGCACATTTGGTGGTCCCTCAAGAACCTTGATGCGAGCTCTTGATTCCTCACACATTTTCTTGATGAAATCCCCTTTGCGCCCAATGATGGCACCCACCTTTGTGGTAGGAACCAGTATACGGAACACACTCTCTCCAGGCCATCCAGGCCACTTGTCTTCAGGGACTGTAGCATCCTGCTGCTTCACCACCCCAGCTTCCTCACCGTGCTCTGTGGGGGTAGCTTGCTCCTTTTTGATCTGACCTCCCACATCTTCACTGTTCATGTTCGCATGCTCTTGGTTACCCAACTCGTCTTGCATTGGATCCTTGGATTCCTCACCATAGAGCTTTTCTGGTTCTTCCTTGACTTGCACATCAGCATAGGTATTGGCTTCTTCCTCATTGCCAAGGGTACTAGGACTTCCTGTGACGTTGTTCTCCACAGGGTCATCAACAGGTCCATCCATATTTTCTGGAAACAAACAAGCAACCAAGCTCAAGTTAACTATACAGATGCATATAGTAGCTCTCGAAATATGAGCTCTGCAGGAGTCGAAAGTGGGGCAAAAAAAAAAAAGCTAAGGCAGCACAGGCACCACATAAAACCAGCAGAACTAATAACCACACAATTTCAGTACCCAAATCGATAGAGCTCGGTGCCCGCCCACACACCACAAAACACATTCACCACTCAGATCCACCTATTCCAATCACGGAACAGCACAAACCCGAACGCCTCGGCAACTAGAAGACGCCAACGAGCACAGACAGTAAACCCTAACCAACAGCATAGCATTGAGCTCACCCCACGAGCCCCCCGAACCGGCGCTCACAAATCGATCCAAACGCGCAGACGCAGTCACATCCATGAAGCAGGCCAGACTAAGCGCACGAGCACAAGGGTACTGCGCGCACACTCAAACCCTAGTCGCCCGCCTCGGAGCTCCTCGCCGCTCGCTAGGGCTGCCGCGGGTGCGCGCGACTGCGTACGGATGACAACGGAATGTTAGGAGGAGCTGGCGCAAACCTTGTGGATAGGGGGAGGCCTCGCCGGAGAAGACGCCCGGCCGTCGCCACACCGCCGCCGCCGCCGCCGGAGGTGGAGGGGGAGGAAGTGGGGGAGGGTTTTGTTTGAGACGGGAGAGCACGGGACTTGTGCGGAGAGGGTGTGCTCGTGCGGCTCGGTTTTGATTTTAAGCTGGCCACGGCGGCCTTGCGTTTACCTGTGCTGCCGTGCGTACTTGGGCTCTTTTCCTAGTATTGCTCTCCATAGTCCATGGGCCGCTATTGGGCCAAACACTGGTACGTGGGCCCCACGGAACCGGATCCTGGGGGCCCGAAGGACCCTCTGCTCGAACTTTTTTTATTAATAAATTTATTTTTTAAAAAAATTACAAAATTAGTCTCCATTTTTTAAAAATTGCAGGAATAAGCCACCAGTCGCCCGTTGGAAGGGCGAAGAGGGCCATGTCGCCCGACCAGTGGGCGACTTGTCCGTGCACTGGCATGGGTGGGCCCCACGTCGCCCGGCCAGTGGGCGACGTGGCGCATGTCGCCCAGCCAGTGGGCGACGTGGCCCATGTCGCCCAGCGAGTGGGCGACGTGGCCTATGTCGCCCGGCCGCGGGGCGACGTGGCCCATGTCGCCCGGCCACGGGGCGACTTGGCCCATGTCGCCCGGCCACGGGGCGACGTGGCCACCGCTATATATAACGCGGCCGGCCGCGGCCGGCCGCTGCCGGCTGGGATTTCGCAACAGGAGAGGAGAGGAGAGGAGAGGAGAGGAGAGGAGAGGAGAAGAGGAAGAGGAAGAGGAAGAGGAAGAGGAAGAGGAAGGAAGAGGAAGAAGAAGAGAAGAAGAGGAAGAGGAAGAGGAAAAGGAGAAGAGGAAAACTTTCGGTAAGTAAAAAAATAATTTTATATATAATTATTTAATGTGTGTTATATTAATTGTTAGATAATATAATTAGCAGTTAAGCGATTAATGTTATATTTCGGTAGTATTATTTATATTCTTATTTTATATATATTGTTAAAGGTATTTATATTCTTATATTTCAGTTGAAATAATATTAGTAATATATTACTAAAAAGGTATTTTAGCTGAAATTTTTAGATTACACAGATGTCGGAGAAGTTAGGATTTCAAATTTATTATGGAGAAGGAGAAATTATTCAAGGTGTACACGGGGTTGATCTGTCAGGATTTTCCTCAGTAACTAGATGGGTGTCTAGGGCAAATGAGAGAACAATTAGTGGTGTGCTGGTTGATGCGAATATTTGGGCTTGACAGCAACCAACATGACGTTAAGGTCATGGGTATCGTTAGTCGTGCTCGGGAGGGCACTTTTTGGGAGTTAGTACCGCTTAATGCAACATCAACATGGAGAAAATACGTCAACAAAGCTGTAGAATGTGGGTGGCCTCTAGTCCTTCTTGTTCAGGCATATACGAAGGAGGTTCATGAGGTACACGGTGTAGAAGAAGAAGGAGGTCCGAGCCATGACAATGACAATGATAATGAGGAAGATAATGAAGAGGGTGATCATCACCTGTCATCTATGGTACCGACGGGTGAAGCGGACGAAGGAGAGCGCATAGAACATATAGTTGAAGAGATGGCGATGGAAGATATGGAGAATGAGAATATATCTGAAACTGAGTCATCTGAAGATGAGAATGAAATTCCTGTCCCACTGGAGTGGAAGAGTAACAGTTCGAAGAATTTGATGATCAACGAAGGAAATTCTGTGCCGTGGGAATATCATGAGAATGAACTAGTAGAGGGAGGTATGTACAAAGGCAAAGATGAAGTGATGAGTGCCGTGAAGTACTGGTCTCTGTCAATGAAGCGGTCTTTTGTAGTTGTGAAGTCCAACAAGAAAGTATATGATGTTAAACGTGTGTTTTCGGACTGTCCATTTAGGGTACATGCTTATGAGCAAAAATGGAGTACAATTTGGAAGTGCTCTATAGTAACAGAACATACATGTGAGTTACAAGAATTAGAGAAGTCCAATACTGCTCTTACATCGAGCTTCATTGCAGAGTACATGTATAATCGAATTGTTGATAATTTAAGGTATGAGCCGAAATCTATAGTGACTACTATAGAGGAAGATTTTAAATACACCATCAGCTATTCGAAGACGTGGCGAGCGAAACAGAAGGTCATTGAGAAGAGATTCGGTTCGTACGAAGCATCTTATGAGAACCTACCAAGATTGTTAGAAACCATCAGACAAAGAAATATTGGTACATATTATGATATCATGGATGTGTCTGATCCAAAAGAGGCCGGAAAGTTAATACTTCGTCGAGCCTTTTTTGCACTAGGTCAATGTATAATGGCATTTCGTCATTGCAGACCTGTTTTATGCATGGATGGTACATTTCTAACAGGAAAGTATAAAGGTCAGATTCTAACTGCTATTGGTGTTGATGGGAATAATCAAGTACTACCAGTTGCTTTTGCTTTTGTGGAAAGTGAGAACACAGATAGTTGGTATTGGTTTCTAGAGCGTGTGAAGTTAGCAGTGGTGCAAGGGCGACCTAATGTTTGTGTCATACATGACCGACATGCCGGTTTGTTGAAGGCGATAACGGATATGCAATATGGTTCAGTGGAGCGTGATCTTCCTCCTCGATGGTCGGACATACAATCAAGATGGTGCATGAGGCACTTGGGTGCAAATTTTTTCAGCCATTTCAAAAATAAACACCTTATGAATATGTTTAAGAGGTTGTGCAATCAGAACCAACAAAGAAAATTCAATGCAATGTGGAAACGTCTTGATGAATTAACAACAAAACAAACAGAAGAGTTAGCGACTCGTACGAATCAAGACCCGAATGATATGTCTGTTCCTCTTTCAGGCCTTCCAACGGATGCCTTGAGGAACGTGGTTCGGAGGTCGGGGTCATCAATCAGGTGCTTCTCAGATTGGATTGAGTATGAGCCAAAGGAGAAGTGGTCATTATTATATGACACAGATGGGGCGAGGTTTGGAATAATGATAACAAATTTGGCGGAGGTGTACAATTGGGTCATTCGAGGCATGAGAGGATTACCTCTTGTAGCAATCGTAGAGGGTATTTTGCATGGAACATGCAAGTACTTCCGTGAAAGATATATGGTTGCTTTTAATGCGATGTCAGATAATACATTGATTTTTTCAACATTCATGACAAATTACATGAAAAAAAAGGTGAAGAAGGCAAGCTTGCATCGTGCACGTCCTATGGGCACAGCAGAGAATCGCTTTGAAGTTCTGTGTAGAGATCGGGGCCGTCGTGGTGGCAATCGAGAGAGAATTGCACAAGAGTGTGTTATTCGTTATAACTCATGCAGCTGTTCGTGTATGAAACCGAAACTTCTACACAGGCCGTGCTCACATGTTATAGCAGCTTGTTCACTTACTAATTTGTCCCCGAAGCCGTATGTCTCACATTATTTTACGAAGGAGGTAGTCATGACAACCTGGAATGCTGAGATTTATGGTTTCGCAATATTTGGTAGTTTTACAAACAATCCTGGAAGTAACTACCTGCGGGGGCCCGATAAGGACAAATTAAGACAGAAGCCTGGTCGTCGTAAGACACGGCGCATTAGAAATGATATGGATGACTCAGAAGTGGGAAGACTGGAGCATCGGTGCACCAAGTGCAATGGCACAGGACATACTTACAAGAAGTGCACGCGTGCAACCACCACAGAGGGAGCTGCAGAAGCAGGACCTTCAGGGAATCCGCAAGACGGCCGGCGCCCTCGTGCACGTCGTGGATTTCGGAATTAAGGCGAAAATGCTCTTTAAAAATAATAGTATGTCTGCTTTTTTTGATTTTTTTGTTTCATAGTATTAATTATATTTATGTATTATTTTTTTACATTATTAAGATATTTTAGGTATGGCGATGGATGAGGGACACTTGGAGTTGTTGGACGCACAGTTGGACCAGCGCCACCGGTCCTACTTGAGTGCTGTGACAGGTGCTGAGCTACCTGTTCTACGGCCTAGGGTACCTCAGGAGTTGTGACGGCTCGACGAGCGATGGATACCGAGGTATGCATGATAACACGTTCACTTATTTGTTTTACTCATACAGACGATTTGGTAATATATATTTATATATAAATGTTGTATTTGCTACAGGCTACGAGCAGCTGGTCTACTGCCTCTGTGTAGGCTTGTGCAGGCTAGTGCTGTTGAGGCCCCGGCCGATGCGGTGACACGGTTCAACTTTGACCGTTCCTTACTTGCGGCATTGGTGGACCGCTGGAGGCCTGAGACGCACACGTTCCACTTTCCTTGCGGGGAGATGACTCCCACACTCGAGGACGTCTCCTACTTACTTGGTGTCACCACTGCTGGACAGGCCGTCAGCCGTCCAGACGTGGAGGCCACTTGGCGTGAGGACCTTCTAGTCCGTTTCGAGGGTGTTGTGCGTCGACCAGACGCTCCAGAGTATCAAACTCTTGCTGAAAACCAGCATCACGGGCCTACGAAGACCTGGCTCTTGCAGTTTCAGGTAAATAGATAACACTGTGACATAGTTCATTAACATCAAATATTCATATGTATGTTAAATGAAATTTGAACTTCTGTTTTCTAATTCAGACCGAGTATATCCACCCTGCGGCGGATGAGGCCACTGTGTCGAGGCACTTGGAGGCCTATCTGTTGTGGTTGTTTGGTTGGATAATGTTCACATCGTCGCATGGGAACTCTGTCGCGAAGCACTTGATCCACTTCGCGCGCGAGATAGCGGACGCACCGCTCGACGCCGTGCCGCAGTATAGTTGGGCGTCCGCTATCTTGGCAGCCACGTACCGAGGTCTTTGTGATGCGTGCACAAAGACCGACCCGTCAGCTATCCTCTCTGGTTGTCCACTATTACTTCAACTCTGGTCGTACGAGTGGTTTAGTATTGGACGACCAGTCATGGATTTCTCGACTTACGGAGCAGGGTTGTACGGGGAGACGGAGGAGGACGGCCCTACGATGGGTTCGTTGTGGGTCCGGCGGCGGGTAAGTCTTCTATATCGCGGTTGAACCTGTTTCTATTTATTTTTGAATAAATTGCACCTTACTATTATTTTCTATACAGCCTACTTGGGCAAACATTCAGGTTCACAGAGCCTATCCTGAGTACATGGCGGCGTTCGACCGGATTAGGCCAGACGACGTCCGCTGGACACCTTACAGCATGGAGGAGATTATCGTACGAGCGCCTAATGAGTTGTCGTCGTTCTGCACGAGGGATCAGGAGTACTGGATGACACGTAAGGCTGTCGTTTTCGACATCTTTGTCGAGGACTACGCTCCTCACAGAGTGATGCGGCAGTTTGGTCGTAACCAGACGTTCCCACTTCCGGTTGCCCATATTGTTCCTCTTTCCGTGCACGGGTAAGTATAAGACAATTAATTCGTTCTGATTGAGTATTTAATATATATAGAAAGATAATTAATATGTTTTGAAATCCATAGTTACGTGCGGAGGGGTCTACCGGCAGGCGTTACTTGGTCCTCCCGTATACAGCCGTGGGTCGACGAGTGGGCCAACGCACTACATGATGTGACCTACGAGCCCAGACCGTTTTCCTTGCAGGCTTACGGGGACTACTTACGTTGGTATATTCCTCGCACACGGATCAGAGTCACGTATACACCAGCGGAGCCACGGACCCACGTCCCCAGGTTGACGGACACGTACCCTGTGCACAGAGATCAGGCGTTGTCGTTGGCGGTACGATCTTTATGAACTTCAACCCACTTCGTTTAATATTTTTCTTATCGTAATTACTTTAATGTTCTCGTTTTGTTAATAGGCCGACATGGGTCATCGTATCACTGTGGATGGTGGATCGCTCTTGCACCGGTTGAGGGAGGGCATTCAGATGACCAGCCACGAGCTTACCGCTGCGGTCCAGAGGATGTACGACTCTGCTGCAAACATTGTCAAGTTGACGTCGTGCCGGCCCTGCGGGCGACAGCCGGATGTCGTCCCTCGACCTTCACACGTGACACACAGGCCTGACGGACCGACGGCGCCACTACCTCCGCGGCCTACGTACCAAACAGGTGAGTAAGTTATATTTTTTTCGTATGTAGTAATGCTAACTTGTTCGTTACTTATAAGTTTCATTATTCAGGTCCACCTACGTACTCTGCCGGTTGGCGTCCGGAGTTCGATATCATTGGATCATCTTCGCAGCCTGCTCACATGCCTACAGGTACGATATAGTGGTGAAATTTAATTATATTATCTAATACTGCTTTATTCGTAACATTACATTCACTCTGCATGGTCAGGTATGCACTTCGCCGGTTCGCGGCATCAGTTCGATTTCGGAGGTTCCTCTTCACACGCTGTACCCATGGTTCCAGGTATGACCTACTTTTAAGAGTTCGACACGTTATATATTAGTTTTACCATCAGCGTTATCATAACGTTGGTCTTATATGTTTAGGGACGACCCGTTACGACTACGAGGGATCGGACATCTCTGAGCACGCTGACACTTTTCGTCAGCGATCTCCGACACCCTTCGACCTTGAGAGTTACCTGCAGCAGGAGCCGGCGGACGTACTTGCGTCATCGCAGCTACGTGAAGCACCACCACAGACACAGCCCTCACAGGACGAGTACGCGACACCACCTGCTGCTGGAGGCCGTCCTGCACGTGTTACAGTTCCTCCTTCGCCGCTTACTTACTCAGCCAGCCATGTGCGAGCGGGCCGCAAAGCACCAAAGCCTGGCACGATTAGGGGTGTTGCACCTAAGCGTGGACGATATTAGTTTTGTATGATTTGCCGCCGATGTTGTTTTCTATGATATTGTACTGATATTATTTTAGTTTTTAGAACTTAATTAATGTTTCACTGTTGTATTTTTTCATCTATTAAACTTGGGCGAGCACACGACAATGGCGTTTTCGCACGCCAATTGCATGACTGCGTATTATTTTTGCTATTTCTCTGACTTCGATATTTTTTCTGAAATTTCCGAACACATAAATAATATTTAAAAAAATCGAAATTTTTCCTGAAATTTCCAAATAAATAAATATTATTTAAAAAAATTCAAAAAACCAGGTCGCAGTCTGGTCGCCATTTGGACGGGCGACCTGGGCCTAGTCGCCCTTTGGCCGGGCGACCTGGGCCCGGTCGCCCTTTGGCCGGGCGACCTGGGCCCGGCCAACTGGTCGCCCTTTGGCCGGGCGAACTGGGCCTGGTCGCCCTTTGGCCGGGCGACCTGGGCCCGGTCGCCCTTTGGCCGGGCGAACTTGGCCTGGTCGCCCTTCCAACGGGCGACTGGTCGCCCAAACCTGTAATTTTTTGAAAACGTAGACTAATTTTGTAATTTTTTTAAAAAATAAATTTATTAATAAAAAAAATTCCCCTCTGCTCCATCGTTGTACAGAGTATCTACGCCCCGTGCACAAAACACTGCAGGAACAGGGCGTACGACGCAGGCGATCATCCGCAGAGAATCCGGGGTGGCCCGTGCCGCAACCGCGACTCCACTTGTGGATCTGTTTTCCGAAAAAAGGAAAGAAATGGGATCGCGCTCGTGATCATGAGGAAGCAGGCACCGCCGCCGCCGCCGTGTCGTCTTCTTCCTCGTCAGCACGCAGCAGTCAGGTCACCATCACCAAACACTCCAACCGCATCAGTGGACAGTGGAAGTGCCGTCGCGTCGTCTCCCACTCCCACCCGCCGTTCAAATCTCCCTGCTAGCCGAGAGTAGGCAAGCAGCCCCTTGTCCTGTCCCATCGAACCCAGCAGCAGAGCAGCCAGCCGAGGAACGAAGCATCATGCCGTCGAAGCCTCACGCCTCGTGGCGGCTCGTCGTCCTCCTTGCGTTCCTCCTCGGCGTCAGCGTCGCCGCGGGCCACGATGACGCCGCGGCGCGGCGGACGATGGAGCAGTTCGCCGGCTTCCCGGCCTCCGACGACGGCGACGGCGAGGGCGGCCCTTCCAGCGACTTCCGCGTCGACTCCGAGAGCCTCCAGCGTCAGGTGCGCACCGGGGCACTGACACCCTTACGCGTTGCGGCGCGGTCGTGCTGTGCAGGCTATGGCCGTGAAGTGAGGTGTGCTTTTTTTTGGCAGATTGATGAGCTGGCCTCGTTCTCCGACTCGCCCGCGCCGTCCGTGACCCGCGTCCTGTACACCGACAAGGATGTGCAGGCTCGAAGGTAACCCGGTTGAGATTATCCGTTGTCGTGAGAGCAAGCGAGTGGACGAAAGAACGATTCGGTATTAGTATCTGAAGAGTGTGCTTGTCATCGATTTTAGCTGTACAAACTTGCCACCCTTGAGAGACCTTTGAATCTTTGATGTACACAGCAATGATCGATCGACTTTGCCAGCCTGTTCGTTTGAACTTATCGGCCAAACCAACCAGCCATTCAACAGTATTTTTCTCTCATAAAAAATCAGCAGCAGCCAGAACCAGCCAGCCAGAAACGACCAAGCGAACAGGGCAGCAATTATTTTGGGTTCGGAGTTCAGATAGTAGTTAATTGATCAAAGTGGAACACATTGATCGATCGAATTCACTATGCATTATTTTGGGTTCAGAATTCAGATAGTAGTTAACTGAACAAAGTGGAACACATCGATGGCCCCCTTTGTTGATTGTTGGCTTGTGCTTCTGATTATGTCTAGGTATATAAAAGGGATAATGAAGCAGCTTGGCCTTACTGTTCGGGAAGATGCTGTTGGTAACATATTTGGCCGCTGGTGAGTTGCTCTTTGACAGTCCTCGGATTCTCTGCTCTTGGTTCATTTCTCTGGGTTTAGGAAGCTATCATGCAAGGATTCTGCTGTAATAGTACATATCTAGCTGAAATGTCTCTTGAGTTTGATAAATTTGCTGTGTGCTGGATTTCTCATGCCCTTTGACCATTGCTACCTTCTACAGGGAGGGTTCTGAGCCTGGACTAGGGGCAGTTGCAACTGGATCTCATGTTGATGCCATTCCATTCTCAGGCAAATTTGACGGTGTTGTTGGTGTTCTGGGTGCTCTTGAGGCAATTAGTTTGCTGAAAAGGTAACAGTTCTGTCTGCCTGTAAGTGTTTTCACCATTCCTACAGCACCAAGGATGATCCCTTGTATTGCATTTTTTTTTTTACTGTTGTAGTGTTGTCCATATGTAACGTGGATGTTTTTTTGCTCTCTTTTTCTGACTTGGGTGTTTGTTGACCATCATACATCTTATATATATAGTCATGTTTCGGGCTGATGTGATTGAAATCAGATGAACCGTGCTTAGTCAGCTATTATAAGGTTGTTAATTTGATGAAATTACAGCTGCTTATTGGCTAGTTCTTTCTTGTAACCGTCTGGTAGACAACTGAAGACCCACTTCTGCCAGTTGTGGGATGCAACCAAGTATTGGGAAGTATACATTTGATGCTTACGAAATTGCAAAAGAGAATCTGTGTGCTTCATGTCATTCTCACGTATATTAGACATGTGCTTAGACTTTAAATATTTAGTTCAAAGCATAATCAGGAACCTGTGAACTACCTTGCTATTGAACATTGGCATCATACACCACTCTGAATTTTAATAAAAGAATTGACCAATGTCAGGCTATGTAAAATATTAGACAATGTATTGATTTACTTTGGATCCTTGTAGAGACTCAGTACATTGTTACCTGATCAATGAACCTCCCAAGCTTTTGCTGTTTGATAGAACAAAGATTGACCTAGCTATATTGTTCACTTGGTACAACCTTACATGTTTTGCTAATGTTGTCACACATTTTGAGGTCATAATATGAGCTACATAAATATTGGACTTTTGGTGCAAGCGGTAGAGCTTTACCGTCTGTGACCAAAAGGTCCAGGGTTCAAGCCCTAGCCTCTATACATTTGTGCAGGGATGGCTGTTGGCTATTTTCCCTTCCCCAGACCCCGCAGTGCGGGAGCCTATGGCACTGGGTACGCCCTTTTTTTTTACTTTGTTTTTCATCTTGAGACAAACCTTACCTGTTTGTCCTGCATGTGTCATACAGGTCTGCTTTCCTGCCAAAAAGGTCTTTGGAGGTCATCATGTTTACATCAGAGGAGCCTACACGATTTGGCATTAGTTGCTTGGGAAGGTGGACCATTAAGCAATAAGATTAGTTCTGCTTGACCTAATGGCTGCATTGCTCTAATTTGTTTCTTCTCATCTTTTCATCCTTTGAAAATATGCAGCCGCTTAATGGCAGGGATTGAAGAACTAGCTCAATCCCTCAGAAATGTAGTTGACAATCAGAATGTGTCATTTTTGGATGCTGCAGAATCTGCTGGCTATAAGTTGCATCTAGAGGACCTGCATAGCGTATTTTTAAAGAAAGACAGCTACTCTGCTTTTATAGAACTCCACATTGAGCAGGGTCCCAACTTAGAAAAGGAAGGTAGGTTCCCACTAAATTAACATGTTTGCAGTTTCAAGTTGATGGTATATACAAGTCTTCTCTTACAATAGGTATCCCTATTGGCATTGTTACT
Source organism: Bothriochloa decipiens (assembly GCA_023333625.1). Classification (NCBI taxonomy): domain Eukaryota; kingdom Viridiplantae; phylum Streptophyta; class Magnoliopsida; order Poales; family Poaceae; genus Bothriochloa; species Bothriochloa decipiens. The sequence continues at coordinate 8,310,831 of CM041647.1, forward strand.
GCTATTGCTGCTCCTGCAAGTCTTAAGGTGGACCTTGAAGGGAATGGGGGTCATGCTGGAGCAGTGCTTATGCCTGCAAGGTTAGCATGTTCATTCATTTTATTGCGATTTACATTCATGCGAAGGATCTCCCCGTATATGCCTGCAAATGAGTGTTCTGCAGAAACGATGCTGGATTGGCAGCAGCTGAATTAGCATTAGCTGTCGAGAAACACGTCCTGGAATCAGGATCAGTTGATACTGTTGGCACCGTTGGTATGTTTTATAAACCATATTTAGCTTTTTATTCTATCATTCCATCATGCTTGTGACATCATAATATCATGTAATACAGTCGGACCAAATATGTAATTCTCAGCACATTGTTTTCCCCATGAAATGTCCGACTGCACTCTAATCTGTGCCCATCTTGTTGGATTATATCTTCTCTGCATGCCAAAGAAAACATATCATATTTAGCCAAGTCAATAGACATGCAACTTAGTTATTCTGTTATTTAGCTAGTGAAGAGTCTGTTAAGCATGATTTTCTAAATTCTAACGTTTTACTTTATCCCATATACTCAATTAGATAACTTGGATCCTATTTCAAATTTTAAATATATATTTATGGAGATAATTATTAACGAACATAAGAAGGATTCTTTCAAAAAGGAAAAAGTTGAACATTTCAAAGCAAACAGTCAAGATATGGTTACCTCAGATTAATTTGACTAAACTATTCTTCTTCAGGTATTCTGCAGTTACATCCAGGAGCAATCAATAGCATCCCAAGCAAATCACACCTAGAAATTGGTATGAGCCTACTGCCTTTCAAACAAAATTTATGATTGTTCTCAGCAAAATATTATGATTTTCCAACTAATAAAATCGTGGTATCCTTGATGCAGATGTAAGAGATATTGATGAGAAGAGAAGGAATGATGTCATTGAGAAGATTCACCGGTCTGCAACAGAGATTTCAAAGAACCGTGGAGTAGAGCTTTCAGAGTTTAAGATAGTCAACCAGGACCCACCGGCTCTATCTGACAAATCAGTCGTTGACGCAATGGAATTTGCTGCAAGACAGTTGAACCTGGAGTACAAAAAGATGATTAGCAGAGCCTACCACGATTCACTCTTCATGGCCAGGTAAATTACTGGCCCCAGCTCTGATGTTTCCCATTGCTGCATGGTTCTCGTTTTTTATTTCAGACTGGAAAATTATCATTAAATATTCCTTTAGAAAAAATAACCGTCAGTTTCTACATTGAAATCTCTCTATGTACTACAGTACTAGATGTTTTAGGTCCCCATGTTAGCATAACAAAATGGGAAAAATAAATACTAATTTTTTTATGAGGAAAGAAAGATATTTTTTTAAAGATGAACTACCTCGGAATGTGTGAGGCCCCATTTTCTGATTCTATTGACCCCCTCAACTGGCCAACCGAGACAGGCCACCATCATTTCCAAGAGGATTCTGGGCACAAACTGTTGAAAGCCGTGGCTTCACAGGAAATAGAATTAGAGTAGCCCTTTTATACATAACAAATTAAGTGACGATATGAAACTGAACAATCACAAAAGATTCAGAATACTAGACTATATTCGGTAACACTCATGCAGAAAGTAAACACTTGACATACTTCTCTGAACTATGTATCGCACTATTCTGGCTATTCCTTCTGGAATTTATTTTGTTATTTCAGCTTTATATCTCACTGTTAGAAGTTTATATCAGTTCAGGATTGCTTGAACCCATGTTTCTTGCAATTGTTTCCTTCTTCTGTTTGAGAACAATCATGCAATTTTCCTAGGGACTACCTTATTCAAGTAAAATATCATGAATTCCTTCTCTTCCTATCCCCTGTCACAACGGAATGGATTACAGAAAACTTTCATCCAAAAATTATAAACGGTGATGAGCTAAGGAGTAAAGGATAGTGACCCATATTTGCAAGGCTGAAACACTCTCGTGTTGGTGATGGTAATGCGAATAACCTACAAACACACCTCAGCTTGATTGTGGCATACACGGCACTGTCTTGTGCCTTGGAATCCTCAGTAGTGTCATCTTCTGAAATGTTCAAGCTATAAGGTGTTGGCATCAGGCAGAGGTATACATATTGGGGCCTCACCAGGAAGTTGGTGTAGGGGTTACCAAGGCGACAGGGAAGCGGCTGTTTTGCGGGCGCACCAGAAGGAGGTGCTACGGTCGCAAACGTGGCAATTGGATGCAACGAATCGCACCTATGGCTGCATTCCTCACTGCAGAATACAGAGGCGAGTGCAGGGGATGGCCAACTGTGTGGTGAGGTGCCGAGGTGTGGAGGCTCCGGCGTTGGGAGATGAAGGACAGGTGGGAGGGGCCGATAAGGAAGCAGAGATCAGCCATCTGCTCGCTATCCAAAAACAGGGGCATATTTAAAAGGTTTTAGGGACTTTCTGCAAAAGTTAGATCATGATTATTATTCTCGTAATCCAAACCAGGGGGCATTTTGAAAAATGGATCAAATAATTATGATATCTGGCAGTTCAGTTTTCCCATGTTCTAAGTATTCATGTTCACTTCTATGCCAAAGTGGTAATTCAGCACATTTCATTTGAGTTATATCTCAACCCTTATGATGAACACTGTACCTGAGGTAACAGGCAAACAGTTGAGATTCGCCAATGTAGGCCAGCTTAATGTTAAGACTTAAGAGATTAAGCTGGTAGTGTTGAGATGTTATGTAGGAGTTGCCAGCTTTTTTTTTGGCAATCTAGGTTACATATCTTTCTGGTTTGCATCATTATACTAGCACTTAATCAACTGTCATGTCTAATTATGTCTTCGGTCTGCAGAGTATCACCAATGGGTATGATCTTGATTCCCTGTTACAAAGGTTTGTGCTCCATCTTATTTTCAATCACTCAAAATAATAGTATATTTGAAGGTGTTAAATAAAAATATAGCCTACAAATATTGTGTTGCTTCAGCTGATGTAGGAGCAATAACATTTCAATTTTAGTGATGGAAAGCATTTCAATTTTACCTCAGCAGCCATTTGCAAGTGAATGGTCACTGAAACCTTCGGTCTCTTTCAGGTTACAGCCACAAGCCGGAGGAGTATGCATCACCAGAGGACATGGCGAATGGGGTGAAGGTTCTAGCCTTGACAATGGCTAAGCTGTCGCTGGAGTGACTCGTGAGCATTTGGAGGAATCAAGTCATCAGGTGCCAAAACAAACACCTGTGTTATTTCCAACAATAAGGCACAGCATTGGCATCACCTTCCCTGCACCAGGCCTGCATATAACCATCATTCATCAGGGTTTAGGAATAAAGTTGTCATCTGGATGATCTGGAAAAACACTCCAACTGTTTCGGCGAGGCAACGCGATCTGGATGCAGGATGCCTTCATCTTAGCGTGCTTAATAGGTGGACAATTCACTGGAAATGTCCTCAAAGATGTAAGGAGCGTTGTATATGACTCAGATTCATCCAATATGAGATTATTGAGATTGCAGTTATCTTATGATTCAGTAATTTGCCAGGACTAGCAAGATATTTTTTTAATTAAAAAACTGTCAAGATAATTTGATAGATCAACAAGCACTACATATTTTTCAGGGTTTGGGTGCCGTGGAATTCCTCAAAGCAAGAGAAAGACTCAGATACCCACAGCCTCGTCCTACAAAGGGTGCCAGCAGCAGGGCGGTCGACTTTAGTCAGTATTGTCGGCTAGTAGGATAGGGCTAAAGTGATGGCAATGCATTACATCACGTTGTTCCGAATGTTCTGCATTTCTTGTGGCCTTCTTTAGATTAGAGAAAAATTTTAAGTTTTTTCACACTCTCTCCGTCACATCAATCTTTAGACCTGTATTTCTTGTGGTCTTGTTTAGATTGAAGCAAAATTTTAAGTTTTTTCACTCTCTCTCCATCACATCAATCTTTGGACCCATGCATGTAGTAGTAAATATAAATAAAAAAACTAACTAATTGTATAATTTAGTTGTAAATCATGAGACGAATCTTTTGAACCTAGTTAATCCATGATTGGATAATATTTATCAAATACAAACGAAAGTGTTACAGTGTTTAAATTGCAAAAATTTGCAATCTAAACTTGCTTCCTGCCTAGCACAATGATAATCTCCCCACCCCCCACACACCCCCACCAAAACAAAAACAATGAACATATATGCTTTTAAATATAATCGATAGCGTTCCTGCTCGATTCATTTAAAAAAAGTTAAAGTTAGACTAAATTTATTGAAAACAATACGACACTCAGTATTAACAAATTTAATTAAAGTTAGATTAGATTTATAGAAAACAATATCAACATTGTATCAATTTTTGTAAAGATAGGACCTCTAAATGATCTGAAATGAATATTTTGTCACTACAAGATTATATATCATGCTAGGAGGTACAACTTTGGTGTTGATTGTCATCAACATCAGAGGTCGTTTCACAAATTTAAGAAGAGAAATAAGAAATATAGAATCTAAGAGACGACATAATAGGTTAAAACCAATATTTTGGCCTCTAGACGATCTCAGATAAAAGTATTCTTTATACTACTTGTAGATTTTACTGGAAACTTCAACTTGAATATAGCCTATGTCAACATCAGATGTCCTTTAAAGAATTTAAATTTTTAAATTTGGTGACTTTAAAAGAATGTTTGAACCTTTAGGATATATTAAATAAAAATTATTAACTACAAAGTTGTCCTCCCTCCGTTCTACACTATAGTTCATTGACTTTTTGTCTCTAAGTTTGACCACTTGGCTTATTCAAAAATTTATGCAAAATATCATTCCTTTATTGTGGCTTACTATATTAACAATTTAAATTTGACTATATTTATCTAAATTTTTTGAATTACTATATTAACAATTTAAATAGCATGGGCCGTGTGCCCTCAAGTAATACAGTTGCAGTCACCAACTATTCAGTCACAGGACTAGCATCTTGATGCACGCTGCTGAATAACAAAACAATTGGCGTTAAATACGACTACAAACACCAGTCTGAAAAGTGTCCCCGGGTGCTCAGGAACGTCGTATCGTATAGCAGGACGTGGAGTAGCAGTGCTACTAGTAGTCCTGAACGCTAGTGGTAGCAGGTCAGCCAATGCCACTAGCCCGTAGGTCGTACAGGCTTCGGTCGGTCGCCGAGGCCGCGATGTGGTGGTTCTGCAGCGGAGGTGAATGATGAGAGCCCCGAGTTCCGATGAAGGGGAGGCGAGGACGGGGCGGAAGGAGTTTTTCGGCGAGCCCTCCGCCGCAGCGGGTAACCCACTGCCGGAACGCCATGGCCGCCAGGTGGTGGTTCTGCGGCCAACGGCCAGCAATTTGTAATTTGACGAATCACAAACACGGGAAGGGAGGGGAGGGAAGGGGAGGGAGAGGAAAACGGGGTTGCCGCCTTTGGCTGGCTGGGTTGAGGACTTTCGGGCCCCACATGTAAGTGGAAAGGAAGATCCGCGCCGGCTAAGACTAGGTAGGTAAATATAAAATAAATAAGCACGCAGGGGAAGATGGAAAGAAGTGATCCTCGCCGCCGGCAAAATCCCCAGACTGCCTCCGCGCCGCCAAATCCCGTTCGCCTCGCAGGCCGCTCCACTCCACCGCGGCCTCCTCGCCAAATCCCGTCCGCCTCGCACACCCCTCGGCCCCTCCACTCTACCGCGGCCTCCTTGCTCCCTCCTGCGCCCATCCTGCTGTCTCCGGTGCCGGCGGCATTAGCGACAGCCTCCACGTCTCCTCGCCTCCTTTCGCCCGCCGTGCCGGTCTTCATCGGCTTCGCCTTCAGGTCAGATCTATCCGTGGTAGTGGAGGTTAGTAATTCGACATTGAGGATGAGTTTCCGGCGGCCGGTGCATCTGGTGGTGAATGACATTAGCATCCGCAGCACCTTCAGTTTGCGTAGCAATTACATATTTACCATTATAACGAGATTCTCATATTCTTTTACCGGCGTTGCTCGTAAAACCATACATTTTTACCACTTTTAATGACGTGGCGTGTCAACGCAGCTGTTCGGACACAGGAAATGACCTTGCTGCCCCTGCCCAGCTTCTCTCTCTCCCTGTTACATGGGTCCAAGCAGCTCATCTCAATGACATGTAGGCCCCGCGCGTCATGTTCATCAACCTCCAGCACAACACATGCCAAGCAGCTCACGCCCGATTTCAGAGCGTGCAGGCGTCCCTAGCCCCGCATCCGCCGGCCTCCGGCCCTGCAGGCCGCGGACCGCCGTCGGCCCCGCCGGCTGTGAGCCAGGCACGGGCGTGCGACGCGCGGGCGCATGGCCCCAGCTACGCGCGTCGCCGGCACGGCCCCCGACGCCGGCCATGCCAGGCTCGGGTGCGTCCCCATCCGCCGTCGACGGAAGAGGCCGGGCGGACGGGCGCCTCAGGACCCTACGCCGCGAGCGCGCGGACGCGTGGGCCCTGTGCGGGAGCTCGGCCAGCCTCGACCCGAACGACGAGGCGACGAGTGGTAGCCCGAGGGGCGAGCTCCGGCCGCCCAGCCACCCTTCCCTCTGCCCAGCAGCGCGCTGGGGCGTGAGCCCCGGCCGCCGGCGAGCGAGCCGAGGGAGGCGCGGGCGTGGTGCTGGAGGTTGAAGATGAACATGACGCGCGGGGCCCACATGTCATTGAGATGAGCTGCTTGGACCATTGTAACAGGGAGAGACAGAGAGAAGCTGGGCAGGGGCAGCAAGGTCATTTCCCATGCCCGAACAGCTGCGTTGGCACGCCACATCATCAAAAGTGGTAAAAATGTATGGCTTCGCGTGCAACATTGGTAAAAGAACATGTGAATCTGGTAGAGTGATATCTAGAGAGTGGCTCTCCGTTATAATGGTAAATATGTAATTGCCCCACATTCACATGTTCAGCTTGTTCCGGGATCGGGTGGAGGAGCTGAAGCCGTCCCCCTTGCATGCTCCGTCCATCAGCTTCTACCCACCTCGCCGGAGCCGGTACACACAAGGGGGATGGAGTTCATGCTCCTCAGTGACAAGCATAACAAGGTGGTCGCCACAGACCACACCGGCCGTGCCGCCCTCTATGACCCCGAACAGCATGCCTTCCTCACCCTGCGCAGCCTTGCAACGCCAAAGTCACTACCCATCTCCCTCACCATCCATGAGGACAACCTCTACGTCCTTGACACCATCCCAAGGGAAGGCTCCGAGGACCAATGCTTTGAGTGCCTCGAGTATGACCGTGATGGCGACGAGGACTGGCACCCCCGCGTCCTCCCGCCTCCACCCTGCAAGTATGGTCCTTATATGTGGGAAACCAACCCTAATGTCGACTCATACACGACGGTCAGTGGTGGTTCCTGCATCTTGATCTCCAAGGCGCACTTCGGCACCTACTCATTCGACACTGCAGCAGAGCTGTGGAGCAAGGCCGGTGATTGGACATTGCCCTTCAGCGGACGCGCAGAGTATGTCCCTGAGCTCGGCCTCTGGTTTGGCCTCAGAGACAAACCTGCCGTGTTCCGTGCGGTCGACCTAGGCTCTGCCTTGACACAAAGCCCCCAGCAGTGTCCAACCTCTGGAAGGACTTCAGTCCACCAGTAGAATGGGGACTATCCGGTGTTTCGCACCTCATGCACCTAGGATCTACCAAATTCTGCATTGCCAGGTTCTTCGACAGCAATCCGCTCTCTGGCTGCCCAGTCACTCATGCAGTGTTCACCGCAGTGGAGGTGGTGCGCTGTAACAACACAAATGGAGGGCAGTGCGCTGTAACAACACAAATGGAGGGATTCGCATGGTGAAGCACGGATCAAAGCTGTACACGCTCCTTGAAGGTATGCCATATTGGGTGCTCTGATTACCTTGTGTCAGTAGCTTCAGCACAGGGCCTCAGATGAGTCATTTGAGGCCCTGATCGATCTTTAGTTGAAGTTTGTGTGATAGTAGCTGTATGTAGTGGGCTAGGCTCTTGTAATAAAACTGGACATTTGAGGTCCTGATCGATCTTTACTTGAGGTTTGTATGATACATACAGTGATAGCAGCCTGCCTAGGCTCTTGTAATTTTTTTTTTGTTGAAAATAAGGCTCTTGTAATAAATTGGAGTAATTATTTATAAGCACACAACTAACTTGTTATTAGTTGTGCCTATGTAATGATATCATAGATATAGTTTCAACTTGTAGTGCTGCTCCATGGTTTAACAAGCAGAATGTAAGTAAGTGGTGACTGAAGATCTTTTTTTCTTTTTTTTTTTAAAGTTTGGGTTCAAATAAACAGATATATTTTTTTCTCAAATAAAGTTTTGAGAGCTGTGTGCCATGCCACTAAGAAGAGAAAATAAAGAGCGCAATGGAGAGGTCAAACAGACCACTCCCGAACACACCCTGTGAATCAGATTATGCAAGTGCCACACTAGTTCGGTCCATTTTGGTGAAAAATATACTGAGCTGTGAGGTCTTGGTAATAGCTAAACTATACCAAGACAGCTGTAAATTGATGCTACTGCATCAAGTTTATAGCTGTTATACTAGTGGATTCAGTTGATGCTGTTGGCACTGTTGGTGCGTATGTATAATATATTGTTTTGTTTTCAGTCATGTGAATTATACCTTTATTCTTGTGACATTATAATATTCTGTAGCTGGCAAATGTTCTGGTAACTAACATTATGTGAATAAACAGAATAAGGATCTACAAAGTGACTCACATCACATTCTACAACCAGATAATGTGGATGTGACTTCCATTAGATTAACAAATTGATAATATCAATGTGGGGCTCAGTTGAATGAGCAAATTAAGAAGGAACAAAATGGGGATACTTGACAAAATGAGGCAAGCAAATTATACCTTTGCGCGTGCTACATGTCCTCTTTACCTTTTTAGACAGTGAGAAACTCCAGAGTCCAGCCTTCGCATCGTGAGATGTGGACAACATAACACACATAACATGTGGAAGAAAGATTATGCTTTCCAAACTGTATATTGACCAAAATAATTCAATAGTACCAGTCCCTGGATTTAATAATAAACAGCAGGTCCAAATAATTAGTCATCAACTCATCATATTCAGTATATTGATAAACAACTTTACATAGCTGTTTGTTTTGATTAGAAATATCAGTGAGATTTAAACCACCTACAACAAAGCTGTGATATAAATTATAGATTTTCTATGTAACTTGCCAAGGCATCACCCATATATCCTCCTTCAAAGAATCAAGACTGCAATATTTGAAATAATTCAGCGAGACTGATCAGCCATTATAAAAACATTAATGCCATCACACAATTCAACCCAGCTACAACCAGGCTCTTTCTTCACACTCTCTGCGCATGCTCTCCCTGATTTGTCTAGGTCTCATGCCAATGGTTCCATGATGCGTGCGCACTTGATAGAGCAACCCAGTTGTTGTGGTTCTCAGGGTCTGCTTGAGCAAACAGGATGCTGTAAACTGACTTAACTTGGCACTCCCATGTATTCAAGATGAGTTGAGTAGCGCGCTCCAAGCAGCAGCACTTGATCCAAATGGCATATTCTCAATGAATTCAAGAGCTTCTTGTAGGTAACCTCTCCTGCAAAGGAGATCCGCCATGCTTTAGTAGTGCTCAGGTAGCATCTTAACTGAGCTCGAACCATCAGACATCAAACTGAAGCTTCTCTAACAAGCCCACCATGGCTACAGGCTGACAAAATCGCAAGATACGCTATGGCATCTTGTTTTTTTTTTCCCAATTGTGCCATCCTGTCAAACATGCTGACCGCGTCCCATACACGGCCAAATTAACTTGCCCTAAGCTGAGATCATTGTGGTCCAAAGAACAGCATCACTCGATGGTACTGCTTTGAAGATGAGCTTGGCCGAATCGACACACCCACACTTTGCATACATATCCACCAAGGAGTTCCTGACAACAACATCTGCCTAGTGCCAGCTCCCCACACGCATCCACAACTATGGAGAATGAGAAACCATCCACACCAGCGCCACAAGAAGCCATGGAAATGAACAACCTCGCATACTCGGACTGCCCACTCCCAATAAGAGCTGCCATCATCGAGTTCCAAGCAACTATGTTCCTGACAAGCATCGCCCGGAACACTCTCAACGCATACTCTATGCTTCCGCACGGTTAGTACATATCAATTATCAAGAACCCCATTCTCCACAACAGGGTCCACTGGTCCACGCGAGCTCATCTTGATCACACTGGCATGGATCTCCTTCCTGTGGGCAAGTGCGCTCTGGCAGACACCGGCACAGGCCAGCAGTCCACCGGACAGGGAGTAGCCGTTGGGCTGGACACCAGACCCCACCATGCGCCGGAGCAGCGCGAGGGAGTCGGGGTGTAGCCCCTGGAGCTCGTGGCCGGTGACGAGGGACGTCCAGGAGACCACGTCCCGGCGCGGCATCTCGTCGAACAGCTCCCGCGCGTACCGCGGAAGCCCGCTCCGCAGCGCCAGGGAGGCCAGCGAGGTGGCATGGATCGCGAAGGCGGAGAGGACGAGCTCAAGGAGCACGTGGGCCGCGGAGCGGCGGGCGGCCGCGGCCTTCAGCGCGGAGGCGAGGGACACGGCGTCCCACGCCGCCGGGGCTGGGCTCTGCCATGAGGCGGCGCGTGGAGGTGGCATGCCCGCTGCCGCGTCGGACTATGCTCGGACAAGGAGGACATGAAGGAAGGTCGGCGCGATTGAGTTCGCCGGCGGCGGCGCTGTGAGAAATCGCGGACGCGGTGGTGTCTGTCCCGGCGAGCGGGCCGGTGTTTCGGAAAGGATTTCGGCCGGTTTCAGTGGCGTGTGCCGGCTGCTTTTTTACCGCTCTCCGAGAGTACGTGAAAGTAATTAACTAAAACACTCTACAGTGGTGAACCTTCCGCAGTGGCCCACGTGACAGTGACAGAGGTCTACGAACTCTTGGTCTACCATCATGTCTATTCTACTGTTCTTGGCGGTGTTGTGTAGCCACTCACTTCTCTTCCGTCAACATCGAGAAGAAGACGGGGGGGCAGGTTCACCTCGGAAGCTCAGACTCGCAGGATGCAAAAAGAACATGCCCGCTTCAGTAACTCTCTCTCTCTCTCTCCATATGATCCTGCCAAATCTGTGCTGTGAAACTGATAGTGTTGTGGGATTGCATTCTGGCAGATGGTTGAGAAGGGGTGTGAGAGGTGCAGGGAGTGGCAGGAGCACTACTACTGGGAGCACATGGATGTGACCAAGATCCGCTTCTTCAAGCTCATGACCGGCGATTTCACCAGGGGAATTGTAAGTTTCTAACCGTCCAAAGTCCACTGCTCTGCTCTGTTCTTTGTTCCGTCCAAAGTACAGGTCAAAGGACACAAGCTTTAACTCTCAAGTATGGATCTACTAAATACTAATCTTACCTAGGAGCACTTGTTATGTGGCAGATATGCTGTAAGTAAGATAAATGTGATCTTAAGTTTGTGTCTACTTGCCAAGTTTCAGTTTCCTTATAACAAAATACAGCAGGAGCTCTGCATTGCATAATAACTGAAAGCAAATTTTCTTCTATTACTTCATTATTATAGTACAAGACAGTCTGCTTTAAGTTATTTTCAAGATATTATGTTCTTCTTTAGGGATCAAGATCACTATTTTTAGTTGATTATATAAAGCGATATTTACCCTGTTACTTCATTATCATCATCATCTGAAAATTAACTATATATATAACAAAGAGTTGTCACTTTTCTGCTTTCATTCATCTCAGAACATACCAGAGAAGTTTGCAAAGAATTTCAGGCAAATCACTGAAGTAGTTCAACTGAAATTACCTAGAAGTGCTGAAACATGGAAGGTCAGTGTAGAGAACCATGGTGATGAACTGTTCCTCGTGTCAGGATGGGAGGTTTTTGTCAAGGCTAATGAACTGCAGGAGAATGATCTCCTGCTCTTCACATGTTGTGGAAACTCTTCCTTTGAGGTCCTAGTCTTCGAAGGAAGTGGCTGTGAGAAAGTGTCTTCCCTGTTTGGAAATAGAATTGGTCTTGGTATGTGCAAACAATTCAATGATATAGCGGGTCAACATGGTGAGCATCACTCTGTGACAGTGAGTGATTCTGAGGATGACACTGCACCATCACAGCTGGTCAGATCCCCTCACAACGCCTTTCCTTTCAAGGAACCCAGTGGGAAGGCTAGACAAAGTGAGTAAAAATACTATAGGTTTGCAGTGCAACACTACTACACTAGGCATATCTTGTTTGTTCTGAATAAATCTGTAAATGACTGTCTTAATATATTTATCTTTCAAGGCAGTGTATAAGTAAATAATATACCTGAAACGATGCATCATCAATACTGTTGGAGTTGATCATTTTCAGTCTATATTCTTGTCAGGTGAATATGAATTACCAAACGCCAGCGACTTTGTTGTCAAGCATGTGGCAAGTGGCGAAGAGGATAGTGATGATGGTTATGCTAACTCTAACTACTACTACTCAATGTTAGCCAATCGACTGGGAGATGAGGAAAAGGAGGAGATAATAGGCTTGGCTTCCATCCAGCCGAACAATCCTGCATTTATGACTGTTCTGACGAAAAACAATGTTGAGCGCAGAAACAACCATCTGGTGAGTTCATTCATATAGCTAAAGTAAATGAAAATGATTGAATATTTAATTTAGGCATGTAAGGTCATTGTAAGTTAGGTTTTGATTTGTTAATAGGTAATAAAAGCTTTTGTTTCACAAAAAAAAAGCTTTCCTCTTCCAAATGCTGCAATTATGATGGATTTGCTGGCAGCCACTCAAATGGTGCTCTGTTTTTATATCTGAAGCTACCAAATGGTAGCTATTTCTGTAGTCTATGTCCTGCCAATCTGGTAATGTCCAATACTGAAAACACTCAGCTGCCTAAAAGAAGCTAACTGTATATACCAAGGATGAAATATAGCCAACCAAAGATTTCTGTGAATATCTTCATATTATACTCTGCCCGATACATGTTAAACTAGTTGGCTTTATTGTGCAGACCATCCCAAGTAAATTTGCTGCTGATCATCTTGGGGAAAGAACACATGATATCATACTTTGTCGGCCAAATAGGAAAGAGAAATGGCTTGTCAGCTACTATTACTCAGGCCGCACCCGGTGTTTCCATAACTTAGCGTTGTTTAAGTTTATGCGTGAAAACAAGCTTGGTGAGGGTGACATCTGCATCTTTGAGCTGATGAAAGACAAAAGGAGAGTGATGATGACTGTCCATGCCATCAGAAAGGCCAATGACCGTTTTATTCTGATAGGTTAAGTTGCACCTTATCCCCCTAAGAGTTGGCTTGTACAATGCTCTTTTACTGTCGTAGATTCTGCAGTATGTACTGTGTAGGGGTAGCATTGTGAACTGAAACTTGAAGTGCCTAGTGATGCTTGCAAGGAATGCGTGCAATTTTGTATCATGTAATGTAAGGTAACTTCCTGATCAGCAGTATGGCAACTAGAACAAGGTGTGGCCTATGTAATGTAAATTTTTCTAAGCAAATGTTACCCTTGGCTTATGCTTTTCTGCCTGGTTCAGATCTCCCATCTGGTGCAGTGCTTTATAGATCTTCACAAGTGTTTTCAGTGGGGGCAGTTTCTATGTTCAGTGGAAAGCTTGTATAGTATCATACTTGCAGAGTTGCAGTGATATTGCTTCCCATGCATTGGTGGGCAAGCTCTTGATAGTGCACAATTGGATCACATTTGAATTTAAACCAAGCTCAAGGTCATGATATCTGTCAGTAGGCCATGATATCTGTCAGTTTGACCAGTTAAACTTTCAGAAGGCGTCAGTAGGTGAAGCTCAGGGTTTGTAAGATGATAGACAAAAAGCAGAAGACTTTTCATGGCCTTTTAGAACCTGCAACCAAGAAAACTAAACTAAAGCCAAAAAAAGCTCTGGCTCAGAGCACCAACTACAACTACAAGGCCTGAACCTATTAACCTTCTCCACTCGCAGACAGTATCAACAGAGAGGATATAATATAACAGGAGTAGCAGTAGCAGCAACAGGGAAGTTTTCCATTTTTTCCCTAATGCAGGTGGCTGAATGCATGTTTTTGATAGGTGAACTGAATCATGGTGAAGACAAACTTCTGGAAGCGCACAACTGGATTGCATTTGAATTTAAACCAAGCTCAAGGTCATGGTATCTGTCAGTTTGGCCAGTCAAAACTTTCAGAAGGCGCTAGTAGGTGAAGCTCAGCTGACTAACATGACGCCCGGCATATGATGACTGACTGCCGCACCTGAACTTGTGCAGTAATCTGATCAGAGGACAAAGCAAAGGTTTTACATGCAGTTTATAGAGCAGGATACCCACCCAGCACAGGAAGAGAGGGCCGGAGCGTAGCGCAGGGAGGTTTGGCTCGTCTGGGCGAGCCTGCGGTAGTGCCGGGCGAGCCTGCAACTGAATCAAGACGCCGGCCGCGAGTGTAGGAGGATCACCGATTCACCGCGGACTTCTTCTCGGGAGATTTTCAAAACTGAAATTCTGCGCCACTGCCTCTGGAGGGAACTTTAAAATTTAAATCCCACGCTATTCTATATATTCGTCCTCGGCACAAGACAATGGCATCGCCGGCCGCCGCCCACCCCGCTCAGGTGTTCGCCGTCTATCAGTCACCGCGCGATCCGATCCTGCGATGCTCCGCTGCCTCCTTGGCTGCTGCGGGTCGTCGTCGACGCATACGCGTGCACGACGCGCGGCGAGGCGGGGCGTCCTGGCGGAGAGGGATGATCAAGCGGAAGCGGGCGCAGGCGCGGCGAGGAGAGTGGAGGCGCGTCTGGCGAGAAGGATAGCCGCGATAGAGGCAGAGACGGAGGAGCTGCTATTGATCATGGAGCAGGTGGAGGCGGAGGAGGAGGCAGGCGCGGCCGACGAGGACACGGAGCGCCTCATCGCGGCGCTGCCCTCATTCACCACGGCGTCGCCGGTGGCGGCGCTGGCGAAGAACTCTGCAGACTCGGACTGTCGACGCCGAGAACGACCTCCTCGGGCTGCTCCCGGCGTGCCGCCACGTGTTCCACGCCGCCTGCATCGACACATGGCTCCGCACCAGGCGCCTGTCCTGCCCGTTCTGCCGTAGCGCCGTCGCGTTCCCGCTCCCGCCCCTCCTGGACGTCGTCGCCGCCGCGGGGGACCAGGACCAGGAGCCGCTCGGCACGCGGGCGGAGAGCAGCAGCAGGAGGAGCTTCAGCGCCGAGCTCGGCGGCGTCACCGACCGCCGCGCCTGCTCGCTCGGCGGCTCCTTCGACTACCGCGTCGACGAGGAGGTCCAGGCCATCGTGTCCCGCATCGTCGGCCCCGCAGCCCCCGGCGAAACTTATTTGGCGGAGGCGGTGGGGTCGCGCGGGTGGCTGGGCGAGTACCTCGACCGCGTCGCCGGCGCCGTCTCGGCGACTCCGTCTCCGGGCAGTGGAGCGGGCGTACTGATCCTTGGTCGCTGGCACGACGACGACACGACGCGGTGAGATCCGGAGGCCGCGGCGCGCGGTGGCCACGCCGGCGTCATCTCTTTCTGGGCATTGGAGCTGACGCTGGAGCCAGGGCAAAACCGGCGCGACGACCCTGGGAGACTTTGTCACTGTGTGATGTTCTGCACGATTGTTGAAGGACATCACTCTGATTAGATCATGAATCGTGAAAACCCAACGGCTAAGCATATTTCTTTGCTTATTAATTGAGCTTAGCTTGTCAACTCAACTGCTACAGTAGAATCTCTATCATGCTTTGTTGTTGAAATCATCATCACACGATTTTTTTACACGCAAGGTATAGAGAAGTGGGGAATGTCAAAGACATGGAGTGGAAGAATTGGCGTCTCCCCATTAATCAATGTGACACCGAGCGTTATATTTCTAAAAAAACTACTGTTGCTTGTTATGTTAGAGAAACCAAACTCAATATCCACATCTCAAATAACTTGTAGGCAAACGGGTTTCTTTAGAAGCTTAGAGGTTAACACAAAATTGAGATCTTAAAAATATATTGTGATGTGATGGCCGCAGCACCACGTGCACCTGCCCAGTACAAAGATGTGATAGCAACGATGTCACTGCCACCTGTATATGCCGAATGTGGTAACAACAAAGATCAAAGCACATAACTCTGTAAGCTTCGGAGACAAGAGTAGCACTAGACTACATACTGTATTAAACTAGAGAAGAGGTGTAATCAGCTAGGCGCCCTCAGTTCAAAAAGAATATAGTTTTAGACGGTACGATAAGTTTAACTAAATTTTATATAAAAACTTCTAATATTTCTCATAAAAAATAAATGTTATTAGATTTATCATGAAACATATTATTTCCTAATGTATTTGTTTGGTGTTATAAAAGTTAATGTTTATATATATTTGGTCAAATTTCAGACATTTTAATCAAGAATACATTTAGAATTGATTTTTTTTTACGAAAGATGTAGTGCATATCCTGAAGAGGGAAAAAAAATATTTAACGTTACAAAGAAAAATCGATTAGACTAAGAGAAACCATGTGAACTTTTATTAGTATGAATTGAAATAAGCATCCAAGTCGAATTGATGAGAATTTGAACCATGTGGCACCGATAGGAGTCAGAACCAAAGAAAGCTAGTAAAATGCTCCCCATCTGAACATAAACACACGTCTAGAACTTGAAAGAAAATATCGATACTACTGTGAAATTACAAATGTACCGGTCAAAAGTATTACCATATGTAATGATGACTACACAATAGAGAGAGTAGTAAACCTTGGTTAGCTATCTAATAGAGGTCACACAGGCTAGTGAAATTGTTGTTAGTTTTGTATTCAGTTAATAATTAGCTAAACAATGTGTGCACATTGAAACGACCTTGATTTCCGCGAAGGGAAATCCACAGTGTCGGAGTG
>CM041647.1:8327687-8340345 GCA_023333625.1 Bothriochloa decipiens
GCCTTCCCCGGGTTCATCACGTCGCATCAAAATGTAAGCGAGTGAAGTATAGAAATTATAAGTATAGCAGATAAGCAGGTGGCTATCATAACAGCGGGTAAGCAGGCGATAGTTTACAACAAGGTAGGGCTCATCAAATAAATACTCTATCATGCAGTCCTAGCACAGGCATAGCATTATAGCAACATGAATTTAAAGCACTAGCCATACTATAATTGCCATGCGTAATGGGATCTACGATGTTGGGTGGTGTGTGGCACCTTCACTGATGTAGCTGTCGGACTTCTCCTGGTAGTCACTGTCGTTAGACTTGTCCTCGCTCGAGCCTGTAACGAGATTTAACGGTCGCGGAAGCGACCCCTATAGATTAGCACAAAGAACGAATGCAAAATAGAAGATCCAAATACACTCAAACATGGCCTAGATAGATAGGGCTCGATTTATAGAAAATTTGGATATGTGGATCATAATTTTCTGAGCTCGTATGAATTAGTTATGAATTTTCAAAAATTTAACCATTTCTGAAAAGAGAAAGGGGCTCGAGGGGTTACGGTCTCAAGGTTACGATCTCGAGGGTTTCGGTCTCGAGGGGGGTACGGTCTCGAGGGATACGGTCTCGAGGACACGGTCTCGAGGGGTACGGTCTCGAGGACACGGTCTCGGGGTTAGGTCTCGAGGGGTACTGTCTTGAGGACACGATCGCGAGGATGCGGTCTCGAGGGGTACTGTCTCGAGGACATGGTCTGAGGTTACGGTTTCGAGGGTATGCTCTCGAGGGTACTCTCGAAGGCGGGGAAACTGCTCTGCTCCCACAACGGTGCTCGCTCTCGAGGGGTACTGTCTCGAGGGTTATGCGCTCGAGGGGTACGGTCTCGAGGGATACGGTCTCGAGGACACGGTCTCAGGTTACGGTTTCGAGGGTATGCTCTCGAGGGTACTCTCGAAGGCGGAGAAACTGCTCTGCTCCCACAACGGTGCTCGCTCTCGAGGGTACTGTCTCGAGGGTTATGCGCTCGAGGGGTACGGTCTCGAGGGATACGGTGCTCGAGGTGTCAAACTCGAGGGTCGGTTGTCGAAGGGTCGAACTCGAGGGTCGGTTGTCGAAGGGTCGAACTCGAGGTCGTGATCTGTCTTGGACGAGATCGGCTCGAACGCGGAGTTCCTCCTTGGCGATCGACGGCGGAAGAACCCTCGATTCCTGGTGCCACAAAGGATCTCCGGTGCCATTAACCCGCCCATCGGTTTCGGGACTTCACGACGGTCATGTCGATGGGCTTCAGGGCGACAGCTTCACTTCCGTGTCGAGCTCGACGGCAGACGGTGGCTCGATGGCGCCGGTGCTCGATGTACACTTCACACCGAATCACTACAGCTCCAATTGGTGGCGTCGACGGACGGTTGGAGTCACGCAACGCCTGCTCGAGGTGTCGGCGGTGACCAAAACACACGGCGGAGTCCGCGCGGGCAACAACTCCCACGGCGGAGCTTCGACAGGTCCTCGGTGCACGGCAACGGCACTCCGAGAGGGTCCACGGTCTCCATCTTGCCCACTCGATGCAGCTCGTCACGGCGGAGCTTCCCGGCTTCTTCCTGCTCCTCGAGGGTGGTCGATGGTGGCAGGAGCGACGGTGAACGACGACGTTCTGGAGCAGCAACGTACTGACACGTCGACGACAAGGTGGTTCGGGTCGATGCTCTGGTGAGGCAAACGCAGAGCTAGGGTGTGCACGGGGTCCGTCTCATCAAGGCGAGCGCGGATCCGGAAACAACGGAGGTCGAGGCTCAACAGAAAGGCGACTGGGTGATCTTGCCACGGCGGAGCTTGGCGCGCGGCGATGAACTGGGCGGCTTCCATTCCGGCATCCTCCCGATGCCGTGGTCCGAGGGGCTCGGCTAGTCTCGAGTGTGTGTGCGGGTGTGTCCAGTGAGGTCGGTAGTGACCGGGCCTACACGCTCACGGCGGAGCGCCATGGCCAACAGCACGGCGGAGGGTTCGAGAGGGCGGCGATGGCGGTGCTCACCGACGGTCGAAGAGGATGGAGGTGCGGTACAAGTCCAAGCGGCTCCGGCTCGCGGTACTCCTTCCTGCCCTCGACGCAGCAGCAGCGGCTCCGAGTCGACGGTCTCCCTCCTCAGCTCCGGCGGCGGCGTCTTCTTCTTCCCCGACTCCTTCCTTCCCCTTTAGCTCTTCTCCAAACGAGGTTGGTAAGGTGGAATGGGGTTTCACCAGAGCGGTGGCGGCGATCTGGGAACCCTAGGGTGCCGGGGTGCTTGCTTTATAGGACGGACGCGGTGGTAGGTAGCAGACGGACGGCCGATCACAGCTTTGCTTGATCGAGCGGTCAAGGGATGTCCAAGTCAGCAGCTGGGGTTCGAATTGGGTCCAGAGAACAGCGAGAGGGGGCTAGGTAACGCTGGGTGTCGAAGTTCTTTATGGCGGCAGCGCTCCACTGCGGCGACAGCGCAGGTGCGCGCGCGCAGAGAATATTGCCTGCGGCCGTGGGAACTTTACGCGGGCTGGTCGGTCCAGGTGGCTTGCGGGCGCGCGTCGATGCGGGGCGACACTGGATCGAGCGGTCGAGGGAGGTTGCTTAGGAGCGACGCCGGGGAACAGTGCTGACGCGAGCACGCACGGCCGGTCGGGTGACCTCAGCGGGCGCGATGACACGTGGGTTCCACTTCGAGGCCCCATCGTCAGCGACTCCTTGGCAACGGAGGCTCGGTGCGGCGCGCGGACGCGCGCGGCTCTTGCTGGGCCGTCGGCCTGGTTGGGCCGCGCAGCGCGGGGTCGAGCGGCGAGCAGGGGGTCGAGCGGCGAGCAGGGGGTCGAGCGGCGAGTGCCGGCGAACGCGCGCAGGCCGGGTCGACGGGGTTGCTCGGGCCTGACTCCTCCTTTTCTTTTTCTTTTTATTTTCCTTTTTCATTTTCAAATATATTTATATATATACTTATATATATATGCAGTGTGCTTATTTTGTACTACAGAATAGTGAGCATACATGGCCCATATACTTCTAGGGTATTATTCCCTTAATATTTATTTGTCAAAATAAATATTATGTTGTCATTTTTAATAATCAACACATAAACCAAATAAAAATCCAACTCACTCTTTTAATGCATCATAATGATTAAACAAACGAAACATTAAAATGTAACAAGCGAACATAGAGCATTGTTATGAGATATTAATTAATTTGCAACATGTGAATGCCATGCATGACATGCTAGGGTTGATGCATATGTAAGGGGTAGATGATGACATGTCGCACCACATCACTCGAGGTTTTGTCGAAAAATTTTGTAGTTCGAATTTTTGGGTTGTTACACACATCTTTGGAAACACAATTCAGCTATGTAATTACAACCTCGTGCGCGGTTAGGGGGTCTGTGTGTGTTGTGTTCGGTAATCTTTGGCTTACCGTGTAAAATCTCATTTTGCTTAATGAAATTCTTAGCTAAACAATTAGTTAGACCTATTTAGATCTAAATAGGGCATAAAAGTATTTTTATGATGAGACAACTTTTAAATGGTCGATAGAAATGCAATTATTTTGGGATGGAGTGAATGGATTATAGCCATTATTTGATTTATCACACCGTTACATTACAATCCAATGGTTCACTCCATCCACCGTAATCTATCGTTGAAGAAGAGGAGAAATCAAACCCATAATAATGAGTTTTTGTTCTGAGACCCCGTATTTAGCTATGGGGCATAAGTAGGGCCGGGGCTCTGCTGCAGTTGCTCTACCGATCCATTTCAACGTTCGTGCAATAGCACTCCGATCTGGCATTTCGTCGAGCAGTGCCATGCCACCGCCTCCTATTGTCACCACCGCCCTCAATTGGGTGCTCTTCAATTAGGGCACTCATAATATAGACTTTATCATAGAGTCTAAAACTATTTATTACCTCGAATATTGTGGACTGGGAGTCTAAATAAGACTTGAAGTCTTGTTTTTTTTCCCTCTTTCTTCAATAAATATGCCGACACATCAGCAAAATATCATGAATAAGGGGTAATAAATAGTTTTGGACTCTGTGATAGAGTCTTACATTGTGAGTGCCCTTAACGTCTACCAAGTGTCTTCCAAGCTCAATTTAGCGTCAGTATTTTAAAAAATGGCAGTTACATTAAGAGCAAATCCAGCCCAGCATGCAAATTGAGCTCCTATATTTTTTATTTGCATGCTGGCCTGCATACAATAGGTCCCAAAATTGACTCCTACTCCAACCCAATATCCTATCCTATCACTCCAACCTAACTCCTATTTCTGGGGCCTAAAACTAAATTTTAGGAGTCATCCTAAAATGAGAGTCCAAATAGGAGGCCCACTAAAATTATTTTTTTATTTAAACTCCTAAAAACTAGAATAGGGTCTTGTTTAGTTATTCCACTGAAGTTGCTCTAAGAGAGCAAATTTAATAACATTATATTCTCGCAAAGCCCAAATATCATATGCCTAATCGATGTTTACAGTTATAAGCACCTCTCACCTGAAATTCTAAGAGCAACTCCAGCCCAGCGTGCAAATTGAGCCCCTATTTTTTATTTGCATGCTGGCTTGTATATAATAGAGGCCCAAAATTGACTCCAACTTCAATCCAACACCCTATCTTATCACTTCAGTCCAACTTCTTCTAAAATAAGAGTCCAAATAGGAGGCTTACTTGAGTTGTTTTTTTACTTAAGCTCCTAAAAATTAGAATAAGGACATGTTTAGTCACTCCACTGGAGTTGCTTTAATGGATTACTTTCTTTCCACTATATATGGAAGTCACAACCAGAACCTTGTTGCACAAAACTTGACTAAAAGTTCAAACTTTGTAATCGAGCATCCATGTTTCACAAAGTCCTGGCTGCACTGCAAGATCAGCAAAGTTGATGTAACAATAATTTATAGTCTGAGACAAGAAAATTGGCATGACACTCCCACACACACACATCTGGGCATGTTTGTTGTAGTTCAGGCGCAAAGTTCATGTGATGCCAGACCTGACCTGAAGACCTTACATACCATCCACAGCGCGCAGACACACTGCCAGTCAACAGATTTCTGATTTTACCAGCTAGGAGGGGCGTTTGCTGCATGAACAACAGAATAAAATCCATTGTACTAACAGAGGCAGAACTAGGCACTAGCTAGGTCAATACCACGTAGTCAGTCTCAGGTTCATCGCAAAAGATGCACGATGATGGATGCTCAGATCTCGGGTTTTTGACCTGCATTTCAATTGCTGATACATTAGACAGACCGTGCGTTTCCACGCAACAGCATACCGCCGGCGCATGAGCCCGGACACCCGCTCGGCGACGTCGTTGACGCGGCCGCGCACACGGCGCCGCAGCGAGGAGCGACGCAAAGATGACCCTGTAGCGCCGCCGCAACCGCGTCGCTGGATGGTGGTGCCGCCGCCGCGCGCCTGCTGGACCAATGGACTGGCTGTTTGGACGCTCTATTTGCAGCCTTTGCCCCGAGTTCGCCGCAGCCGGACCGGGAGAGACGGCAGCATGCATCCGCCCCCACAGCCGCCGCCTGCTTGCTCTAGATAGACATTTGTGATCTCTTCTGGAACACAGCTTCCGAGAGGTTCGGTCAGAGCCACGGGTTCGAACTTTGAACTGCATTTCAAGTTTCAACTGCACTTTGCGCGGGGAAGGGAGGCTTTCGCTCGTCCGGGCGAGCGATGGAGCGAGCATGTCGGAGCCTCGGAGGAGCCCCGCGCGCGGACTTCTTGGTAGGCATGTCGTGGGCCAGTTCACCAGCGAGTGTCCACCGTACACTTTGTCCGGTGTCTCTCCCCGCCATAGAAAACTCCTCCTCATTTTGTCAACCTTCTTGATTAACCATTTCTGTTCCGGAAATACTGTTTAATGGTGTCACACTCGGTTTTAAAAATAAAACCCAATATACACTATATGTAAGTTTTAAAGGACAAATCTCACATATAGCTACAAATAATATTAATTACAATACTTTAAATATAACGTACCCAATATATAAAAGGGTCACCTAATGAACAATTAGCGGAAAGACGACTTCAAACTCCGGGGCTAGACTTCACTCCACTGGATCTAACTGACTGGTTGACAATAAGCCTAACACTCCTCCTGATGTGTGGGGGAATAGCAAGAGTGAGTCCATGTCGAACTCAACAAGTATAGCAATAGGGCAGTACCCATCAACTCATGATCAATGTAACATAAATAATATATGAAACATAAAACGGTAAACCATAAACATGTTAGCAAACAAAAGTCATCATCTTAATGTAAGGAATTCTAAGGCCGCTCGTGTCCTTGAGCAAGGCTAGTATACCAGTTTATTAAACTCTGCGCAGATGTGTACACTTTCACTGTGAGTCATGTTGCCCATATGACCGGGTTAATTACTCCCAAAACTCTTCCAAGGAGAACAGGCAGGGTACACTATGAAGCCTTTCAAAGGTTCGTTTAACATGTTAGGGCCGCTAGGTTTCTGTGTCCTACGAATGTAGTATTCCCCCTTCTGATGGCACACAACCGCAGCCTATACGCATGCAGACAGGGGTCCAACTACACCCAACCCGAAACACACCCCTCTTGCGCCATTAAGGGAACTGCTAACAAGCTAGAAAAGGTCCTCATACCGAGCTAAAGCCAGAGCCATATAGCCCTCACAGCTGTACTGTAAATCTCGGAAGTTCAGTTACAGATAAATCCTCAAGTTGCTAAAAAGTCCTTTTTATGGTTTTATTGCTTAAACATTAATTAAGTCACAAAATCATAGTTACATAAATAAAACCCCAAGATATACTTGCCTTAAATCCAAGGTCCAGCTGCTCGATAGACTTCACTTGTTCTATCTTATGGTTTCCAACTCTGGCTGCACTTGTCGGTCCTCAGCTCCCGATCTTCCGCACTCATGAACTGCCCTTCGTCTATTCGTAGCAAACAAGCAACACAAACAGACAAAGCTAAGAACAAATATCAATCAAAAGAAACACTAAAGAAAGAGCGGTCTACACGGTAGAGCTCGTTACTACGATCACGAGAGCGTAAGAATGACCAACAGAGGAGCTATCGTTGTGGTGGCATAACTAACGAGGTTGATCTAGGCTATTCGCATGTTGGAAAAAGACGTTGGTCAGTCCTTATTCTAACTCATAAATAAGTCACATTTTGAAAAGCTCAGAACATGGTAAAGGTCACTACGGCGTAGCTTACATCGATACGATTCTAAAAAGTATAAGTTTGCTAAAAACGGAGTTAAAACGCGAAAGTTACGGCTAAAACAAGGTCAGGGGCATAACCGTAAATACACAGAACTAATTTTGTATTAAAAAATAATTTAAAAACTAAAATAAAACTCGGTTTGGATCTAAAACATAAATACCGACGACTTTGGGGTTCAAACTGCAAAAACAGCAGTCTGGTTTGAACCACGGTGGACCAAATCGTAATTACAGAAAAACTCAGGGTCTTTTCTGCAAAAACGCCTCGGTTGACCGGATTGTTGACCAGATTGACATGGTCAGCGCTTGCATGGCGCACAGGTGGCGTACGCGTGGCGTACACGTAGCTGCCACGTCGGCGGCCGAGGGGTCCGTTGACCCCCGGTTGACCGGTACGCCCGATCTAATCTGGGCCGTCCAGATTGGGTCGGGTGGCCAGGGTCGGCCGGCGGGGTCTGGTCGCTGGAGACAGCGGCAGGGACGGCGGCGCTTCGCCGGAGGCTCGCCGGAGTTCGCCGGAACGACGCTCCGGTGCTCGGCTGGCTTGGCGAAGGGCACTGGTGTGACGAGCATGACTCCGCGGACTCGGCCGTGGGGTTAATGGCGGCGAGGGAAGGCTGGAGGCGGGTCGGCTCACGGCGGCACCATTGACCGACGGCGAATTCTCGGCGGGAGGGCGCTATGGGTCACTACTCCACTGGGAACAGGCACCAATCTACAGAGGAGGTCATGGCGACCTTATCGGCGGTGAAGATGATGCTCGAGGTGGATGGAGGTGGCAAATTGAGGTCGACGGCGGACGGCGGCGGCACTACCACGACGGCATACAGACACGCGAGACAGAGAGGGAGAATGAGAGGGGTACCGGCGTCTTCATCACCCTCGGGCGGAGCTCGTGGCCGGTTTTCATCGACGGAGACACCGTGACGGCGTAGATCGACGCGGCGCACCCGAGCTCGAGCGTGGCGGCTGCACGTGCGGGCTAGGGCACAGGGTGGCGGCGGCTCAAGATAGGGTTTTCAAGGGCTGCGGAGCGCGAGGCAAGGCCCTTTATAGGTCGGCCATCCTCGGGTTGCGCGTATCCGAGGGGGACTCGGGCGGCGGTGCGCGCGACGCAGAGCAGAGGAGAAGGAAACGGTTGACGCGTGGGGCCGGATGGTGGGACCCACCTGTCGGCGTTCGAGCACAGCAGAGCGGCAGCTTGATGGGCTGCAGCCTGCGGCCCAAGAAGAAGATCGCGCGACAGCGGCTACTGCTGGCCAGCTAGGCCGCTTGGCCCAAGATGGCGGCAGGCGCGCACTGCGCTTGCCGGGCTTGCGGCCTGGCGCGCGGCTGGTTGCCTGGCTGGCCTGTGGCCGCCGGTGGCTAGAGCTTGGCCGCTGCTGCCGTTGCCTTGGCCATGGCTGGCCAATGCTGGCCATGGCCGGCTGGAGGTGGCCACTGGTGGCCAGGATTGGCCATACTTGGCCAGAAGGGGCTAGGGGTGGCCAGGGTCCTCTAGGGAGCAAAAGTTAGGCAACAAGTTTAAACGACCATCAAAAACTTGTGCAGCGGCATGTATGCACATACATATATCTAGCCTGATATATTTTTACTTTATTAAAATATTTATTTTGCCTATGTTAAATGCCCACCAAAAATGATAAATTAACTCAATTTGACTATTTTAAATTCTTGAAAAAATTTAGGGTGTTACAGATGGTATATTGGTTGAGCTGACAGTACCGTCTTAACCATTGTCTCTCTCCCCGCGGATGACATCATTTTTCCTTTCCACCCTGGTAGCTTTGCTCCAATTTTGTCTAGTAGGGGTTGTACTTCAATTCTCCGGAGCTTCCTGGTGTGTAAAGGCAGCCCTAGGTATTTTCATGGGAACTTGCATAGTTTGCCCGGGAAATTTTGAAGTAACTGTGTGACCATTGCTTCATTCATCCTGATTGGATATATCTCAGTTTTTGACATGTTGATTCTTAGCCCTGAGCACTCGCCAAAGAAGTCAAGGATTTTGTTCAGGTTGTTAAGTTCTGAAGCTGTAGGATGTGTGAAGATCGCGGCATCGTCAGCGTACAGCGAGCAGCGTAGTTGGGCTGCTTTTGGTAGTGTCAGTTTGAGAACTCCTCTTTATGCTGCGACCTCTATAATGCGCTGAAGAGGATCAATGCCTAAAATGAAGAGAAGAGACGATAGTGGATCCCCCTGTCTAAGCCCTCTGGCATGCCTGATCGTTCTTGTTGGTTCACCGTTGATTAGCACTTTTGAGGAGGCCGAGCCCAGTAAGCTAGCCACCCAGTCACGCCACTTTGTGCTGAAACCCAGAGCCTGCATAGTTTTCAGGAGGAACGCCCAACCTATGGAATCAAATGCCTTCGAAATGTCTAGTTTGATGAAAAGGGCATGTGTTTTCCTTTTGTGTAGAAGCTGGATCACTCTTTGCGCATAAAGAAAGTTATCATGTATGCTTCTCTTCTTTATGAAGGCGTTCTGAGTGTGTGAAACTAGTTCATCCATCCTAGGTGCTAGCCGGACTGCCCAGATTTTTGTTATAATTTTTGTCACACTATTGATTAGACTGATTGGCCTATAGTCCGAAATTGTTGCGGCCATTTGGTTCTTAGGTAGAAGGACAATATTAGCATCGTTTATCAGGTTGAGTTTTGCTGTTCTATGGCTGTAAAAGCTTTGAATTGCTTGGGTGAGGTCCTCCTTTATAATCGGCCAGCATTTCTTGTAGAAAATGCCTATGAAACCATCTGGGCCTGGCGCTTTTTCGGGAGGCATTTCTTTTATTACAGCTGCAATCTCTTCCTAGGTGAATGGATCATCCAAGCTTTCCAGATTATGTGGCACGTAGCCTAGGCCTTGCCAGTTTAAAGCCTTTGTTCGCTGCACCGTTGATCCCATCATCTGAGTGAAATGCGAATGAACTAGCTCGGATTTATCTTCCTGTCGGACCACTACCCCATGTTGGGTTGAGAGAGCTGGGATAAAATTCTTTCTTTTTCTTGCATTTGCGTGCATATGGAAGAATCTCCTGTTTGAATCTCCCTTACGTAACCATGTTAGTCTTGAGTGTTGACGTGCTCTTTCTTTTTATATCACCGCTAATCCAAGAGCCTTGCTTTTTAGATATTTTTTGAATGCTATCTCTTCGACGGTGAGTTGTCTCTCCTCTTGTGCTTGTTCCAAGTTCGATAATGTGATGTTGATAATCGCCCAACGTATTTTCCAGTTGGAGAAGTTTTTTCTACGCCACATTTTGAGAGCTTTAGCTGTTCTGAGTAGCTTAACATGCATCCTCAAGATGGTGTCTTGGGTATCCACTGGTTTTTCCCAAACGTCTTTGACCGTGTCCATGAATCCTTGGCAATTTGTCCAGTATGATTGAAATCTAAAACCGCTGTAAAAGTGATGCTCCGTGTCTCCCTGGAGGTATAGTGCGCAATGATCCGATCCAAGTGAGGCCAAAGCATGCAGCTCTGCTCTTGGAAAAATTTCAGTCCACTCCATGGATGCGAAAAAATGATCAATCTTGGTCATTGTGGGTGTTTGCTGATCGTTGCACCATGTAAATTTCTTACCTTTCAATTCCATCGGCCTTAGCATGAGGTTATCAATGGTGCTCTTAAAGCCGTTAAGCAGAGACAGGTTGAGTCTGTTATTGTTTTTATCCTCCGCTCTATAAATTAGATTGAAGTCTCCTAGTAAAAGCCATGCTGGGATCATACTTTGTTTCAAGTTCAGAAGCTCCTGCATGAATAACAACTTTTCGCCATCTGATTGGGGTCCATATACCCCTGTAATTGCCCAATTCTTATTATCCGCAAGCATAGTTATGCGGGCAGTGATTGTGTTGGTCGTAGCGGTAGGGCTATCAAGCCTGAAGTAGCGCTCAGAAGCTGCCAACAGAATTCCCCCCGCTGCTCCTGATGATGGGAGAAAAGCTACATTCTTGGCTAGATCGGCACCCACTGTTTCCATTATCATAGACGAAGTCCAGTTGGATATTTTGGTTTCCTGAAGACAGACTATGGTAGCGCCCGAGAGAAGTATCTGATTACGTACGCTTGCTCGCATCGTTCAAACCTCGTACGTTCCAGCAAATTATATTACAGTTCTTTGTCGTCATTTATAAACCATGATGCTACTCTTCTTCATGTTTCTGTGGATGGAACCATCCCTATTCGTCTCGCTAAGCAGTGACAAGTTTGCCCACCTTTCAGGCATGGTGCGCCAAAAGCAACAGGACATGGTTTTCGTTCTCAATGATCTAGACTGTCTCAGGATGATGGAATCAAGTTCAAATCTGCAAATACACCAAATGCACCGAAGGCAACAAAGCCAGCAGGCGCCACAGCACGCACGTGTCTTCAGGTCTCACATGCCGAAGGCTCCAAGGCCAGCAGGAATTTTTTGTCTCTAGGGGTGGCCAGCCCCATCGGGCTCTACGATACACAGGCCAGAAGGCCTTTTCTCCTTTACATGGAGGTTCTATCATCAGATAGATCTACTTGGGCTAGGAGCCACTCAGGCTTCCAGCGTAATCTGGGCCATCGCCTTCTTGATGGCCGCCTTCTTCTTCTTCTCTTCTTCGATCAGAATCTGGATAGCCGTCATCTTGCCCAGCTCCACAGGGCGCTGGAAGTGCTGCTCATAAAAGTCAAAATTAGGATCATCAGTACTAGGTTCATCACCAGATAATTCTCCTAATTTCTTCGCAAGAAGGTCCTGGGCTACTTGCATGGAATCTTTGCCGACATTTCGTTCGGCCTTCTTGGCTAGACGACTACTTCTTCTTTTATTAGATATGTTTAGTGGATCAAAACGACTGTTGCTCTGTTCTG
This sequence comes from Bothriochloa decipiens, assembly GCA_023333625.1. Lineage (NCBI taxonomy): Eukaryota > Viridiplantae > Streptophyta > Magnoliopsida > Poales > Poaceae > Bothriochloa > Bothriochloa decipiens. The sequence continues at coordinate 8,339,747 of CM041647.1, forward strand.
CGGGTGTAAAGGGAGGCGGATCATGTAGGATGGGTTCTTGTAGAGGGGCCTGAATGCTGCCTAAGAAGGAGTCGATTAAGGTAGGTTCACTGTTAGATTGAGACATATCAGGCACATCAAATACTAGAGGCGCATGTTGCAAATTTTCCTCTACTGTATCCTTTTCTGTTGTGGTGATCTGATTTTGTTCTTGTTGTACCTGATCAACCGAACTATGCTGACTGTTAACTCTATTCAGATTAGGCGATGTGGTATCAGGTTGAGGAGCCTGCATAAATGAGGCTGTATTGACTGCATTGTTAACCATTTCAGATTCAGCATGATCGCTAACAATCCTATTCTGGTTTGTGATGGGAAGTGCCTGTTCCTGATTGTTCAGTTCAGTAGAGACTACCTGACCACTGTTATTGTTCAAACTAATTTGAGGGTTGACAGTTACAGGTGCATGGACAGGTGAAGCCATAGTGGCCGTATTGTTGTTGGTTACAGCAGTATCGTGATCAGATCTAGTGATATTCAGAGAAAGCTCTTGATCTATAGCCGTATCAGACTCGACTTAGTTTAACTGTAGTAGATGTGTGTGTGTGTGGGGGGAACAG
>CM041647.1:8340802-8389577 GCA_023333625.1 Bothriochloa decipiens
ATGAAAGATTTATTGGATGATTTTAGAACTGCCATTAATTTCTTGAATTCTTCTAATCAAAGAATTGCTCAGTTCAAGGAGTACTGCATTGCTAAGAATGTTAGACCTAGAAAGTTTGCCTTGGACATGGATGTTAGATGGAATGCAACTTATCTGATGTTGAAACACTTGCTTCCATATAGTGAAGTGTTTTCTGTGTTCATTAATTCAAATTATGGCAAGCCCGAGCCCCTCTTGCCTCCCAGTCATTGGGCTGTTGCACAGAAAGTTTTGGATTTTCTGGAACTGTTCTATGACTGCACTGTTGTTCTGTCTGGTGTTTACTATCCTACTAGTCCACTAGTTCTGCACCATGTTCTGGAGATTGCAACACATTTGCATGAATGTGAAAGAGATGTGAGCCTTAGACAGTTTGTGTAGCCTATGCAGCATAAATTCCTCAAGTACTGGTCAGACATACCTCTGTTATATTCATTTGCTTTCATTCTTGACCCTAGAGGCAAGTTGAGAGGTTTCTCTAATGTTCTAAACATGCTTGCTAAAGCTACTGGTAACGACTACACTCTTTACTATGATGATGTCAAAGCTAAATTGTATAAGTTGTTTGAAAAATATGAGAGAAAGTATGGTGCAGCTCGCTCTCAAAGGGTTGCACATCCGACGGTGCAATCTGGTAGGAGAAGGTAGGCATGGGGAAGGATCTATGGAGATGTTGGTGTAGTTGGGCCTCTGCCTCCCCCTGCCTCTGCCTCTTCCTCTGCCTATGCCTCAGCCTCTGCTGGTGCAAGATCTGAGATCTAAGCTCTCAGTCTATTTGGACAGTGACAATGTTGCTGTTTATGAAGATAGGTAGGAAGATGAGTTTGACATACTTCTTTGGTGGCGTGAACACAAACTGACCTACCCAGTGTTGTCTATAATGGCCAAAGATATCATGGTCGTGCCTGTGTCAACCATATCTTCAGAGTCTTGTTTTAGCTTGACTGGCAGGATCATTGAAGAACGTCATCGGCGCTTGCACCCGAAAATTGTTGAGATGCTGCTCTGCATGAAGGACTAGGAGTTAGGAGAGAGGAGGGAACAACATGAAGCTGCTAATGACAAAGACCTTAAAGATGCCTTCAAAAACTTGTACCTTGATGATGTTGATGAAGGTAAGCATACAACCCTAGACTACTGCAGCTGCTGCCTTCATTTCATACTTATGGTCTTATGCTAATGATCTTTCTTTTGTTTCTGCAGGAGAAGGAGAAACTAGTGCAGCTGCACCTGGTGGCTGTGGTTGAGCTGCATCAATCCTACTGAATGGTGATGTGCTTTTGTGTGAGTTGACGCTGGAGTCGCTCACTCACTTGATGTAATAGGGAGTAGCAAACATTTGAACAATGGTCTGTAATAACTTAAGTACTTGAGATAATTTAGAGCTGGCTGTACTCTTTTCCTTTCTAGGGTTTCTCACAAGGGTGAGTTTTACCTAGAAAGATTTTTAATGAGGCAATATTGCACAAAGAGCTCATTCTGATATATATAAGGCTATGTTTCTGTTAAAAATGAAACTGTGATCTGTTGTGAACTTGTTTCTATTGAAATGAAACAAAATTCTGGGAACATGAAGCTGTTTTTTGAGTTTTTTTGTGAATAACGAGCTGTGGGCTGGCAAGGCCCACAAAAAGTGACGTGCCTGACGGGCCGGCCCGGCACGAAAATCGGCCCATAGTGCCATGCTTGGCCGAAGGCCAGGCCCGCGTGCCTGGTAGGCACGGCTCGTAGGGCCCGTGTGCCTTTTTGGCCCGTTGGCTATCGGGCCATGCCGGCCCATCACCGTGTCGTGCCGTGTCGGGCCGGCCCATTGCCCATCATTAGTGCAGGCTCACGGTCCGACATGGTGATGGTGAGGATGACTTCCTTCGACATGGTGATGGTGAGGATGACTTCCTTTGGGATGTCAGTCGGGTCGCTGCACCAAGCCCACAGGTCGAAGGACCTAGTGCGCTCTCGGCGGTGGGTGGTCTCCTCCAAGTAGTGGATGGCGCAGCTCCGGCCGAGCGCCTACGCCGCCACGTCCTCCGCCCAGCAGTGGAGTTGGATGCCCTTGATGCATGCCATGACTCTGAACTCCCAGCTGACGTTGACTGCATGCAGGCGCTCACTCCAGGGGGTGAAGTTGAACTTGTGCCCCCCGTCGTAGATAGGCCCCCTTGTCCAGGAGTCTATTTCGGTCCTCTGACTTCATGAAAATGATCAGGAACTGCTCCGGGTAGTGCTTGAGGATTTGGAGGTCCTCGTGGCGCAGCTGGAGCCTCTCTCGGATGGCATCTCCAAGGTGGTGGGGCTCGGTGTCATGGCTCCTGGAGCGCAACCAGCAGACAACATAGCGGTGGATGAGGTCATCCTGGCAGCGCCTGATGGGCCCCGTGGCTGATACCGCATAGTAGGCGCACTCCGACCGGGCTCGTGGATCTCCCGGGTACCTTGCCGTCGCCATGGGTGGTCTGCCCCGGATAGCTTTGCGTAGGAGAGGTGGCGTAACCCGGCCTGAGAGCTATGTGCTTGGGTAGTGGCGCTCTGGATGGTGCTGGTGGGTTCTTTCTCTTGCCGTTCCCCCTCTTTATACTATAGTTGAGGTGGCCTCCTACTCTTCCTACAATCCATTGCTCTGTGCCCAGGGAGGAAACATTTCCCGCAGCACTACAAGGAGTTGCAATCCCTAGTGATATGTTTTGGTGAAAAATAGTTAAAGCACCTTCCCTCCATCTTGCTCTTGAAAAATTCAAGTCTAGTCGTGGACGAGCTTGGTGGGCTAGTGTTCTTGATTGCTCTACAGGGCTCCTCTGTTCCTCTCTGTCTTCGAGGTTTCCTGGCTGGTTCCCATCCTTGATCACAGCTGGCGAATGTCAATTGATGATACATTAGATGCGAGCTTGTAGGTTCTGTCCAGGCCGCATGCGTTGCGTTACCCGTTGTATACTGGGAGGAATCCCTAGGCATCGTAGAGGTGTGATGCTCGTTACCATGACTACCTTCATACTGAATTTGTTTCCCTTTTTGGCTCGCAGGGATCCTGCCCCATAGAAACGTTGCCTCCTCTCTCGTACTATCTTCATCCTGTCTCTTCCCTGGTTGAGATGACATTGAAGCTTGGTGGTTGGTTGCAGACGCCTGTTGTCCATTACTTCTCGCCAATGTCTAATGTCCATTACTTCTCACTTCTGTCTGAAATTGAGCTGGTGCTGATGTGGTGGCCATGCTCTGAGTTCTTGGTTGTGCCGCTGCCCGTTGCTTGTTGAGCTCGGATGCCAGATCCAATAAAATCACTTGAATCTAGGCCTGCAGTTCCAGATCAATCGATGTAGGACTTGCCAGGATTGTTGTGCCGGAGTAGAAGGCAATTCTTGATTGCTCATGGGCAGCAACGGGACTTAGGGGGCTTGGGCTGCTCGAGTAACTATTGCTTGTTGGATGACCTTGGACAGCGCCTGCGGCTCTGCTTGCTTCTGCTGCTCAGCCTATCACACTTTATTTTTAAGGATAAAAATGGAATGCATAAATAGCTTTATATGCACCCTAGGAACAGTCACACATATAGGATGACAAATTACAAAAAGTATCTTCACCCTGTTTATTACATAACGAACCAATATTTATTACAGAGTCTTGCACATAAACAAATAGATATCTAATATAACTTTAGTGCGGAAGCTTCACACAGGGACACGCCAACTGGTGAACAACAAGCCTAATACTCATCACGATAGCTCTCATTCCAACCTTCATCTGTTACCATCCGAGATTTTCCAAAATTGAAAATAAAGCAAGCGTAAGTACACAACCGTACTCAACAAGCATAACATGGGTTAATGAGGCTCAATTAAGCTGACACTGTTTGACTGCATTTAGCTTTTATAAGTTAATCATATTGAGACATAACATCAAGGTAGTGAAAATTCACATATACTCATGATCAAGATAACATTAACAAATGTGTAGTGATAACAACATTAAGATGAACACCTTAACAATTTGAGAACCATTATCATTAATGTAAATGTGTCAAGGCCGCCCTGACGTTGGGCACAGATAATATATTGATTTAAACTCTGATCAGAGGTGTACACTTTTACTGTGAGTCATGTTTTGCAACCGAGTGGATTTATAACTTCCAAACCACTACAAAACATATAAAGCCTCCTATAGGTTTTCCTAACCAATCAGAGATGTGGAAAACGTTAAGTGTAGGAACCCCTCTTCCAACATGGCACAATCCTTCCTGGCTATACTCATAAGGACAGAGGCTATCCTAGACCCAACTTCTAGACCACTAACCAACTAGAAAAGGGCCTACAAGTGACTAGAGCCAGAGCCATATAGCCATCGCAGTTGTACGGATTATCCATGATAAATCACTTACAGACAAGAGTTCAAGTTTGTTAAAATTCATCGTTTTCGTTGACATCATAACACACATCAAGTTATAAGATCATGACCATTAGATCACTAGCATCATAACTACCCAATGCAACCCAAAAGATTCAAGGAATCAGGATATCAAAGCTAGTTATAATCTCTTGGGTCAACAAACAGACACATGCATATGAATTGTTATTTATAGTGAATAGGTAACAAGGAAGATCCATGCTATACTTGCCTTGACTCATAAAGTCTTGCTGGTTCTGCTGATCCTCAAAGTAGCCTTGCTCAACAAAAACCTCACCGTCTGTACTCGACATTAACAATCAACACCAGACAATCCAATCGAGCATACATACATGAAGCAAATAAGAGTTATTAGAGGAACAGGACATCAATCTCATCAAAATAGAATGCAAAGTTTATAAAACTATTCTACATGCTGCTACGATCACACAGACGTCAAGTTCACCAAAAACGGAGTTATAACAGCAAAGTTATGAATTTTCAAAGATTTCCTCTAGACAAATAAATACACCAAATATAAACTAAAAATATAAACTATAAATAGAGGAAAACGTATTTTGAAACTGTAAAGAGGAAATACATTTTCTAGTGAAGGAAACGTATTCTAGCACTGTCTAAAGAAAAATACGCTTTCCAGTGGACAAAGCGTATTATGGGTCTGTTAAACAGAAAATAGATGTCCAGTGGAGAAAACGTATTCTGATGAAAACGCCAAGGGCTCTTAACAGATTAAGCAGAAAGGTAGGGGTTTTTGGCAAAGCTACCGGCCGAAGGGTTACGGGCGACTGTGGGCCGTTGAATCTGAGATCAACGGTCTAGATCGGTCAGGGCAGTCGACCTTGCCGAGAATGACGGCCGACGCGGCGGCGGACATGGCCGGCGTCGAGCAGAGCTCACCGGCGTAAATGAACCGACCGATTCCGGCCACCATTAGCAATGAGACCAATACCATTCAATAGAGAAGCTCACGCCGCGCTCACCTAGCAAGAAGATGAAGACCGAAGCGAAGCGAGGACGGCGGGAGGCTCGGTGTGACGGACGACGACGAACTGCAACCGAAGGCGACTCGGGTTAGGTCAAATTGAACCAAAAGAAACACACCAAGATGCTCAGGAGGTCAAGGTGAAGCTTGCCAGCTAACTAATGATGAAGAAGACTCATCGGTCATGGCGAATTTCAAGTTTCAGCGGAACCCGTCAATGGTGGCGGCTAGGGTTTTGGCGCTGTGCTTAAACAAGACGAGGCGGCTGGCTTTAGGGTTCGGGTAGGGGTCGCGGGTGCGGGTTAAATGCTTAAATAGCCTGGGGTCAAGGTGATGCGACCGAGCGGACGGCGGCGTGGTGTGGCGCGGGTCGGAGTTGGGCTTCGACTCAGTGTCCCGGTCAGAGGTAGGCGATGATGACGGGGCCCCACCTGTTAGCCGGACGAAGAAAAGAATGCGGACGCAGACGGACAACGTGGCTTGATGGGCTTCGGCCTAGGGCCCATGATGAAGAACGGTAGCACGACGACTTCTAGTGACCCGCTAAGCCGGCCAAGGAGGAAAGGAAAACGAGCCGGTGCGGTAGCCGAGCGGGCCAGCGCGGGAGGAGAAGAAGCGGGCCGCTGATGGGCTATTTGGATGGCCGGTCTGAAAGAAGGGAAGAAGAGGAGAGGGAAAATAAAATGTTTTTCTTTAATTTGAACCCCTTTTCAAATGTAAATTCAAATGTATTTTGAAATCTAATTCAAATTCAAACACCACCACAAGAAAATATGCACCAGCATGAATGCTCAAGCAAGTTTCTACCATGATATAACCTTATTTTCATGAAAACTTTTAATTTGCCTATGTTAAAACCCTCATAAACATGCCATAATAAAACATTTTGTCTATTTTCTAAAAACTTGAGAAATTTGGGATATTACAATTCTACCCCCTTAAGAAAATCTCATCCTCAAGATTGCATTTTTCCTTACTCAAACAACTGCGGATAAGCTGCCCTTAGTGCATCCTCGGTTTCCCAGGTTGCCTCAGCCTCGGAGTAGCGATTCCACTGCACCTTGCACATCTTGATAACTCGGCTTCGGATAACCTTTTCAGCTGTATCCAAGATCCATACTGGAAACTCTTCATACGTGAGATCATCCTTAACAGTAAGTTCCTCCAAAGGCAAGTGTTCCTTCTCAGGTACACGCAAACACTTCTTAAGTTGAGACACATGGAACACATCATGCACACCCACTAAACTCTCAGGCAACTCCAACTGATAAGCCACTTCTCCACATCTCTTTAAAACTTTAAATGGTCCAACATACCTTGGTGCAAGTTTCCCTTTCTGGTTAAACCTCTTCACACTTCTCATAGGAGATACCTTCAAGTACACATAATCACCTTCCTTGAATGCCAATTCTCTCCTCCATTATCGGCATAACTTTTTTAGCGAGATTGTGCTACCCCCAGGTTCTCCCTAATCACTCATACCTATTCTTCTGTAGTTCTTAGAACATCTGTCCCAAACAATTGAATTTCCCCAGTTTGATTCCAAAACAACGGCGTCCTGCACTTACGCCCATACAGAGCTTCAAATGGTGCCATCTTGAGACTCTATTGATAACTATTGTTGTATGAGAACTCTGCATAACACAAATTCTTATCCCAACTTGTACCATATTGTAATGCACAAGCTCTCAACATGTCCTCTAAGATCTGATTAAGCCTCTCAGTCTGACCATCAGTCTATGGGTGATATGTTGTACTAAAGTTCAACTTTGTTTCCAAAGAACTATGCACTGCTTTCAAAAATGAGATGTGAATTGGGTACCTCTATCAGACACGATCTTCTTTGGAACACCATGCAAACACACAATTCTTTCCATGTACAGTGTAGCCAACGGAGGTCCAGTATAGGTGGTCTTCACCGGCAAAAAGTGAGCTACCTTACTTAGTCGATCAATTATTACCTAGATAGAATCATAGCCCCTCTTAGTATGAGGTAAACCTATGATAAAGTCCATACCGACCTCTTCCCACTTCCATTCAGGTATCTTCATCGGTTGCAATAAACCAGCTGGCCTTTGATGTTCAGCTTTCACACGTTGACAAGTATCACACAAACCAACGTACTCTGCCACATCCCTCTTCAGACCAATCCACCAATACTTTTCCTTGAGATCCATGTACATCTTAGTACTTCCAGGATAGATAGAGTAAGCTGACTCATGTGACTCGTAGAATTGCTTGACGAAGAGCTTTCACCTCTGGAACACATATCGGGTTTCCATACCACAAGGTACCCTCTTCATCAATGTAGAAACTGGGTGCTTTCCCTTCTGCTAACTCCTTCACTATATACTTTAGATCCTCATCTTCCAACTGACCCTTGCGAATCTCCTCCTCTAAGGTAGGTGTCACCTCTATCTCCATAGCATTATTAACAAGGGTGAGATTCAAATGAGCAAACTCTGCACACAACTTATCAGATTTAGGTGTCGCCTAAAGTTCATTAGCATGCTTCTTTCTACTAAGTGCATCGGCCACGACATTTGCCTTGCCAGGGTGGTAATACGTATCCAAATCATAATCATTTAATAGTTCCAACCAATGGCGTTGTCTCATGTTCAAGTCAGACTGAGTGAAGATGTACTTCAAGCTCTTGTGGTCAGTGAAGATATCAGTCTTATGCCCAATCAGATAGTGTGGCCAAATCTTCAGAGCATGAACCACAGCTACTAGTTCTAGATCATGAGTAGGGTAATTAAGCTCATGTTTCCTCAACTGCCTTGAAGCATATGCCACAACTCTACCTTCTTGCATAAGAACACACCCCAAACCCAAATGCGATGCATCACAATAGATAGAGAACTTCTTGCTTAGGTCTGGCAATACCAAAACTGGAGCGGTTGTCAACCTCTTCTTGAATTCTTCAAAACTAGCTTGACACTTATCGGACCACACAAACTTGGCATTCTTCTCTAGTAATACTATCAATGGCTTAGCAATCTTCGAGAATCCTTCAATGAATCTCCTATAATAACCAGCCAACCCAAGAAAACTGCGAATCTCGCTAACATCTGTAGGTGGCTTCCAATCCAATACATCTTTCACCTTGCTTGGATCAACTGCTATCCCACCATTAGAAACAACATGGCCAAGGAAAGTGACTTCCTCCAACCAGAATTCACACTTGCTCTTCTTAGCATAACGGTTGTGTTCTTTAAGCTTCTGCAAGACTAACCTCAAGTGTTTTGTATGTTCTTCCTTGTTCTTTGAGAATACCAAGATATCATCAATGAAAACCACAATGAACTTATCTAGGTATTCCATAAACACCTTGTTCATCATATACATAAAGTAGGAAGGTGCATTGGTCAACCCAAAGGACATAACTGTATACTCATACAACCCGTACCTGGTAGTGAATGCCGTCTTCGGTATATCTGAACTCCGAATCTTCAACTGATGATATCCAGAATGCAGGTCAATCTTAGAGAACACACAAGCTCCTCTCAACTGATCAAACAAGTCATCAATCCTAGGCAACGGGTACTTGTTCTTGATGGTAACCTCATTAAGAGAGCAATAATCAACACACATTCGCTGAGTTCTATCCTTCTTATCAACAAAAATCATCAGGGAACCCCAAGGTGATGCACTAGGACGAATGAAACCTTTCTCTTCTAATTCCTTTAACTATTTCTTAAGTTCTTCTAGTTCATTAACCCCCATTCTATATGGACTCTTAACTATGGGTGCAGTGCCAGGTAATAACTCAATAATAAATTCAATGTCGCGGTCAGGTGGCATACCTGGCAATTCATCGAGGAACACATCCGGGAATTCCTCCACCACCTAATTCTGAGGATCTGCATTGTCATCTAGCTGATTTAAAGTAGCAGTAGGAGGTGCTAGAACTCTGACATCAACACTGATCCTATCTCCTTCTGGTGTAGTCAGATCCAGAACCCTCTCTTTACACTTTATCATAGCTTGATGAGGTTCCATCCAATCCAATCCCAGAATTAAATCGATACCAGATGCATTTAGCACAACAGGATTAGCTGAAAAGTCTACCCCCTTAAGTGAAGCTTAGATAAGGGACAGTAGTAAGAAGTTGGTATAGCACCCCCTGGTCAGTTTACTACCATTTGGTTCTTCATGGCTACAACTGGTATGCTATGACTCCTAACAAATGCTTGCGAGACAAAGAAATGCGAAGCTCCAGAATCAAAAAGTATAGTAGCAGAGATAGAGTTGATGTTGAACGTACCCAGCATAACTTCTGATGCTTCTTGAGCTGTCTCAGTGGACACATGGTTCACCCTTCCATGATTTGCATAGGACTTCTGATTACCATTCTGCTTCTGAGGTGTGTGTTGGTTTGGTTTTTGGGGGCAGTGATTAGCATAATGGCCAGGTTCCCTACAATGATAACACAACTAAGGAGTATTGGGACTACTATTAAGAGGCGTGTTGTTAGGCGTAGCAAGGCGCAGAGTTTGATTTCCAGATTGCTGTTGCGGACGCTGATTCCTCTTCTAGTTCTGCTGGTTCTGACCATGATTCCATCGAATGACTGGTCCTTGATACTTCTGCTTGAAACCTTGGTGGAAGTTAGAATGTAAAAGAGAATTGTTTCCAAAGCCCTGTCCATTCATATTCCTCTTCTTCTCCTGTGACAGACGTTCATTATCCAGCATGATAGCACTATTCACCAATTCTTCAAAGGTATCATACTTGTTACCCTTCAACTGCAACCTGAGTTCATAGTAAATGCCCTTGAGGAAATGACGCCGCTTGTCAACGTCCCTTATAACTTCATGTGGAGCATAGCGTGCCAACTCTTCGAACTTAGCATGATACTCACTCATAGTCATAGAGCCCATCTTGAGATTCCTGAACTCCTCTGCCTTCTATTTTTTTAGACCTTCCAGAATGTAGCGAGCCAAGAAATCCTCTTTGAACCGCTCCCAGGTAATAGCAGGAGCATTGTTAGGACATGCAACATGGTATGACTCCCACCAGGTTTGAGCAACACCCTGAAGTTGCCCGGAAGCATACAACACTTTCTCAACATCATTGCACCGTGCAACATTCAACTGCTTCTCCACAGCACACAACCAATCTTTAGCATCCACAGGATTAGTAGTATGAGTAGACACAGGGGGATGACCTTGCATAAAGTCTCTGCGTTTATCCCTTGGTGGTTGAGCATGCGGTAGCCCTCCAGCTTGCATGGTCTGAACAAACTGAGTCATGGCCTGCATCATCTCCATGTGTGCCTTCCTCATTTCCTCATTAGTAACATGTCCATCACCACGACCTCTAACACGATTACCTCTTCCACCCCAAGTAGCCATCTGTATTCCAATAAAATCAAAGCTTAGAGATATTCAGTATACAAATCACTTATATAATGATAAGGATTGCAAAACTAAAAATTTCTAGGCGATCTTCAATTTCAGCAGTACAAAAAAATAGTCATAACTTGAGATCCCAGTATCAAAAGGAGATGTTATATACATGGTTGGAAAGGTTAGAAAATTCTATACAGCTTCTGTTCAGACCATATTGCCAGATTCTGTCATCTAAGCCATCGAATTAATCAAACAACAAAAACTATTCAGAAATTCCAGACAACATTGAACATCAGATTGTGACAGACATAACTCCAACTTAGAATTGATATAGACATGATTCTTGTGCGAATTGATAGATAAAGAAGTCTAGTTTCACCCAGAAAAATCTCATAAGCATTGGATAAACCAATTTCGAGATATAACCAAAATATCACAGGTTGCTCAGAAAACAGCCAAGGTAGAGACAGGATAAACCAACCCAACTTAATTTATTCAAACTTTCACCTTAATATCCTTAACTAAGAAACTTGTAGACATGCCCATCAAGTTCCAGCACTCACACAAAAATCCAAATCATCTATATTACATAATCATAACTCATCAAGCACTCAAAGTTCACAACACACTAGAATGACACGACTAAACTTGACTCACGATACCAATAACGTGCCTATTACATAAGGGTTTTCAAGCTAAGGTCAAATCTCATGGTTCAGCCGTTCATAGATCTTTGGTTGTCCAGTCATAATCTTGAGCCTATCAATTTCTTCTTGCTGCTCTTTAATCTTCTGCGCCTGCTGGTCCACCGTGCTTACCAAGCGCTGATGCGTGAGCATCACGTCACAAGCAAAGTGTACCAATTCCTGTGACTCAGGTGGCAAATCTTGAGGATTCATCATAGCCCAGCCATCCTCCATATTGTAGTCAGCGTGAGGCAAATAGCGAAACTCATCATCTCGCATATTTCCAAAGCGATGTCCACGGAGAGCAATCTAAGCCGTAAAAGCAGCACCCTCTATACCATCCTCTTGAGTTGGACAAGGACCAGGATGCTCATAAATCATCTCTATGTCATAGGAATTCTGCATCACCCCTGGAGAACATATGGCCACATCTGTCTCCCAGTAAGTACCTTTCAACGGATGGGTGTGTTGAAAACAAGTGTACTACACAGCGGGGTCCCAATCAGCATAGTAATTACGAAGAAGCTTCATGAGTCATATATGCGATCTGGTGTGACACTCCAGTACGTGAGAGATCTTCACAGTCTATCCCATAGGAGCGTGCGGTCCACCTCCTCCACCAGAACCACCCGCAGACGGCAGTGGGGATTGACCACCATCTTGAGCTACTTCCATCGTCTCACCATCACTGATGTCGAGGGCCTCCTACCCCTCCTCCCAGGTGCCGCTTCCTCCTCAACTTGAGGTGATGTAGGCACCAGGGTTAGTGATGGCGGAACATCTTTCGTAGTCTCCAGGTTGTTGAACAGAGCACGATACACAGCAGTAGTCATACGGCGGGTATAAGGAGGCATCTACAAGATTTAGACATCAGTTAGAGTGGAGTCAAGGTTTTTTTCCTATAATAGAGTAAGTATAAGAGCATCAAAATTGAGTAAATAACAAGGTTAAAGTTAAGAAGCATGAAACTAGTGAAGCAAAGGAGACTAAGAATGACCATTCTATCTAGGCTTGTGTCCTACAGTCAACACGGCTCTGATACTAACTTGTCATACTCCATTTTCAAGGATAAAAATAGAATGTATAAATAGCCTTATATGCACCGCAGGAACAGTCGCACATATAGGATGACAAATTACAAAGACTATCTTCACCCTGTTTATTACATAATGAACCAATATTTATTACAAAGTCTTGCGCATAAACAAATAAATATCTAATATAACTTTAGTGCGAAAGCTTCACACAGGGACACGTCAACTAGTGAACACCAAGCCTAGTACTCATCACGATAGCTCTCATTCCAACCTTCATCTGTTATCCATCCGGGATTTCCAAAATTGAAAATAAAGCAAGCGTAAGTACACAACCGTACTCAACGAGCATAATATGGTTAATGAGGCTTAATTAAGCTGACACTGTTTGACTGTGTTTAGCTTTTATAAGTTAATCATATTGAGACATAGCATCAAGGTAGTGAAAATTCTCATATACTCATGATCAAGATAACATTAACAAATGTGTAGCGATAACGACATTAAGATGAACACCTTAACAATTTGAGAACCATTATCGTTAATGTAAATGTGTCAAGGCCGCCCTGACCGTGGACACGGACAATATATTGATTTAAACTCTGATCAGAGGTGTACACTTTCACTATGAGTCATGTTTTGCAACCGAGTGGATTTACAACTTCCAAACCACTACAAAACATATAAAGCCTCCTATAGATTCTCCTAACCAATCACAGATGTGGAAAACGTTAAGTGTAGGAACCCCTCTTCCAACATGGTACAATCCTTCTCGGCTATACTCATAAGGACAGAGGTTGTCTTAGACCCAACTTCCAGACCACTAACCAGCTAGAAAAGGGCCTACAAGTGACTAGAGCCAGAGCCATATAGCCCTCGCAGCTGTACGGATTATCCATGATAAATCACTTACAAACAAGAGTTCAAGTTTGTTAAAAGTCATCGTTTTCGTTGATAGCATAACACACATCAAGTTATAAGATCATGACCATTAGAGCACTAGCATCATAACTACCCAATGCAACCCAAAAGGTTCAAGGAATCAAGATATCAAAGCTATTGTAGCCTTGCTCAACAAAAACCTCACCGTCTGTACTCGACATTAACAATCAACACCAGACAATCCAATCGAGCATACATACATGAAGCAAACAAGAGTTATTAGAGGAACAGTACATCAATCTTATCAAAATAGAATAGAAAGTTTATAAAACTATTCTACACACTGCTACGATCACACAGGCGTCAAGTTCACCAAAAACGGAGTTACAACAGCGAAGTTATGAATTTTCAAAGATTTCCTATAGACAAATAAATACACCAAATATAAACTAAAAACATAAAGTCTACAAAATATTCCAACAGTGGCATCACTGCGTAGATTATGAAATTATGAATCTAACGGAATTTGAACGGACCAAAATGGAGTTAAAACATGAAAGTTATAGGCTTTTCAAAATAATGGCAAAACTGTAAATAGAAAAAACGTATTTTGAAACTGTAAAGAGGAAATATGTTTTCCAGTGAAGGAAATGTGTTCTAGCTCTGTCTAAAGGAAAACTACGCTTTCCAGTGGACAAAGCGTATTATGGGTCTATTACATAGAAAATACGCTTTCTAGTGGAGAAAATATATTCTGACGAAAACGCCAAGGGCTCTTAACAGATTAAGCAGAAAGGCTGGGGTTTTTTGGCAAAGCTGTCGCCCGAAGGGTTACGGGCGACTGTGGGCCGTTGAATCTGAGATCAACGGTCCAGATCGGTCGGGGCAGTCGACCTCGCCGGGGATGATGGCCGACGCGGTGGCGGACATGGCCGGCGTCGAGCAGAGCTCGCCGGCATAAATGAACTGACCGATTCCGGCCACCATTAGCGACGAGACCAGTACCGTTCGATAGAGAAGCTCACGCCGCGCTCACCTGGCAAGAAGATGAAGACCGAGGCAAAGCGAGGACGGCGGGAGGCTCGGTGTGACGGACGGCAGCGAACTGCAACCGACGGTGACTCGGGTTAGGTCAAATTGAACCAAAAGAAACACACCAAGATGCTCAGGAGGTCGAGGCAAAGCTTGCCAGCTAGCTGATGATGAAGAAGACTCGTCGGTCGCGGCGAATTTCAAGTTTTAGCGAAACCCATCAATGACGGCGGCTAGGGTTTCAGCGCTGTGCTTGAACAAGACGAGGCGGCTGGCTTTAGGGTTCGGGTAGGGGTCGCGGGTGCGGGTTAAATGCTTAAATAGCCTGGGGTCAAGGTGGTGTGACCGAGCGGACGGCGGCGCGGGGTGGCGTGGGTCGGAGTCGGGCTTTGACTCGGTGTTTCGGTCGGAGGTAGGCGACGATGACGAGGCCCCACCTATCAGCCGGACGAAGAAAAGAACGCGGACGCGGACGGACGACGCGGCTTGATGTGCTTCGGCCTACAACCCATGATGAAGAACGGCAGCGCGGCGGCTTCTGGTGACCTGCTGAGCCGGCCAAGGAGGAAAGGAAAACGGGCCGGTGCGGTAGCCGAGCTCTGCCGGCTTCAGCTGCTTCCGCGCTGCCATCTCCCTTTGCAATGACTGCTCTGGCTTCTCGATTTCCCCGGAGGTAGGGGTAGGGCTTGCCGTAGAAGTGCGGGCTTGAGTTGATGGCGCTTCATGGCGGATCTCGGACTGCACCGGATAAGGGGGAGCTTGCGCAGCTTGCTTTGTTGTTGTTTCCTGACCGGCTGTGAACGGTGGCTGTGCTCCTGCTTGCTCCTGCTGCTCCATCGCGGCCGGCAACGGCGGCTGCGGCGCTGTCTGCCCCATTGACGACGGTCGTCCATCCTATTCGATCTCCCCAGCCAGAGCATCATTTGGCCTGAGAAGACCCTCCAGAGGTAGATCGGACGACGCGAAGTGCAGATCTGGTGGTTGAATGCTGGGTGGGGGATGGGCTACGATGGATCCAGGAAGATTTGGTGTGGCGGCGGGGGAAGGATGAGGAAGGAGCTTAGGGGGTCGGGGTCCGGCTTGTCCATGGGCACTTACCTAACCATGCATGCATAAGAATGCGTGTGTGGTGTGAACACACGTACTGTTCACAATTCGTGTCTCACAGCTCGATCGTGTGCTGCATATATATGTATTTTGTTTGAGTATTAATGTGTGACGTACCTTATATGTACTTTGTATATTCACACTATATATATGTATTTTGCTTGAGTCCTTCCGGCGATTGCGTCTTGTGTAGCAGTACCATGTTGGCGCGGCAAAGCACATTTCTTTGCTTATTAGTTGAGCTTAGCTTGTCAACTGCTACAGTAGAATCTCTATTGTGCTTTGTTGTTGAAATGTCAAAGACTTGAAGTAAGCCAAAGAATTGGCGTCTCCCCATTAATCAATCTGACACCGAATGTTATTTTTCTGAAACATACTAGCTTGTTATGTTTTTTCGAAAGGACGGCAAAAGCTTTGCTGTGATTTCTATTAGACGAATAAAGAAAAAGGCAAGTGGCAGCCAGTTTTTTAACTGAAAACCGGGCTAGAAAAACCATACAATTAAGGAGAGTATCCTACTCTACTTACACACCTAGGTATCAAAACAACTCAATTCAACTCGCGCCACAACGACGCCAACTCAACTCAAACTCAAGCTTGTTATGTTAGAGAAACTAAAATCAGCATCCACGTCTCAAATAACTTCTAGACAAACGTGTTTCTTTAGGTTAACACAACATTCTCAACGATAAATCGTAAGAATATATTGTGATGTGACGCAACTAGCAATGCTGTCACTGCAACCTATGCCGAATGTGGTAAAAGCAAACTTCATAAGTTTCGGAGTCAAAGAGTTAGTACTAGATACTGTATTAAACTAGAGAGGCCTCAGTTCCAAAAAAAAAAAGAATATCATTTTAGACAGTATTATGTTAAAGTATGAGATGTCTAACTAATTTATATTAAAAAATATAAATATTTATCGTATTAAATAAATACCACTAGATTCATCTCGAAGCACATTTTTACAATTTTTATAAAATACTTATTCGGTGCTATACATATTAATATTTTTACATATATATTTTTATCACACTTCAGGTGCTTTAACCGAGAATACATTTAAGATTGGATCTTTTCTGTGTGTGGGCAGATGTACATGGTACAATGATAGAGCATGGAGCATATACCAAATAAACGGCCTACCCTTGCGTCTGTACCCTTGCGTCGTCCCATCTTGGGGCGACTCGAGGGCTCCCCACGCGCCGCCAGCAGCCCCCCCGATTGCGGCGGCTCCGGCCGCCGCCGCTGCACCTCTCCTCGCCGGCGGTGGCAGCCCCCCTCGCGCCTCCTCCTTCACCTCTTTTCTTCTCCATTTTTCAACCTCCTCCTTTCCTATGCCGTCGACGGCGGTCTTTGGCGCTGGCTGCCGGATTTGGCCCCCTGTGGCCGGTCCCAAACTACCTATGGCCGGATCTGGTGAGCTGTGGCTTGGGCGATGGTGGCCCTCTTGGGCTTCGTCCCTTGCGCGTCTCACCGGCGGTTTGCTGGCCGGCTATGGCTCCTTGGCGGCGGTCCGGGGGGCCGTGCCCAGGGCGAAGGCGGCGGCTCCCAAGGGGTTCTTCCTTCCCTCGGTGTGGCGGTGTGTGGTCTGGCTGGCAGCGCGCATGGTGCGTCGGTTGGCGTGGTGGTTGGCCTGGCGAAGCTGCCGCCGGGCGTAGCATGGCGGCCAGGCATGGAGGAGTGTACCTCCGCGGATTTGAGTCCGTTCCATGATGTCCGGGCGCAGAGTCGACGGTTGTGGCGGCGGTTTAGGTAAAAACCTTGTCTGGCGTTTATGCTGGGCCGGCGGCAGTGGAACGGACTGTGCCACGCACCTTGTTGAAGGTGTCGCTGATGCGCCCGCAGGCGTTTCAAAAACTAGGTGAAAACCTAGCCTGGTTTCTCTGGGCCGATGGCAGGTGGCGAAGGCACGTTGTCGAAGCTCTTGTTTGTCAAGGCCAGGCAGTTCTCCCGTGTGGTCATCCTGCTTGATGTGCAGATTAAGGCGGAGGTGACATTCGATGGCGTAACAGCTCGGCGTTTGGTGCTTCTGCACCAAGTGCTTCGTGTTGTTGCCGAGGAAGAAGCATCTAGTATCTTCAATGGTGGTCGGTTGCCATTGTTTCAGTACCTTTACTAGGTCTGACAAGAGTGTTTGGCGACTTCATTTTGACGTTGGTTATCTTACTCTAGTGGAGTATTTATTCTAGGAGTTGATATCACGGTGCAAGTAAGAGGTCGAGTAGGACTACCTGAGCTCCTTGTTGGAGATGTATTTTCTTCAGTCTTTTTCTTTTATTTTTATTTATTTTTATTTTACACTTTTGGCCTGATTCTGCCCATGGGTAGATGAAGTCGGATAGTTTATATCCATTATCTAAAAAATATATACCAAGTAAACCATGCACGTGCAACACAAAATGCATAGACACGTGCATCCGGGCGAGCATACGACAGTCGCGCGTGCCCGGGATCGAGGAGCACCACGACTAAGTCTGGGGCTTCTTCTCCGCAGATTTCAAAAACTGAAATTCAACTTTTGAACACTGTAACACCCCGGCCCAGGGCTTAATAGGATTAATAGGATACTCATACAATAAGTTGTAACTTTTTTCCGGAAGCTCATCACTAAAGAACTCCGAGGTTAAGCGTGCTTGGCCTGGAGCAATTTAGGGATGAGTGACCGACCGGGAAGTTTTTTTGGGTGCACATGAGAGAGGACAAAGTGCGTAGAAAAGACTAGTGTTGTTTTATGAGGGCAGCCTATGTCCTAGATAAGCGGCCAGATGTAAGCGGGCCCGGCCTCAAGGAGGCGGGACATTACAAATGGTATCGAAGCCGACCCTTGCGGTTTCACGGGCGCGTGTGTCAGTTATGCAGGCATGGTGTGCATGGCTAGTGTGGATCCGGAGTGGTCGCACAGCATGACACATGCACTGGCACTGGACACACGGACGTGGCCAAAAGGGGACGTTCCTGGCCTGAGGTTGACCGACGAGGACGTCGGTCTTCTAAGGGGGTGAGTATGTAACACCCCGGTCCAGGGCTTAATAGGATTAATAGGATACTCATACAATAAGTTGCAACTTCTTTTCCGGAAGCTCATCACTAAAGAACTCCGAAGTTAAGCGTGCTTGGCCTGGAGCAATTTAGGAATAGGTGACCGACCGGAAAGTTTTCCCGGGTGCACACGAGTGAGGACAAAGTGCGCAAAAAAACTAGTGTTGGTCTGTGAGGGCAGCCTATGTCCTAAATAAGTGGCCGGATGTAAGCAGGCCCGGCCTCAAGGAGGCGGGACATTACAAACACCACACGGTATGGAGCGGGAAATTTAAACTTCCGCTCTTCTATATATAGCTATTCCCACTGGCTGTGTCGTCCTCATCAGCATGATACAAACACTTCCGCTCCTCTGATCAACTTACACGGAGGGGGAGAGAGGACCGGGCTGAGTATTAGGATCGAGGAGGAGGGGGAGCTAGCTGCAGCCTGCAGAGGTTCAATAGACGTGGTGGTGGAGCTGCTGGCGCAGATGGCGCTCTTCATGGTGATGGTGGTGGCAATGGCAGTGGTGATCTGGAGCCACTTGCGCCATGCCGCAGCGGCGGCGCAGAGGGAGGAGTACTTCCCGGAGGCAGCAGCATGCACGGACGACGACGACATGGAGCGCCTCATCGCGTGGCTGCCTTTGTCCACCACGTCGTCGCCGCGGCTGGGGGCGCTTGCGAAGAACTCCGCGGACAACTGCGCGGTCTGCCTCGAGCCGTTCGATGCCGAGACGGACCTCCGGCTGCTCCCAGCATGCCGCCACGCGTTCCACGCCTCCTGCATCGACACCTGGCTTCGCACCAAACTTGCCTGCCCGATGTGCCGCACTGCCGTCTCGTTCCCGATCCCGCCCCTCGGGAACTGGTGCCATCATTTTATGATTTTGATTACTTTATTGTCTATATTAATTATTTACTCTAAATTACTATGTTACTTTTTTGGGCTTTGCTGTGGTACATCTAAATGACTGTGAGCCGTTCATTGGTTTCGATAGGACGGCTACAATTATCTATATGACCTCCTTGGTAATATATTTATTGAATTTTTCATTTTATAGAAAAAGCTAAATATGGAATATTTTAGATATAAAATATCTTTTCTAGATTTGATTGATGGTTATCTCTACAAGATTAGTTGGCTATGTTTAGCAAAAACTTTATTTTGTTTCGGTTTCCTGTCATTTGCTTGATAAACTTGTGCTGATGGCACGTACTTGTAATAATTAGGCTGATTCTATCATTTAATAAATGAAACCGGATTTTATATCCATTATTATCTTAAAAAAATTGTGTGGTTTGGAAGATATCTGGTCTCCTCGCCATGCACAATCTAATTGCATACGTGTCCGGTCAGTGAACGTGGCATGAGATAATATGCGTATATGTGAGTATGTGACCTTATATGTACTTTGTTTATTCACACTATATATTTCTTGTTTTTCTTCTGGTTTTTTCTTCTTCCCCTTTTTCATAGTTTCTCCTTATTTTCTTCAATTTCAACATCAGCATGCCCCTAATGCAGAGGTCTGAAATCAGCACGCAAGAAAAAGGAATTTGAGCGGGGAACTTTCAGTGCACATAACATTCAGTGCAAAGCACACATAACTGCAAGCGCAGATGCAGTAAAGGACATATATGATATAATCTTTGAAAGGGAAACAAAGGTAGCAGGCATAAATACATGCATGTCCGTCCACCTTCGTGTGGGCCGCATATCTATCATCATTTTATAAATTTGTAACATGCAAAAATCAATTTTTGGCACACTATATTTTTTTCAATCACAAACAAAAAGTCTGAGCACAAAATGCTCAACTCGGTAGGAATGCTAGAGTCTACGAGGACTGGAGGCAAGTGTACGTACACATGAAGACAGGACGGTGGATCAACCAGGCGCCGGCACGTGGCTGTGCATGCATGCTGCAAATGCAGCTACTCCCTCCGTCTTATAAATAAATACACATTTTGACTTTCACACTTTCTGTTTAACCGTTCGTCTTATTTAAATTTTTTAAATAAATAACAAAATAAATAAATTATTATAAAAGTATCTCTAACGATAAAAATAAGTCATAACAAAATAAATATTATTTATTGAGATTTTTTAAATAAGACGAATGGTCAAACAGGAAGTGCAGAAGTGAAAATGTGTATTTATTTATGAGACGGAGGGAGTAGGCGTCTGGTCTGCGAGATGCAACTTCTTCTTTGGTTCGGAGATTTTTTTTAAAAAAAAATTCAAATTATGCTCCCCAAAATATCACGGCCCCGCGCTAAAGGCAAGAAAATTTAAACCCCTTCCGCTCTTCTATATATTATTAGCCATTCCCAATCGCTTAAAGTTACTTAACTTACTGGTTTCTATCAAATAATGGGGCGCGATAAAAAAGCTAACTTATTCGACATTTTTTTCATATTGGATGTGTTCCTCACTTGGACTAAATCCAAATATATAGTAGTAGTAGATCAGGTCAGGGCAGGCGCTCGTCAAGTTCCTGAAATTAAACGTTGTGCCGAGTGAGGGAACCTACTTGTGGTCGGAGTATAGTTCTTAGCTAGAGCCTGTTTGGTAGGGATCCAGATTCTCCAAAACGTTTCTGTTATCCAAACGGGGCTCGTTCTCATAGCAGAATGAGGCCCATTCCCATAGCAGCTAGGGACACAGGAAACTGCAATAGTTTGAGTTTCCAACCTATATTTGAAGCTCCATTGTTTATTTTGGCAGAGTACATCCACATTCTCCATATGGTAGGCCAGGGTGGGCCGGCCGGATAATATGAAAGGCAGGCTCATTATCAAAATTTAAAATCTCACCACCTACCCTTCCGTAGCCAGCCATGGCCGCTCGCGCGCTTCTCCTTCGGTCCTTGGTGGCACAAGCACAGCGCGCGCTTTCCATCGAACGGGCAACGGGGCACTTGCATGAGCCTCGATCTAGTTTCAGGAGGACAAGCTGGCCCATAGATCATCCATCCATAAAGATCAAAGGTGAGAGTGAGACCTCTCGTATGCATGCAGATCGATTTTTCACGTGCGTCGTCGTCGGAGGAGCAACGCGACTAAGTCGATCGGTCTTGGCCTTCGATCGATCTTCTTCTCCGGACATTTCAAAAACTGAAATGAAATGCTTTTCCAAACCAAATGCGCCACACGGTCCGGGCGGCATGAAAATTTGAATCCCTAGCTTCAATTCCCCGCTCTTATATATATATAATATATATTAGTCTGTCTTAAATTATAGTTCGTTTAATTTTTTTTATTCCAAATTTAATCATTTCGTCTTATTTAAAAATTTGTTTAAAATATTATTTTTTTTATTATTATTTATTTTATTAACAAAAAAATCTTTAAGAATGACCTAAATTTAATTAGTTTTGTTTAAATTTTTTAATAAGATAAGTGATTAAATTTGTAGTTAAAAAAAGTCAAATGAACTATAATTTAAAACGAAAGGGATATATATATATATATATATATATAGCCGTGCCCATTCGCTTTCGTCCTCGTCAGATCGAATCACAATGGCGTCGCTGCCCGCCCTGCTCAGCTCCACGTTCTTCTTCCTCCTTTCCTCGCTGCTAGTGCTTGCCGCCGTCGCCGAGATTCTGGCCACCCTGCTTGCTGCCGTCGCCGTGATCTTAATCCAGGCCATCCTGTTTGCTGCTATCGCCGTGATCCTGCACACCCTGTGGCTGCCGCTGACGGCGCTCGTCGTGGTGACGGTGGTGGCACGGCTGGTGCGGAGCAGCTGGCGCCGTGCAGCGGCGCAGAGGGAGGAAGTGCGCCGCCTCGCGCGGCTGGCGGCCGAGGCGTCCGATCTGGCGGAGCGGGAGTCCGTGCTGGCGCCGCCGGACGTGCAGCCGCCGGTGGGGGCAAATGGGGTCTGTGTGGTGTGCCAGAGAGCCCACTGGAGAGAAGGTCACAAAGATGATTGTCGTCCACCACCGCTGCCGAAGATCGACTCCCCGGACTGCGCAGTCTGCCTTTCATCGTTCGACGCAGATACCAACCTCCGGCTGCTACCGGCGTGCCGCCACACGTTCCACGCCACCTGCATCGACAAATGGCTCCGCATCAAGCCGGTCTGCCCATTGTGCCATAGTGTCGTCTCGTCCACGCTCCTACCCCTCCCGGCGGTCGCCATCGCCCTCTCCGAGCGGTGAAGCCACGACTACCAGCGTGACGAGCCATGGAATGATGGGACTTGGGCGTGTGTTTTTTCTGTTCCCAGCACACGAATTTTTGCGCCCATGTGTCTTGTGAGGCTGACTTGCCGGACCCACTCTGGAGGAAGCGCGCCCGTCGGTTCCCCATTTCTGCTCGCCTTCTTTCTCCGATGTGCTCCTGGTCTGAGAGGCGATTTGAGAGGCGACGGCGTCGCTCCGCCCCTCCTCGTTTCTGTGCGCCGCCTCGCCCTCACCAAATCGGGTGCTTGCTGCTAGAGCTCTGGAGGTACCTTGTTAGCCGCTTGCTCCCCTCCCCTTGTTTTTGCGCTTGTTTGAGATTTGGGTGGGGGATTTTTGGATTGCACGAGGGCGCAGGGATCAATCGGGGTAGGAGACGGGAGGGACAGCATGGACGATGATGCTGCGGCACCCTCGTCTGCATCGGCGACGTCTGCGCGGGCCATGGGTTTCTTCGTGTCCGCGGGAGAGGTTGAGCGACCGGGTGCCAGTGTTGAGATTGACCGCGCTGCTGCTGCGCTCGGAGCTAGCACGACTATTTCTGGCAGGGGCAGGTGTGGATGAGGTTGGATTTATGCATTGTTGGCTGTGGCCATGAGCGGAAGCAAGACGATGCTTGTCACTGGATTGTTGGGTGCGTGTGGGGACTGTGGAGTCTATAGCAATTCAGTGATTGCGTGTGCTCCTGCGGTTGAGGTTGAGCTGCCTGGGGGAAGCTAAGAAAACAGCCAGGCAGGGAGGGAGGGAAGGAAGGAAAGAGAGGAACCAGATATTCCAATGTTTGTTGGATTTGTAGCAAGACATTCCAATGCTTCATGTTAGTTTAACTGACTATGCTTGTGATGGGTCGATTTTGGTGAGAGGTGGACTGTGTGGATTGTAGGAGGAGGTAAGTTATTTGTGTTAGTTAGTTTGGTACTAGAAAAAAAAATTATAAGTAGAGCATGATGTTTCTGTCCCTGGATCTGATGTTAGTTGGGTCCTATCATCTCACCCACTTACATGTTTACACACACGCTAAATTCAAAGTTTTCTTTTGCAAAAAAGAAAAAATGGAGAGTACGTTTGTACACTGTACATCCATTTCCTATGTCGCATCCGCCAATGCTGCATGTTTGCTTGATAGATATGAAATTCCTGGTCTCAAAGGGAGCCGTCAGTTTGCGTCTCCAGTGTAATATCATTTCCGTTGTGTTCTTCTTTATTCATATCTTACTGCTTGGGGCCTTTATCTTCTCTACTCTAGTCTGATAAAAATGCTCAAGAAAACAACATAGGAGGCTGATTTGTTGTGTGCTTGCTGGTAACATCATTTCCGTTGTGTGCTTGCTGGTAACTAATACTCTTATGACTAAATGCTACTAAATACTAATGACTATATAATTCAATCGAGGCTGATTTGTAATTTGTAGCAGTACCTTAAGGTAATTTGGTAGTTGAAGCAGGGTTTGATAGCGTTTTTAGAACTGTTGAGTCACTTGAGAATTAAAACAAACCTCTGCTTACAAGTACTTTGTGCTGATGCTGATTCTGCTAATGTGATAACTGTGACCCGGTTTCTGTTGTTAGTCTAGAGGCTGAAACCTTATCAGGTGCTGTAGAATTTAACCTTGGCTGGGCCTCATCTAGTCCGCTTGTGGTGAGGGGTAGGACCTTTTCCCTATGTTGGCGATTTAAGAGACAAGAGTTTCGCTGACGTTTCTTTTGTCGAGAATGGGAGACTTGCTAGCGATACATTGATTTACCCATTTGTGTTTCACAAATTATGTTCCAGCAATCTACTGTGATAGTAGTTTCTTGTTGGTACATTAAGTTCATATGTGTCTCAACTGATCGTGGTTTCCTTGTAACATTAAGTCCGCTTTGTGATAGTAGTTGCTTGCTCTCTGAATGTCTAGTTCCAGAAATCCATTGATGTACCTACCGTGAAATTGTGATTTGACCGCATGTTGGATATGTCTTAGTGAGTAGATCGTTGTTACTTGTGGTCTGCAGTTTGCATGGTCTTGGTAAACCCGAGTCCTCTGATCAAGACCAAAGTTCGCCTAGAGTTGTATTGTTGGGAATTGGGATGAGGTATATATGGTTCGGGATGCATAAAATGAGTTCATGTGCAATGTTGTGCTAGATGGTTTCGAACATGGACCGAGTATCATGTTTAATGGCACTTTCGTTGGAATTTGAATTGTGATGTTGTTAACCTTTCTGAAATAGTAATGTGTGTGTTCCAGTTTACATGGCCTCCAGGCTTCCAATCTTTGAAACTTTTTTTTTCTAGTAGAACACAAGCTCTGATATCTGAACACAAAGTTGGGAGTCATTGGCATTTTTCTCTTTGCATTATCTTCTGTTTCTAGCAATTCTGCCTTAAAAATATGTAGTAGTACTTTGCATAGCTTGATTTTGTCTACTTTTTTTATTTTTTTAAATGTGATATGTGATCTATTCTTGTACTTGCTCCATTCCAAATTATAAGTCGCTTTGACTTTTTTTGTACATTCATTTTGAAAAAGAAGAGATTGGTAGGACTGACTTTGTACTGATATTGAATTTGTAGGCTGTGGTTGGTAGTATTCTAAAATTTCTCCTTGTTGAAATAAAATTTTATAAATCTAAATGATGTACACTGACCGTTCTGGTGCATAACATTTCTGAGAAGACTTTATCCCATGTTCTTTGAATCCTCATTTTGTTCTCAACCATTTAATTGCCTTTTCATAATATTGCTATGGCATGATTTGATCGTTGGATGCGGTTGCTGACACATGAATTCCTTCTGTTGTCCAGATTTAATCTTCCCCAGTTCCACAACTACCACAGCATAGAGAGTTGCTTTCTGCCTTGCGCCCGTATCATTCAGTACTTGTTGGCGAAAATTATCTTGCAAGAAAGCTTCTTGTTTATGAATGCACATATATCCAGGTTGTGTACCTTCTTGTTTACGAATGCACATATACCTAGGTTTTGTATTGGCTATCTACTAGTTCTTCATGATCTGTCATGATTTTGTCCCATCTTTTTTTTCAAATGTATAGATATATAAGTGGTGTAATTTTTTATTACTATTTTGCTTCCTTAAGCTTTTTTGAACTTCACTGAAAGTGATTTAATAGATATATATAATTTATCTGGCTTATTTTTCTCTGGAACTTCAAATGTATAGATATGCTTCTGCTTGTATTTGAAATGAAAATTTAACTCTAGTGTATTTAGTGAGGGTATGATTAGCAGACAGTAAAAGTATTTGGTTTGCTACTACATTATTTGTCTTTTATGTTTGAACTCAGAACTGAGTTAACAAGTTGCTTTTCCAGAACATGTTGAAGCTTAAGAGTTTTTTTCCTTGGTCGATATGTTGCGACTAAAGTTTGATTCATGATTTTAACTTGTTTGTTTGGCTGGTGTGCAGAGGAACAGGGGAGGCTACCTAGCTCGAAGTCCGCCAAGATCAGGATTGGGAGGCCAAGCCATGAGCAAATCGAAGCAGAAGATGGCATTGGTAAAGCAGAGGACTACTTTGCTTGATAGTGCCAGCTCCAGCAACGATAATGACATGAATGGTGCTTGCGTACCCACGGTGAGACCCTATGTGAAATGATCTAACACTGGCTTCAGATTACCATTGTCCCTAATTGCATACGTATATAGTAGAAATTGTATTTTCAAAAAGTAATAGCTGCACAAATTGAAACATGCAATTTTCTTTTATATTGTCTGAAATTATCGTCATGGTATAAATAGTAGAACAATTGATTATGCAACTCGTGGAAGGACTTTCAGTCCCGATTCCACCCACATATCTGTTGTCGCAACTGATTGTAGAAAAAAATTGTCTCTAGTCTTCTGTGATTGTGCATGAGTAGAATAAAAATTGTGATATGTCCTTCCATAGATTGTGAATACTGTGAACTGCTATGGACTGAATATGAGGTTGCTTTAGTAGTCCATCTAAGTTTTTTGAGGTGGAAACTTTTTTAGCTGCATGTAGCCATGGTGGGATTGTACTTGAATAGAATAAAATTGTGATCTGTTCTTGTTTCCATATTAAGAAATTTGATCTATGTTTTGGTTTTCATAGAAAAAAATTGTCTATTGTGTTCAGTGTTTGTGCATGAATAGAGTAAAAATTGTTATCTGTCATTCTATAGAAAGAAATTGTGGCTGCATAGAAAAGAAATTGTGATTTTTGCTGAAACATGTTCATAGAGACAGGACTACTGAACTGTGATTTTATTATTTTCCTCAATGTTGAAGGACCATTTTCTTGATTGCACATTTATTAGCAGTAAATTGCACACATGTGCTACTGCAATTCTGATGTATAACATGTGCAATATCTGTTGTATATAAATAACTTTGTGACTATTTTAGTTCACCATCATTTTGGGCTTGCTCTTGTCATGTGATTTGTGGTAACACTTCATGAACTTTGTTTTTTGTGATTTGTTTTAACACACATCTCATTTTGGTAACCAAAATGGTCTTTTCTTCTCCAACATGTCTCTAAATGCCACCCATTTGGGTTAATATTTATAGAGCTCAAATGAACCTAACTTCTTGTGTCAAGTTCTAGATATGAAGAAATCATCTCTATCGAAACCTTCAAGCATTCTATAATGGTTCTGGTTACTTTGAAGGTACTAGTGAATTACATCTTTCCACCCTCCAATTAGTGCTTTACAGGATTTTGTGTTTCTTAATCCTTGCATCTAATGAAACACTACAATTCTTGTCAACAGGCACAGTGGTTCTTCAAGGTACAATGCTCACAACCGCTTCTGTTCTGGGGCTCAATCTCTTCACCTTTTGGGGCGTAAAAAGGGGCTACGAATTCACCTTCACATTCCCCTTCCTATTTACGTGCCTCATCATGTTGCTGGTGTACATCATCATCAAGGTTTTTGCCTGCCTGACAACAACATTGCCTTCCAAGTTCTGAATAGATATGTCGTCTTCCGTGTCACATGTTTGGCTCACGGTTGAATAGAGTCGTGGCTACATTTTAGTACTTACATTTTAATGCTCTGTGCTAAAACATGTCGAAATCTGTCATTGTGCTAGTCTCTTTTTTAAAAATTTTCAATTGTCTTTCTATAGAAAAAAATTGTCAATTGTATTTGTATTTGTGCTAGTCTCATTTGAAAATTTTGTCAATTGTCTTTCTATAGAAAAAATTATCAATTGTAATTGTAATTGTGATTATGCTAGTCTCATTTTTAAAATTTGTCAATTGTGTTTCTATAGAAAAAAATTGTCAATTGTTATTGTCATTGTGCTAGTCTCATTTCTAAAATTTGTCAATGGTTTTTCTTAAAAAAATTGTTAATTGTAATTGTAATTGTGCTAGTCTTATGCAATTTGTCTTTTTGTCTGATTTTGGTTACTTACAGAGTGCATGCTGTTCTTCGTGTCTGCTTAGGATTTCATTGTTCAAGGTGGGGATCTTACTGGAACCAGATGGGGTGGTGAGTCCATGTATGGGTGTTCCCCTTTCCCTGCCCTTGATTTCATTGATTCTATTGTAATTGTCTCTTGTAATCTGTGTTTGTGTTAGATGAAGTAAGCAGGTAGAAGATTAGCTTGGGACAGTGTTAGATGAAGGATGTTGGATGTAGAACAAGAGCTGGGACTTGTTTCTAGTGTTTTCTTGTTATTGAATCCAAAATTTAAAGGCCTATGATGCAAAGTATTGTTAATGAGGTGGCTGCCTAGTTGCTTATTGGCTATGAGCTTCGAATTCCACTTCTACGGAATTGGTATATCACACGTTTTCTTTGTTTGCAACACGGCCGTCCGATCTGTGTCTCACTCCATCTGCGCACTCCCTTAGCCGCACTCGCTCCTTGGTTTTTGATATGAAGCTGATGGGTTGGTCCCACCACATTGTGCAATGTTTGGTACTATCCTTTTCAAGATTGATAGTAGCTCTGATTTTCTAGTAAGTGGCTTGAATATTTCTTTTGTGCCATTTGCTTGTTGTTCTTCTGCACGGTAGTTGTATTGCTTTGTCCTTGTGCTTCCATAGTAAAAAAAATGTTTCCTTTGATTCGTGCTAACACATCTTGAAATATGTTAATTCTGATTTGTGGCAACACATACCCCACAATCTCAGCTCCTCCTCCCTTCAATTGTTTTCTCTCGTTTGTGGGTTAAGCCACTGCTGGTATGGTGGGGTAGGTAAGTAGGAGGAACCTGGTTGTATTAGCTATCTGCAGAAGTTGAAATTGTTCAATAGAACAAGTTAATTGTATTCCCAACAGGCTTCACATTAATGGGCCATGTTTTATAATTAAATACATATGCAGTATAATTATATTTACATCAAGTACTAGTTGCACTATTTAAAACATGCAATTTTCATATTTGTATTATGTAATTTTTTAAGATCATGTTCCATGTGGATTTGTGTACACACCCCGGTCACTATTCTGCTTTATACACAGAACCAACTCTAAAGTCTTACCTTCTATTTTTGTAGACTATGTGAGGTTTGCTGAACTATTGTACTAGACTAGATTTCGGCAAAGGAGGCAGATCATGTAAGAACAAACCTATTTTCCCTCCCAAAACTTCCTTTACAAGCTATTTGATATCTACTTCCTTTGTTAGCACTTAGTGATCTGTGCTAAACACATACCTCAAATTGTCTCTTGTCATCTATGGTAAAATATCTTAAAATCTGTTATTTATGATTTGTTCAGTCCTAACGTTTCGACTGTGGTAGTGGTTTTCATTAGTCCATAGGACTGATAGCTATGGCCTACAGATGTGATAGCTATGGCCTCCTACCTCAATGTCTGATCTATCAATTATGTTGTTGTTTACTGTTGTTTAGAGTGACACATTTTGATTGGTTTATTATTCCAGGTATGTGGAAGAATGTCATAGTTAGAACTTAGAACTTAAAAGCTATTAGATGCAACAAACAGTTTGAATGTGAGACGTATTTGGTTGCTGTAGTGCAGCCAATATTCACTCTTTCTCATCAGTACCCCTTTTATGTTTTGATTAGGATATTAAGATGGACCAAAATGGACTGAGTGTCTCTGTTTTGCACTAATTCTATACAAAGCGCACTTTTGTGGCTCCAATCACAAAATCAGGAGTAGGCACATCTGCTCGCAGGGTATGTTAATCGGTCTTCTAATTTTAATATTATATGAAGGTGTTTGCAACCTGTCAGCTTTTTATCTCCCAAGTTCCTATCTACTATTGTTGTGCCTGTTTGTGATTGGGTTTTGTTAGTTATGGTTTTGAGATTGCATTTGTATGTGTGACAAAGAGTGACAAGTGAGGAGGTGCCATGCCTGCTTTTTGTGCAAAGTGTTATTGTGTCGGTGTGATCTCCAGTAGCAGAATGTGCTTCTGGCAGCTCACAATCATCTCCTGAAGGGATCACGGTCGAAACATAGAAGTTGCTAGTGACACCAATATCTTTGTGCATACACACTAATATGCTATCCATGCATACCATAAAGTTTGCTTGCCTAAAATTAGATATATGAATTTGGTTGCCTGAATTTTTTAGCAACATATTCTAATGGTAGGTGGCACTTGGAATTTGTAGAGTGCAAGAGCAAGTGTACTATGAGCAAATTCTTTCTCCAGTTTGTTTACTGGCAGTGTCCCTGAAAATTCTTCCTTTAGTTTGTGATTTGTGCTAGCACACACAAAAACTGGGTTCTAGACTGCTTGCTTGAATCTAAGTAAATATCCAACATTGCAGTTAGCAGACCAAATCTGCTTGATGGTTCTCTAGAAGGTTTTTATCTGTCCATCGTGGATGAAGCTAGGCTGAAGCATCCTAAGTTGTTCAATGTGGATGATATGTGCAAGATTTATGTGGCAGATTCTGTGAACATACCACTAAGAAAGATCAATGATGCAGGTTAGTCCAGGCCTTATTTAGTACTTCTCCAACACTACTACTGGTGCCTAAAAATTGTGTACTCTGTCATTGTGTCTAGAAATGTTTCCTACACCAGTCATTTAGTAATATACCTAGAGTCTAAGGATCTTTGTACTCTTGTCTTTTGATTTTGGAAACTAATGAGGTAAAAGTTCTTCATGAGGGCTGGTTGGAGGGATCTAACACAAGCAATTACTAGTTGCTGGGTGTACTAATCTTGTGATTTTGCCCCTTTCCTCTAGAGCTCTTCCTCATGAACAGATCTGTCGATCTGTTCTGTGTTGGTTTGCTTCTTTCTCAAGTTGGTGTTTTATTCTAGAGGGTTTTGCTCTTGCTAGGCTTATGGGTCTGGCACTTGATAACATGGGTCTTTTTTGTCATCAGGTTCAGGTTTGTGTGGGTTCACTTGCACAATTACAACTGCAACAGATCTCTTTGGGCCCTGTTTCTTCTCCACAAGCAGATTACAACTCGGACAGATGACAATTACAAAAGATTACAACAACCAGAGGATACATGTGCTTTTTCTTCTAAAACACATGGTTCGTGTGCTACTTAGGAAAAAAAGCACACGTTTTTTTTTCCTTTTGTATAAGGTGGGACCTGGCTTAGCTAGGCTGTCCAAATTTGGGTGCTAGGTTGCAAAAAAACACACGAATTTTTGGTGGGGTGGAATCTGTGTGTTTTCTTCCCAGAAAACACTCGTGTGCTAGATGTGTATAAAACACACGGGTTCTCAATAGACAGGCCCTTTTTTTGTATATAGCTCTACGTATCTAGATCCGCCTAAATTGTTTGAGTTGTTGAGTAAAGTTGCATAATTGTGAAAAATGTATTGCTAAGTACTAAACTGGGCACATGTCATCTTTGATTTATCACATGAGACGACATCTAGACATGACAATTTCAAGATTTGTACATCTTTGTGTTAAGGATAAGAAAAAAAAATTAATACAACACGCCTTAGCGGCGCCCTAGAGGTCAGAAGAATTGTACATCGACGCTCAGACACACCCAAGTATTCTGATATCTGCAGTGTTACATTGGGAACTGATCAACCCAGAAATTAAAGAGGCGCCTACTAGGAACTGATCTACACACGACAGTCATACAAAATCGAGCTAAATTACTGGAATGTTTACCTTTTTTGCTGCCAATCCTGAGCAAAATATTGTGTTTGGCTTCCAGCAAGATTTCTATAGGAGATTGGTTGTGCCTGTACTAAATAATATCAGTTTATAAATCAGTAGGGACAGGATTAGTTTACAATAATCTTACCTGCCTGCTTATGGAACACATTGGGTTCACAATGAGTTGATGACTGACAAGACAAATGAAGGTTCTTTTGCATGAGTCCGAAACTCAGGGGATGTGGACTGTGTAACCATTTACTCCAATTCCTTGATGCCATCATTTGTGTAGACACTCCTTGCTGTATTATAAAGCTACGAGCGCATTTTGATGGGCCCATGTAGACCTATCCACACCTGAGTTCAAAGTGGTGGACACTTTTCAGTGCCTTTGCATATACAAGAGGTATTTGCTGAAATTGTTTGATAATTTCGGAATATGCCACCACCCGACCCAATATTACAATTGCTTCAATCAGCTGAGTTCTCTAATGGATTTATAAAATGCAGGAAAATATCACAGAGGCCACAAACTCATTAGTAGAGTTGGGCATTCACAATGGGTTTGCAAGATACATATACGCATGAGGCGTTGCAACATGACAAGTGCCAAAGAAGCCAACAAGCCATACATGCAACACAAAATGCATCGACATGTATCTTTGGCGAGGCCGGCCGGAGCGTAGCGCGGTGCGGAGGAAGAGGAATTCTCTCGCCAGGGCGAGCGATGGAGCGAGCGTGCGACGGCCACGCGTGCCTAGGATCGAGGAGCACCGCGATTTTCAGAAACTGAAATTCCGCCTTTGAACCACACACGGCTCCGGAGCGGGAGATTTAAACTTCCGCTAGCTACTCTCTATATATAGCTACTCCCATTGCTGTCGTCGTCAGCACAATCACCTACAATGGCGCCGCTGGATAGTGGTGATGACAAGCCGTGGGAATAGTGATGACAAGCCGTGGGAATAGTGGGACATGGAGGCGGCGAGGACTAGCAGGAATAGTGGGACCCGGTGCTCGTGGGCCAGCTGGGCCGCTGGATCTTCGGCTCGTGGCCCGGCCTGAAGCGCACAACACCGTAGCATTTCTATGAATTGGCTTTTCCAGCGTAGAATCTCTTTGATTATTGTTAGTTGAGCTAGCTCGCCAACTGATACTGTAGAATCTCTACAATGCTTTGCCGTTTTTTTACTTTTTTTTGTTTGTTTTTTGTAAGAAGCTACTTATGGCCAGTACTGTGTATATAATGTCTTCATTTGATACGTGCTTCACACTAGCATTTGATAGTGTCCTAGAACACACCTTTCAGTTGTAGACTCTTGAGCACACGTCAGTCACATAAACCATCTGAAACTCGCAGATCCAACCAAAGAGACGAAAAACAGAGCCCATTGCAGAGAGAGACGTTTCAAAGCTACAGAGCACAGAGCCAACTGATGTGCGCCCGCTTCACTGAGAGGATCAGAGGGCAGATGAATTCCAACCCTCAAAGCACATCGAATCGGGCGCTTCGCCAGTAATGTTCAACACACGGATTCGTCGCAGCCGGATCGGAAGTTTTTTGCACCAGCGTAGAGACATGAATGTTCCAAAAATAACAATCCCAAGGAGAGAGAAAAAAAATGAAGCTCAGCAAACCATCACATGAAGAAACCATTGAGAGAACAGAGCAAGCTCACTGCAAGAAAGCAGAGCACAGCCTCACTCGCTCGGACGGACACACTGCAAAAGAACACGAGAGAACAAAGTGATTAGATAATTCTTGCCGATTTGGAAGTATAATTATTGTGAATTTGATACTTGAGTGCTGCTGTGCTTGTGATGATTGTCGTTTCGATTTGAGAACTCTGAATGCCTGATCAGTATGTACCAATGGTACTCGAATGCTCATTTGCAACATAGGATAGGAGTAGCATCATGTGAAACACGAGGAGGACCATATGCAATTCTGCGTTCGCGGTTCAGCATGCAGGATAGCACTTGTGAATTTCCACATGGAATTGATATTCAAGTCTCAATCTCTTTTGCCATATTGAGTTGACATCAAGAAATCGAGGCCATTACAATCCTACATGTTCAAATTGACACAAAAAAAAAAGTTAACAATCTCAATTCGGTAACACACCCTGTTACTCTGAAACAAACATCCAGTCAGTCCACAGGACCGTGTGTCATGGTGCGCGGACTTGCCAGAAGCGTTGGCCGGCAGCTCGTTCCGAGAATCACGTTCACGATGGCGAGAGCGACGACGGTGCGGGCGCTCAGGTTCGTAGGAAGAGCACCGCGACTGAGAGCGAGTCTGGGACGAGTTCTCCGGAGATTTCAAATTCAAAAACTGAAAACTTCCGCTAGCTGTTCTATATATAGCCATTCCGACTCGATCTCGCTTTCGTCCTAAGCACGGAGCTAGGACAATGGCGTCGCCGGCCGTCCCGTTCACGCTCGGGTCCTTGGTGCTTACCTTATTCGGCCTGGTAGGGTTCGTCGTTGCCGCGATCCTGCTGCTCTGCTGGCTCCTCCGCCGGAGGATAGCCGCGGCGGAGCTGGCGAGGAGGACAGCGGCGGGCCAGGAGCCCCCGGTCGCCGCCGCGGGAGACCGGGAGCCGACGGAGGTCGCAACGGTGGCCAACTCGGCGGCGGCGGCGGGGGTGGAGGGCCAGGAGGAGGACTACTGGCGCCACGAGCCATGGCGATGGCGGGACATGGAGGCGGAGCTGGTGGCGAGCAGGAGCAGGAGGAGCCGAATCCGATGCTCGCGGCCCTGGCCCGCTGGATCAATTTCTTTTGTTTTTCTTTTTGAGAAAATTTCTGCTCGTATTAATTGAGATCGCTCGCCAACTGCAACTGTAAAATCTCTACGCTACAGTGCTTTTGCCGTTGAAATCATTGCACAATTTAACACTCAAGATATAGAAAAAAAAAATCAACTTCCATGTCTCAAATAACTTCTAGGCAATGTGTTCCTTCAAATCCTTAAGAGGAAGATTTTTTATTTTTTTTGAAATGGATCGGGGAAGAATTTTTTTTTTTTACATTTTAACAAAAAAAGAACGAGAATTCGAACTAGGTGGCACCGAGAGAACCAAAGAGGCAAAGAGATCGAGCTAGCTAAATTAGACGATATTCGTTAATCTGTTTTAGACCGTTAGATCATAATCGGATGGTTCACTTCAACCACTGTCATCTGTCAACTGAACGAGAAGATAACGGCCCCGTTCGCGCTCCCGCATTTCGTCGAACAGGTTGGAATTCATGATGCCGCCGGCGTCTCCTATCGCGGCCGCGCTCCCGGGGGCCCACCTCGCGAGGGTGGTGGCCGCCTCCGGAAGCGGAGGTGCGAGTCCGCCGAGGGCGGCCCTTCGTCGGGGGCCGGGGCGGCGCGGCAAGCCCGGCGGGTTCTCGCGGCGCTCGGCAATCAAGAAGAGCTTCCACCAGGAGCAGGTCGTGTTCTCCACCCCGGTCCCCGCCGACCCCACCGTCGCCGTCATCGGCGGCGGCGCTTCCGGCCTCTCCTGCGCGTCCGCCCTCGCCGCCCGCGGCGTCCGCTCCGTCGTCTTCGACACGGTTCGTATCGCTCCCCCCTTTCCTCCCCTCCCCTGCCTCCATGGCTCCACACCATCCACTAGCGCGGGAGCCGGGAGGCTCACCGCACAGGCTCGCTTCTGATGCAGGGGATGCACGGTCTAGGCGGCAGGATGGCAACGAGGTTCGTCGAGCGCGGCGAGCAGCTGGTGTTCGACCACGCGGCGCAGTTCTTCACCGCGAGCGACGAGAGGTTCCAGAGGCTGGTGGATGAGTGGATCGACAGAGGGCTGGTCCGTGAGTGGAGTGGCTTGGTCGGCGAGCTCGAAGCCGGTGGCCGTTTCAGGCCGATGCATTCGTCGACACCGAGGTACATCGGTGTGAATGGGATGCGCACACTTGCAGATGCAATGCTGCCTGAGGTATATCTGATTGACTCCACCTTATTCAGAATCCATGGAAGTGTAGTGTAGTAGTATGAAGTGATCCATATTCATTGCTATCCAATCACTTTAACCATGAATTCACCAAACATTGCACATAGTATCCTGCTCTAGAGACTTGTCCTGATTTCGTTCTCAGAGTTTAATCCAAGTAGCATGAAGTTATATCAAAATGGTTCGCTGAACCTTTGCGTTCTGTTCAGTTCTTTAGTTGGCTGATGAATGTCATTCCGATTGCTGAATCTCATGTTACATTCTGCAGACTGATATGACTAAAGTTTTGAGGCCATGTTGGATAAGCAAACTTGAGCCGTTCAATGGTTTGTGGCGCTTGTTTGAGAATGAAAAGCCTCGTGGTGAATATGATGCAATTGTGATAGCTCATAATGGTCAGTACAAACTCCTTTCTTAATTGGAAAAATACTGTTTCTGTAGGCAAAGCATGCTTACATATTTTCGTTCAGTTTTTGGAAGTTAGGCAGTAAGTTTCTGAAGTTCTGACTTTTCAATT
Organism: Bothriochloa decipiens; assembly: GCA_023333625.1. NCBI lineage: Eukaryota > Viridiplantae > Streptophyta > Magnoliopsida > Poales > Poaceae > Bothriochloa > Bothriochloa decipiens. The sequence goes on from CM041647.1 coordinate 8,377,042, forward strand.
ATGTTCTCTTTATAGCTCCACATGTTTTATGCAACCCCGATGGCCTACATTATTGAATAAAATAGCACAAATAATTAAAAAATATTGCCTAATTATCACATTTGTATGACATCCACCCAATCATTCTAAATGACATCATATCCGCAACTGATCCTTCTGTTACACATTGATCAGGGAAATGTGCCAACCGTCTGCTCTCTACATCAGGATTGCCATTACTAACGAAACAAATGAAGGTTTCATGGTTTTACTATTGCAATAATTTGATCTCATGAGACATATATCCTTTTATTCCTATTTCTTACCAAGTTTCATGCAATCAATGATCAGAGACTAGAGCTCAGTTCTGTCTGGGCACTCCTTGCAGCATTTGAAGATCCTCTTCCAGTTCCACGTATTGATTCTCATGGAGCATTTGAAGGAGCATTTGTTAGAGATGTTGATTCTCTCTCTTGGATGGCCAACAATACCCGCAAACTTTTTCCAATGCAGACAGGCATACCGGAGTGCTGGACATTTTTCAGTACTGCTGCTTATGGAAAAAGAAACAAAGTCCCACAGGTGGATTGTTTGCTGAAATTTTAAATTTTTCGTCGTACCTTTTGTTGCACCCACCCCACAATATTGATTGCTTGACAGACATGTTATTAACAGAATAAATATTCCAAGTTATTTCAGCTGGTTGATGTCTCAAATGGGTTAAGCTGTTAATTTCAGGAAAATATCCCAAAAGTCACGGCAGAAAAGGTGAAGGAAGACATGCTTGGAGGAGTAGAACATGCTTTAGGGTTATCCAAAGGATCTCTTCAGCAACCAATTTACACAAGAGTGCAGTTATGGTATAACAAATCCATTCCTTAAATCTTTTATACTCCTACTTCTCCACTTAGTTCAAAACGAGTACAAATTAACGTTGAAATCACAGGGGTGCAGCTCTGCCCATGAACACTCCAGGAGTATCATGCGTATTTGATCCCCTAGGGCGAGCAGGCATCTGCGGTGACTGGCTTACTGGTTCAAGCATAGAAGCGGCTGTTTTAAGTGGGATGTCGCTTGCAAACCATGTAAAATTCAGATATCCTTTGCTATTTTTAGAATAAATAATCTACAGCACATCTTTATTGATAATAAGAAGCTTATTGTAGCTGATTAAAAGAAAATAAATGTTAGTTCAATTGCTAATGCAGATAGCTTTTTCTTATGATAATGCAGATAGCTGACTACTTTGTGAGCAACGGAGATCGGCGTGAAGAGTTTGGGATTGGTCTGCATGAGAACCTAAATGCAGTTGAAGGGCATGATATCGGTCAGTTCCCTGCCTTAGAAACTCAGACACCACAAGTAGCGGAAGCTCAGCTGACACGGAGCATATGATTTGACTCTGGTTGTGATTTTGTACTGACCGTTGATGCAGTTTGTAAATGATGACCTGATTTTGTTCTCTCCCATTTTTATTTGTTGTTACAAGGAACTTGTATATTGTAAAATGCAAAATGCACATGTATTATTGATGTAGAAATAGTCAGAAGCTGGTGTTGCCACGCTTACTCTTTGTCGAGCTATATGAAAGATCTGAGTCAAATAAATTTGTTTATGAAATTAGACGAGCAAGCAGCAACTCTTTTTATACTAGTCCGCGGACTACACGCTATATGAAAACAAACTTTCTCGAGTGAAACTGACATTATTCAACTACTAATAATGCTAGAACAACAGCAGTATCCAAGTATATAATAGTAACCAAAGAAGAACATCTGCAAGCAAGAAGCTTGCACACGTATTAGACATTAACTTGTCACAGGAACACTGCAGCTATAAGTAATAACCAAGAAGTTCTGACGTGTCCAGTCTGAGTTGGTGGTTGCGGCGGTATTTCACACTATCATGTCATTGTTCATATTGGAGCAGCACATGTAGTTCTGAAATGTCCAGTCTGGTTGCAGCGGCTGCAATGAACAACTCGCTTGACTCGCCCACAGTCCTCCGCTCGTACCCTCTTCTTCCTCGGACGTCCTGGAGGCCTCAGCGACTTTGGTGGGTGGATGATCACCTCCATCTTGGTCTCTTCAGCCTGTCCTTGATCTGCTACTTCATGATCTGCTGTTTCATTCCAGAGGGTCTTGTCTGGGATTGGGTGTATGGTCTGCGAGTAAGTCTTGCGGTATGTTGCCACCGTGAAGCAGCTCTCGGTGTAGCGGTGGACATTCTGCCTACAAGAGAGGAGTGCTGCCACACCATGAGCACATGGCACACCATAGAGCTGCCACCCCCGGCACAAACAGCACCTGTTGCGGATATCAACAATGTTTGTTCCCTCGTGAGCTGAGATGACCTCGAATTCTGCCTCATTGGCTCGGACCACCTGGTAGCCCCGTGCACGCTCAATTGCCTCTTGCACACGGCGCTCGGCTAAGGGCACGAGGATTGTGTTCCACTGCATGCTTGCTTCGCGACGCTCGTTGAACCAAGTCATCAGCTGGCGACGGATGCATTCTATCATCTGAATTATAGGAAGGCCAGAGGCATCCAGTATCCAGGAATTTATCGATTCCATGATGTTTGCTGTTAGATGACCGTACCTTGTGCCCTCAAAGTAAGCCGTAGCCCAAAGACGTGGAGGTAGATGCCTTATCCAGGAAACAGCTTCTGGTGACGTGTCCTCTATCTCCAGCAGCTTAGTTTCAAACTCTATCACAGTCAGTGCATGAGCAGCTTCCCAGAGAAGGTTGACAAGGTCTTGATTGTTGAACTCCTTTTTGAAGGTTTCACTAACATGACGCATACAATAACCATGGAATGCAGTTGGGAAGTTGAATTCAACTCCATCAGTAATTCCCTTCCGTCTATCTGACAGAATGGTGAGCCTTGGCATGTTCTCTGTGTTCTGCTCCAGCAACTGATGCAACTCAGACAAGAACCACACCCAGTTCTCATCAGTTTCCTCATCAACCACACCAAATGCCAAAGGAAAGAGAGCACCATCCCCATCAAAACCAGTGGCAAGAAACAAGGTGCCAAGATACTTGTTTTTCAGAAGGGTCCTATCAAGCCCAATAAGTGGACGGCATGCATTGACGAAACCATATATTGATGCATTGAATGATATGAAGAGTCGCCGAAAGCAATTGTCATCTGGATTACCATAGACTCGAGCTATGCTTCCTGGATTCGTTCTTTCCACCTGCCTACAGTACTCTGGCAAGAGACGGTATCCTTCCTCAAAAGACCCTCGAACCACAGCCATGATCCGCTCCTTACCTCTCCAAGCTTGCTTGTAGGATAGTGTGATCCCATGGGCCTTGTGGATTTCTTCCAAAATTTCCTTGGGCTTGCATTGTGGGTTCTCACGAAGCCTCTCTTCGACAGTGTTTGCAACCCACTGAACAGATGCCTGCTGATGGCCAAGATGGTTGATCCCCACACAGCTGTGGTTGTCATGTATGGTTCTGATGGAGAAGGTGGGCACACCGGGAAGCCTAGCTGCATGTATACGCCACGGACAGCCCTCAGCAGCACACTTAGCGGTGAACCGGCTCTTGTCAGACTTCACCGTCTGTATTTCAAAGTGGCAGGCGATGGCGGTGTTGCGGATGGCCCTGCGGCAGCTCATAACATCAGGAAACTCCTGCCCCACTTGAAGCTGGAACTCAGGGCTCACAACCATGGTCCGTGACTGGACAACAGGAGCAACGGCAAGAGGACCCTGGGAGAGATCATGTGGCTGCAGCGCGAGCTCATGAGCCTGCTCGAGCGAGAGCTGATGGTCGAGATTCTCATCAACACCCAGCTGGTGCGCCTCGGCAAGCGTCAGCTCGTGGCTGTCCGACAAGTCAAGCTCGTCATGGTGGTGGCCCTGCACTTCCAGTTCCAGCTCCAGAGCCCCCGAGTCCCCCTCATGGCCCTGCCTCAGAGCCAGCTCGCCGGCGTGGTGGTCGTGGTGATGGTGGTGGTGATGCTCGTGCCCCAGGACCAGCTGGTGATGTTCATCGTGGTGGTGGCCCAGGACGAGCTGGTGGTCGTGCTCGTGCGACTGGCCCAGGACAAGCTCATGGTCTTCATGCTCGTGCGACTGGCCCAGGACGAGCTCATGGTCGTGCGCGTGCCCGCCGAGGTCGAGCTCGTGGCTGTGGCCGAGCTCCACCCCGTGGTCCTGGCCGAAGTCGTGGTGGTTCGGCCCCAGCGCCAGCTCCGCGTCCTGCCCGTGCCCAAGCACCAGCTCGTGGCTCGCCATCACCGCCGCCTATCACCGCGCCAAGAAACAGGAGTGCCTGACAGAGCAGAGAGCATCAACCAAATCAGTCGGTCGAATTGAAAGGAATCAGCGACGAAACCCACGGGCAAGCAGCAGCGAATCAGACGGACAAGATCCAGGAACAGAGGCAGGAGCATCGGGAAAGCTCACCGGAAAGGAAATCGCAGTGGCGCCCCCGACAGACACGGCGGCAGAGAATTGGGGCTTCGGGAGCCTCGCCAAGATCCAATCCCGTCGCCGACAGACCCAATCCAACTCCAACCTTCACGCAGCCATCGCACCGTGACTAGCCAGAGCCGTCACCAAGCAACCAATCGGTAATTCGGAATCAGCACGAGAGCTCCGGGACCGACGGGGCCAGTCAGTCCCGCCCGACGAGATCCAAGAAGCAGAGCCCCACCCACCGCACGACGCCGCGGCGCCCGGCCGGCGCTCCGGAGCTGCGCGCCAAGGGGAGGGCGGGGAAACAGCGGATGGATTTGAACGCCGCGCAGGGCCAGGGGCAGGGGCAGGGAGGGGGAGCGCGGCTCGAGGGCAAAGAGAGGAAGAAATTGGGGGAGACGAGGCGAGGGGCAATGGTGGAAGACGGGGACGGCGGGGCGAGGAGGAGATGAGACCGGACAGGGGAGGGGTATTTAGGTCAAAGCCGGGGCCTCCGGGCTGCGGATCGCTGGGTCATTTCCCGATTTGCCATCCATTGAGTTGGGCTTTTTGGGTACCCAGCTTGTGTTGGGTAAAAACTCCGTGCCAAATATCAAAGTCGTGGTTCTTGGCTCAAAACAAATCTTGCTCTTCTCTTTAAGCAAAAATTAAAACTTTGGTTGGTTTACCCAAAACTTGTGTTGGGTCATAACTCCGTGCCAAGTATCGGGTCCGTGGTTCTTGGCTCAAAATAAATCTTTGATGGATTTTTGCTCTTCTCTTTAGGTATAAATTAAAACATTGGTTGGTTTATCTACTAGAAAACAGCATGGCCGTGCGTTAGGCCGCATGTTATCTACTGAGGAGCGGCATGATTGTGCGTTAGGTTATACGTTATCTACTAGGAGGCATGGTCGTGCGTTAGGCTGTACATTATCTATTAGGAGCGGCATGGCCGCACGCACGGACACACAACTAGGGTTTTGGTGGAGCTCAATGGCCGTCTTCCCCTTCCCTCCCGTCTTCCTCCTCCCCTGCGGCCGCTGCCACCATGGATCTGAGATCTAGCAGGAGGAGGCCTACCTCGCCGATACCGTCGCCGTCAGGGGCGGATCTCCGCCACCCCCCCCCCCCCTATAGTTGTTGCTTCAATAGAGAATGGTGAGCATGAGGGAGAAAAAAGAGAAAAATAGAGGAGAGAGGAGGAAAAAGATGTCACCCCCCACCCCCTACAATCTCAGTCTGCATCCGCCACTGGCCGCTGTCGCTAGATCCGCCATGGCTGTCGACCTCTGCTGAATCCGGGCGAGCGCGGGAAGGAGGTCACCAGGAGATTGGGGGCTGACCCAAGGAGGAGCTTATCAGGCTTGGTGGCACGTAGGCGCGGCCGCCGGGGAGATCCTCGGAGTTAGGGTCTTCGGATCCGATAAAGAGGGAGAGAGGCAGGCTGGGCACAAATTGCCTTTTTTATATGGCATTAACTAAAAGTTTAATTTGTATATGTCATCTCATAAAATTTCAAATCCGTCAATGCCACCGTATGTATGTTTTGATCTCTTTTCGCAACATTGTTAGTCATAAAAATGATAGTCTTAGCTACTAGATACTCCCTCGATCCCTTAATATGTGTCTTCGAAGGATTGAAGCCTTGTCCCAAATAGTTATCGTTGGCTATTAATATTGGTACACAAGTAGTTGTACCAAGCGCCTGTCTCGCGGCGCAATAGGCAGCTTTATCTCTTTCCCCTCTCACCATAAATTTGTTCATCCGTATTGGTAACAGAGTCCAAGACTACAACGCCTAATGTAAACGAATGGAGGAAACATACAAAAAAAAATATCATTTTGCCTTCCAACTGAACACAGGATATAGATTATAGTGTCTTAATATGCAACCTTGGAAGTTGAAACTTCATAAAGATCTATCCACGACCTAGTTATGTGTGAAGAGTATTTGGCAGACTTGCCCTCCACGACCATTGCCACATTAGTCGACCCGTAGTTCAGATAGCCAACTGCATGCATCTTTAGTTCCTCAAAGATCCATCTCCGCCACCTTATTTTCTCGTCGAGACATCCATTCTCTTATTGTTGATCACCTCTGCAATTAGGGGTCAACTAATAGAACCATACTACCATAGCATCTCGATGCTTATATGCTTACTCAATCAATTACCTTGGTATGGAAGGGATTATAGTTTAGCACCAATAATATATATGGGAATCACATCTTTTTAGGTGGTCAATAAGAGATTTAGGTTCATGCTAATTTCATGTAAAGAATTTTTCCTATAGAAAAAGTTTCCCACTTTAACTAATCAGCCCTGCTTACTAGTCATGGTAAGTGTTTTTTACCCACACACAGCACCAGTTGGCTTATCAGCCAAACATGTGCTCAAGTACATTGCAAGACCCTCATTGCCAATGAGGCAAGACCTATTCTTGGATTGGCTCTCCCCTTTTACAATGCAGAACTCGGTAGACGTCTCTGGTTCTGAGGACACGAACACGATGCGAGACGGAAGTCGATTCAGATTGAGAATCAATTTGATGAGTGCCATGAGGGTAGGTCTCTAATCTATTTGGTACTAGCAAAAGATCGGCGTCAGCCCGCTGCAGTACTTTTTTCTGCTTCGTTCGATTCACCAAGTATCCTTTTTTATATCCACTGCAGGCTTCTTTAGATTCACGAAGTATCCTTTTTCATATCCGCTGCAGATCCTTTCTTTAATTCTTTCAAGCTCGATGTAGGTCATTTTCCCCGCCTTGCCGATCTAGTTACAAGAATCAATTGCAATCACTATTTCATGATCGGTAATGGAAATTTCTCCGCTATTCATGGGTGGCTGGTGTTGTTCTAGGTTTATGTGTACAGCAAAAAAGTATCAGTACATTGTACTAAAAAAAAGATGACGTGATCATTCAGAAAGCACAAAACGCAATTGATCCTATCGCATTTTACTTTATAGCTTATCCATCCATTGAATAATTCAACCATACCTCCAAAAGTTCAGAATATGCAGCAAATAATTAGTTTATGTCCATGGGCTATTTCCAGAATTAACTCTGATATATACAAAGAGAGATTAAGACACTCGTCTGAGGAAGAAACAAGAAATGCTATTGAAGCATCAACTGAAGCACTGGCATGGCTTAAAAACACCCTACCATTTGCTTGCATCATACACATTTCAGAACACGATTGACTATAGCCAGATCATTTTAACCGACTTAGATTTATTACCATTGGGCAAAACTGAACTATAGAAAAGAGGGAAAGGATATAACTATTGATTGAACAAGGAAACTGAGGAACCATTCTTCATATCACTGCTATGGGGAACTATTACAATTACAATCAGCTCAGAAGCAAACAGCATGGACTCAACCACACATTATTATCAATGCAACCACTAAAACTCTCAATGCCCATTGGCAGGGCGATACGATGGGTACCTGCTTGCTGCATTCGCTGAACTTGAGAAGTCCTGCACCTGATAGGGGTAGCCACTTGTGTCTGACCCAAAACTAGGCAAGGAGATGTCAGTGCGGCTGTATGGCCACTGACTCATCATCAGATCATCAAACTGGCTGCTGCTGGAGTATGAAGGGAGGTCAAAGTGTGAATAGCTCCGGTCCCTCAGCCTCCGAGGAGCACTGCTCAATGGACTATAAAACCTTGGAGGCTCCTCGTCAAAGTATGGCTCGGACTGGTCAAACAGGTATGGCTCACCAAACAAGCCATACTCAGGTGTGCTGGCACCATTAGGCATAGAGAATTGTTGAACAAAACCAGGTTGGAGAACCCTTCTCCTGTCACTCTGCTCCTCATCCAATAGGTCATTGATGATGTCTAGGTGTGGGAACTCATCAGCGACCAAGCCTTGTGGCTGATAGGGAGTAAATCTGGTAGAAATTTCTGACAACAGTTGCTTGTTTCGTGATCTTCCATTCAAATTGAGCTTCGCAATCTCGCTTCTGATGTTCGAACTCGATGGTGTACAATCACCACTGTTGCTGCTGCTGCTGCTGCTCGCTTGCTGTGAGTTCTCTTCTCGGCCCTGATATGGGTTCAGTGACTCGGGCTTTACAGTTCCAAATGTAAACCCAGGTCTCAATGATGTTTCCTCTTTCCTAGACAAGGTCTCTGATAACAGAATGGAAGGCTGTGATGTAAACATCGAGTGCGACGGTGGAGCTGCCTGCTCAGATGAACCTTGCTGTTGTGTGAAACTGCTTCCGACACCAGAACTTTTCTCCATCATGGCATTGCGATATGTTCGTGAACGGGGAATCAAACTGGGAGCACTGGCAGAAGGTTCATTTCCCAACCGCCCAACAGCACTCATTGAACGAGAAAGAAGAGGCGCATTTGGAGCTGTTGAAGTGACTGGCGCACTTTGTTTCGCTGCAGGGACTTGTGGGGCACTCAAGGGCCTTGATACTGAAACAACCTGAGTAGTTGCACTGCCGGTTAGGGAAGCCTGTTTCTGCGCTTCAGATTTGGATGGTACAAGCACTTGCAGGGGTCTACTTGTAACTGGAACTGGCTTCTCATTCTGGGTTGCAGCACTGGATACAGGTCCTTTATTCGAAACTAACTGACCTGCCGGGGTTGAAGAGGCACCTGCTGTTGTAGTGGCAGTAACAGCGCCTGAAACTTCGCTTGCACGGTGATTCAAACTATTGGTGCTTTCTAGCAAAAGTTTTGGTTGATGAGACAAGTTAGGTTGCTTCTTAACAGGGCTCACAGAAGAAAATGAAGACTCCACCATTCTTGACTTGGAGGGGCTAATGACATCAATATGCCGCTGTGCGTGTTGTTTCCTCTGCAAGACAACTTTATCATCCTGCAAGGAATTAATTTTTATGGTTACTGAACCAAGTTGAACACAAATAGATGATGCCAAAAAAAAAGGAAGAGAAGACTTTTCTACAACACAAGTTTATCTTAAGGAAGAACTAGGGGGGGAAAGGATGCTTCATGGCACATTATAAATCAATCATCATCGAGATGAATAACAAGCATTATCTGAGATATCCAAGAGATGCATACCTCAGGTTCGTGTCTTTCCTTTGAGTGGCTAGAGCCATTACTGCCAGATCCAATAAAACCATTATGAGCTGAACTTGATCCACCATGTGCAAATCCTGCCCGTGCTTCAGTATCCTTATTCCTCCTGTTGTTTCCCCTGAATCACAATACAGCATGATCAATACTACAGCATGACCAATACCAACCTAGAGTAAGATGGAGGAGCTCATGAAGATTATACCTATTAGATGAGGATCTCACGCTTGTCCAGGCACCTCCTGTATATGATCCGTTTACGGCAACTGAGGGGAACGAATCTGATGAACAAGTCGATGAGCTATCATCCACGGTCCTCTTCCCTGCATGGTCATTTTGCACCTCACTACTTCCAGGAACAGTAGCTTGAGTTTCTGAAGCATCTGTCTCCCAATTAACAGGGCTAGATTCACGGTCTTCAATATCAACATGAAGCACATCTGAATTATCATCTCTGCTGTCAGATATATCAGAAACTTCTTCAGGGTTGTCAGCATTTGAGGACATTTCTTCCGTTTGTCCAGAAAAATCATCCAGGATTCTATCATCAGGACTGCTGTCCATAAGTATTTCCTTATTAATGTCGGACTTGCCACTTTTCCCCTTATTACTTTTTCGGCTATTTTTCTTCTGTTTTGCCTAGAGGGATACAGAGCATTATAAAACTCCTCAACAAATAGAAAAAGTATACTACATAACTTATCATAGTACATTGAAAAAACAAACTAAAGACAACAGTGAGGACTAGGAGCAGCACAAGCACTAATTTCACATACAAAATAAATGAAACATGCCAGAAAAGAAAGAAGAAAAATAGAATTATCAGAAAATAAATATGAACCTGTTTTTTCTTGGCACGTTTTTCCTTTTCAGTAGCACTACGCTTTGCCTTAAGTTCAATTTCAGCTAGCCCAGCTGCTTCCTCTTCACGAATGAGTTCCTCTTGGCGCTTCAAAGCCACAGCCTCTTGATGCGCCACTTCTATTCGGCTGTTTAAAACTTCATAAAGTAAGATGAGCATGCATAACCATAACTGACATGGGATTCGAATTTACAGATTTGATCAACAACAACAACAACAACAACAACAACAACAACAACAACATAGCCTTTTGTCCCAAGCAAGTTGGGGTAGGCTAGAGATGAAACCCAAAAGAGGCATGGAAACAAAGAACACATAAAAGGTACAAGAAAAAAGATTACGGTTCAGGCACGTTAATTGCTAGTCTCCAAGCGCTCCTATCCATAACTAAATCCTTAGGGATATTCCACTCCTTAAGGTCTCTCTTAACCGACTCGTTCCAAGTCAGTTTAGGTCGACCTCTACCTCTCTTTACATTATCGACCCGCTTTAGAACCCCACTACGCACCGGTGCCTCAGGAGGCCTCCGTTGGACATGGCCAAACGAATTTACAGATTTGATCAAGAAGACTTATGTTTACCCAAGAAAAATAATTTTAAAACATACTATCATAACTCAATACAATAATTTACTTTACATAAACAAGTGATAGAACCTCTGCAGCTATGAGCTAACATATAAGCAACATCAGAAAAAGGCATCTCAAACAAACCATTCATCAATGAAAATCAACAATTTATGTTGCTGACATTAATATATGACCTCAGTATGTATTTGTGAACCAAATATTGGAACAATCATCTAGAAAAGTTTGCTTACCTGAATATATGAGCTAAGGCAAAAAGCTCCAATGTCTTCCAGCCTAGTTCTATAAGCCGTCTATCATCACGCTCAATAGAATCTTTGCTGAACTCCTCACCTGAGTTTCCATCCTATAACAAGAACATCTGTTAGTGCTCCATACATCAGTTGGATGAAATTCATAGAGATAAATTGGATAAGGAAACGGAGATTATGCACACTCTTTTTTTTCTAGTTCAAAATTCCTTAAGTCACAAACCATAGATGATTCTACGTCCTGGCCCCGTTTCAGAGCAATACTGCATAGGAGTGTTTTTTTATCGAAAATACGCAGAAGAGCTGCCTGTCATTATATCAAGGAAGAAAACACCAATACAAAAACAAAAACAAAGCAGGAAAACACACACAACAGCAGCAGCAGTAGCCCAATCAGTAAACGTAGATACACACCATGGCTGAAATGTGTGGGAATGTTAGGTTCATTTTGTGAAAGTAATTTTTTATTTAATATGAACAACAACAGAAAAACTGTGGCCATTTGCAGTCTGCAAAACATAAAATGCACACCATGCTGAAAATGCTTTCTGTTCATGGATAATAATTGATTAGCTTAAGGGCTAACCCTAGAAGGGGTAGCTATATAGTGTCATACATGGGCCTCATGGGCTTAGCCTCATGGGCCTAATATTCTAATACTCTAACAGCCCCCCGCAGTCTGAACTTCCGGCGCAGCGGAGTTACAGACTGGACATGACATGAAAAGAAGCACACACTCGAGCCCCCCCACAGACGCAACTAGCCACCGGTGACGTTGAGCCTGGAGCGGAACTCGGTGAAGGCCGAGGACGGGAGGCCCTTGGTGAAGATGTCGGCAAACTGGAAGTGGTCGGGACGTGGAGGACCCCGAACATCGCCAATGGCGACTCGATCACGGACAAAGTGAAGGTCGATCTCCACATGCTTGGTCCTCTGGTGCTGAACAAGGTTGGTGGAGAGGTACACAACACTGACGTTGTCGCAGTAGACCAACGTGCTCCTGGAGAGAGGGCTGTGGAGCTCTACGAAGAGCTGCCGGAGCCAGGAAGCCTCCGCGACGCCGTTAGCGACAGCGCGGTACTCCGCCTCGGCACTGGAGCGGGAGACCACCGGCTGACGCTTGGACGACCAGGACACCAGGTTGCCGCCCAAGAAGACAGCGTAGCCGGAGGTGGAGCGCCAAGTGTCCGGACATCCGGCCCAGTCAGCGTCAGTGTAGACTACGAGCTCGGAGGAGGAAGACCGGTGAAGGAGCAAGCCGTAGTCGACAGTGCCGCGGAGGTAGCGGAGGAGGCGCTTGAGGGCAGTGAGGTGGGGCTCTCGAGGATCATGCATGTGAAGGCAAATCTGCTGCACTGCATAGGTGATATCC
>CM041647.1:8389587-8452015 GCA_023333625.1 Bothriochloa decipiens
TATGTCGTGGGGTCTGCCACTGGGTTGCCCTCGGCCTCTGACAGCTTGCCCTTTATGTCAACTGGAGTGGAGCAGGGTTTGCAGTTAGTCATCCCAGCTCGCTCCAGGATATCGAGAGTGCTGCCGCTGGTGAAGAAGACCGGTGGGACGAGGCTCAACAGTGACCCCGAGGAAGTGGTGGAGCACCCCGAGATCCTTCACAGGAAACTCCTGCTGAAGAGAGCTGATGATGCGGCTGAGTAGTGACGAACTGGAGGCAGTGAGAACAATGTCATCAACATATAGCAGCAGGTAGACAGTCTCAGCTCCACTGCGATAGATAAACAGAGACGTGTCTGACTTGGCCTCCACAAAGCCCAGTGTCACCAGGAAAGCAGCAAACCGAGAGTGCCACGCCCGCGGGGCCTGCTTGAGGCCATAGAGAGATCTGTTGAGCCGACAGACCATGTCAGGACGAGAAGAGTCAACGAACCCCGCTGGCTGGCTGCAGTAAACTGTCTCAGTGAGAATCCCGTGCAGAAAGGCATTCTTGACGTCCAGCTGATGCACAGGCCAAGAACGAGCGAGAGCCAGTGAGAGTACTGTGCGGACGGTGGCCGGCTTCACCACTGGGCTGAAAGTCTCATCATAGTCGACACCAGGGCGCTGAGTGAAACCCCGGAGAACCCAGCGAGCCTTGTACCTCTCAAGGGTACCATCAGCCCGCCGCTTGTGCGTCCAGATCCGCTTGCCGATGACAACATTGGAGCCAGGCGGACGGAGCACCAGATCCCATGTCTGGTTGGCGAGGAGAGCCGCGTACTCCTCTTCCATCACGCGGCGCCAGTGAGGGTCTGACAAGGCGTCGCGAACGGAAGAGGGTACAGGAGAGACCTGCGTGTCGCCGGGCATCGCCGCAAGAGCCCAGGACCGCAGGGTACCCGCCGCGTGCCGCGTCACCATAGGGTGAACGTGCCGCGGGTGGCGGTGAAGGAGCGGTGGGTGGTACACTGGCGGCACGACACGAGCTGCCGGAGGCGGCGGCGGTGGTGTAGGGGCCGCCGGCGGAGAAGAGACCACCGGTGGTGACGGAGGCGCCGGGTCCGCCCGTGCACGGCGCTGGTAGACAAGGGCCAGCTTGGCAAACCGTGCCGGGGGTGTAGGAACCGGCGTCCCCGGCCCTGTGTGAGGCGGAGGAGCAGGGGCCGCACCAGAGGGCGACGCTACTGGGCCGTGCAGGGCACAGGGCCAGGAGCAGCAAGCGCCGGGTTTGCCCGCGCACGGCGCTGGTAGACAAGCACCGGCTGGGCAAACCGCGCCGGGGGTGCAGGAACCGGCGTCCCCGGCCCCGTGTCAGGCGGAGGAGCAGGGGCCGCACCGGAGGGTGGCGCTACCGGACCCGTGCAGGGCACAGGGTCATGAGCAGCACTGGTGTGCGGCGAGCCGGGGCACGGGCCCGGCGAACGGCACGGTGGAGCAGTACTTGCAGGGAAAACGGCAAAGGTGGCTAGACCACCGTGTCAGTGGGAAACAGAGAGGCAAGGTCAGGGTCAGGGGTGGTAGGTGGTGTGGTGGTGGTGGAGAAGGGGAAGACAGACTCATCAAACACCAAGTGGCGAGAGATGAGAACCCGACGAGACGTGAGGTCATAGCATCGGTAACCCTTGTGATCTGGGAAATACCCGAGGAAAACACACAGTGTCGAACGGGGAGCCAGCTTATGGGGGGTGGTGGCAGTGGTGTTAGGGTAACACGCACAACCGAAAACACGAAGGTGGTCATACCGAGGAGGGGTACCGAAGAGAGCGTGGTGCGGTGTAGGAGCTGGGCAGGCAGCAGAAGGAAGACGGTTAAGGAGATAGGTAGAGGTGTGAAGACTCTCTGCCCAGAAGCGAGCAGGAAGGGACGCCTGGAGCAGAAGGGTGCGCATGATGTCATTTGTGGTGCGAATCATGCGCTCTGCCTTGTCGTTCTGGGAGAAGGTATAAGGGCAAGACATACGCAACTGGACACCGTGAGAGAGGAAGAAGGCACGGGAGGTGGAGTTATCGAACTCACGACCAATGTCACACCAGACGGCCTTGATGGTAAGGCCGAATTGAGTAGACACCCAGGCGAAAAAATGGCGAATAGTGGGAAAAGCGTTAGACTTTGCACGCTAGGGAAAAGTCCACGAATAATGAGAGAAATCATCAACGACCACCAATAGTATTTATATCCAGAAATACTAATGACAGGAGATGTCCATAGGTCGCAATGTACAAGGTCAAAAACATGAGCCACATGTGAAGAAGTATAAAGGAAGACGAACATGGCAGCCCAGCTGGCACGCATGACACAAGTGCTCATCGTGAGCTCGAGTACAACGAATGTCGGAGCTCGACTAAGCTGCATCGGAGCATCACGTCCAGGATGGCCGAGACGACGGTGCCAAGTAGTGGAGGAAGGCGTCGCGGCGAGAACAGCTGACAAAAAAGCCGGCGAAGAGGAGGAAGACGACGCCGGAAACCGAAGGGTCTAAAGGGGCCCCGAGCTGTCACATCGGAGCAGAGGACGCCGTGTAGCCAAATCCTTCACAGTACGACCAAAAGAGTCAAACTCAACAGAACAGGAATTGTCAGTTGTAAAACGACAAATAGAAAGGAGGCTGTGGACCATAGAAGGAGCAACAAGAACATCAGGAAGACGAAACGAGCCATGAGTGCTAGCGGCACCCACGGACGTGACAGGAAGACACGACCCATTTGCGACCATGATGGACGAAGGAAGAGAGGAAGGAGGGCGAACAGAAGAGAGGATACCGGGGTTGGGAGTGGTGTGGTAAGTAGCTCCAGAGTCAGCGACCCACTCTGGCCCAACAGGGGGTGTCAGGGCCACTGTGCTGTAGGAGGTGGCCAAGGCCGCCGGGTCCCAACCGACCGGCCCGGGCGAGGCACAGGGAGGTGAAGCCCACGTGGACGTAGAGTAGGTGCTGGGAGGAGCTGCCCACGGGGTCACTGAGTGGAACCCTGGAGGAGCACCAGCGAACATGGCCGCCGTCGGGCGAGGCTCACCGCCGGGAGCCTGGAAAGGCCACATGGAGATGCGCCCTGACCACGGGTTGTGGAAGATGGGCCAGGGTGCACCTCGTTGAGGCGTCGGTGCCGGTGTGTTCCCACGGCCACCACCGCCACGGCCTCCTCCGCGGCGATGGCAGCCACCACTGCCACGGCCCCCCCACCCCTGCTCGGCCCAGGAGGAGGACCAAGAAGAGACGACGGCGACGGAGTGGGCGGATGTGACGGGGAAGTAGCGGCGAGTGCAGTCGAGGACGACGAGGACCCCGGCGCGGAGACCGCCACGACCTGAACTCCCTGCTGGAGCTCCTCCATGACAAGATCGTCACAAACCTGCAGGAAGGTGGGGAAGGGTCGCT
This sequence comes from Bothriochloa decipiens, assembly GCA_023333625.1. NCBI lineage: Eukaryota > Viridiplantae > Streptophyta > Magnoliopsida > Poales > Poaceae > Bothriochloa > Bothriochloa decipiens. The sequence continues at coordinate 8,392,982 of CM041647.1, forward strand.
AACGAGTGATCCACGTCCGGAGGTGAGCGTAGCGGTCACTGAGCCCACGGAGGACGTTGAGGACCAGGATACGGTCCTCCACGGGCCAGCCAAGGTCGAAGAGAGAGTCTGCCATGCCCTTCATCTTGCGGCAGAAGTCGCTGACGGAGAGGTCGCCCTGGACGAAGGTCCGGAAACTCGCATCGAGACGCAGAGCCCGGGCCTCAGCGTTGCCCAGAAACTGGCCCTCGAGCGCCATCCAGGCCCCACGAGCGTTCAGCGTGTTGCGGACGAGGTCGTGGAGGTCCAGGGAGATCGTCCCCAGAATCCAAGAGAGAACGATGCTGTCGAGGCGCAGCCACAAGGGGGTCGGGACCGCGCTCACGGCGTCGAGGACGTGGTCGTCGAGGGCGTAGCGGCCGAGGGTGAGGAGGACCAGGTCCCGCCAGCGGGCGTAGGAGGGCGACTCCGGCTCGAGGACATCCGGAACCAAGAGCCGGATGTTCTGAACACCCCCGGCCTGGTAGTGAAGCTGGGCCACAAGTGGGTCGGCCGGGTCGTGCCAGAGGACCGCAGTGGTGGACACGCGGTGACCCGCCGAGCCGGAGGAAGTGGCCCCGCCGTCGTGGGAGGCAGGAGAGCCGAGGAGCTGCTCCACGTCGGCGATCTGCTGAGCCAGGGCAGCGGCCGCATCGCGCTCACGCTCCCAGGCGAGGGCGGCCTCCCGTAGACGAGCCTGCCCGGCTGCGTACTCAGCCCAAGCAGCAGTCAGGGCGGTGGTGAGGGCGGAGGCAACGCCCGGGGAACCAGCACGCGCGGCCGGGAGGGCACCGCCAGCCAGGAGGACGGCCGCGGGAGGGGCGCCCGGCGGGCCAGCGGCGACCGGGTCGACATGCCCGGCCCCGGCGCCCGCGCCGGCCCCTTCGCCCGCCATCAAGGCGCGGGCGGCGTCGGCGGGGGGGTGTAAATCACCGGCCGGCCGGCCTGCTGGCCTGGCCGCGCCAGAGCCTCCCGCGCCGGCCGGTCGGGGCTGGGCGGCGGCGCCAGGGCGGGGCTGCGCCACGGCGGCGGTGGTCTGCACCCAGGTCGGCCCGCCAGGGAGGGGAGGGAAGGAGCCGAAGTACGTAGGCCCAGGAGGGGGAGGGGACCGGCCGGCCATGGCTGCGCCGGCGGCAATGGCGCGTCGGCGAGCAGGGAGGCGGCGGCGGCGGGGAGGGAGGGGGTGGGAGGAAACCTAGTCTGATACCATGTTCATGGATAATAATTGATTAGCTTAAGGGCTAACCCTAGAAGGGGTAGCTATATAGTGTCATACATGGGCCTCATGGGCTTAGCCTCATGGGCCTAATATTCTAATACTAACACATTCACTTTTCATTTTGAAAATGTAAAAAAGGTACATCAGTAAATAGCTGTCCTAGTCTATTGCTTACAAGTTGGAAACACCAGGGATGTAGGTTAACCTCAATACCTTTTAAACCAATGTGTAAGGGGCCAAAGAAACACGCTTACCTTTGTGCGGTTTTGTGAACTTTTATCATCCTTTGTGGGCAATGGTTGGTGTGGCAGTGTGTCCAATGCAGCTCTTTCAAGCAAAAGTATCACATCATCAGCCAAAACAAACATGTCCTCGTCAATAAGTACCATTGGAGTGCTCCGAGCATCTGTCTCCGTTAGTTTAGGTATCCCCTTTTTGTTCTTGCTCTGGTATTCAAGTGCCTTGAGTCCGCTATATAGTGAGTCAATTACCAAGGTTGATGTAACTTCTTTCTCTATAAAGAATTGTTTCACTAGAACTTTCAATATAGTTTCAGTCTTTTCCCTTGTCATGTGTCGACGCACACTTGGGTCCATTGCTAACCAGAATCCACTGAAACTGCAATAAACCAAAAAAAAAGGCTTGGAAATGAGACTGGTCATAAAACACTAACGTGTCGTTCAGAAATTTATCTAACCTGGACCACCCCAGTTTATCCTCAATCAGCCTGCTAAGCTTGCTTCTTCTCTCATCAATAAAGCGCCGACAAATTTGTTCCACATTTGATAGATACACCCTAATTAGTTCCCTTCGATACTGGCCATCAAGGCAACGAAATGGACGGTCTGTCTTCTCCCTCAAATATTAGAATGCAGAAGCAGACATGGTTATGCAAAGTAAACAGGTACTTCCCACTTGAAAATAATTGATGCTAGCGTTGAATGTAAGACGCAAAGAAAACAGATACCTGATAACTTGAACTTGGGCTTTGATGGTAAGAACATCCTCAACAATAAAGCCGTCATGTAATTTTGACAGCTCCATAAACTTTTTCCACCCCCAATCATGCTCTTTCTTCCAAAACCGATGCAGTGTATCTGAAATGCTACTTTCCATGAACTACAGTTGCAGAAGGGGAGCAAAAGCTTGCTGTTTTAGCTCTAGGCACTAGGAAATCGAGACAGTAGTTACATTAAACTCACCAGAATACTTAGATTTCTTAGGGTCTCTATTAATTACAGCTATCGTAAATTGAGCAAAATGACTCCATCCTGAATAAAAGCAAATCATATTGAAGATATAAAGTGGAGTCACAAACTGAAGTGAGTCAAATACAATGCATCAAATTATGCATCTACCTGGGAGTAGCTTATCATGGTTGGCAACACAAAGAAAGAGTGAGAGGTGATTGCAGACATCACATCCTTGTGGGTAAATTAAGATATACCTGAAAGTCAGCTGATATATCTCAAAAATATGATGCAGAAACTATATAAGCATAAAAACCTAAAGAAATTAAAATATCGAATCGAAAAAGATGTAACAAACAAAAAATGGCAACAAAAATATATGCATAACTGCTCATGTCCCCAATTAGCTTATTACATGCGTACTTAGATATAAAAATAGGGCAAGAACAGCATTTTCTCCATTTTGTTCTTCTGTATGTAAGAACTAGGGCAACATGAAACAGAACTTGGTAAACAGAAACTGAAAAGGAAACAGAATAAGGCATGCTCAAGATTCCAAGAAAGTATTTTTTTTCTTAAAAAAGGGACAGACCCAGTGCCGGAGGCTCCCACACGAGTGGGGTCTGGGGAAGGGATACAGCGAGGCAAGCCTTGACTCCACAAAATCTGCGGAGAGGCTGCTTCGAACCCATGACCTGGTGACTCAGTGAGACAGCTCTCACCACTGCACCAGACCTGGCCTTCTAACTTTTGCTTTGTTAACCACAAAAATATTCAAATAGGAAACATGTCAACAGAGATAGATACTAGTAGAGAAAACGCTACTATTACTATCACAATGGTATTCCTTCTCCATGACTATAAATGCTAAAATTACGATTTGCTGGCAAAACGTGTATCACCATGAGCAGGCTGAACACCCATTACAGCTTAACTGACCAGCTGCCAGTGAGTTCAACTGTTGACAGAGGCAGTCTTTGATACCAAATGAGCCTATTCAACCAATCAGGCAACTCCCAAGGTTTACCTGTGCTCAGGACTATTTTCTTTTCAACATAAGCTGTTCAAACACTTACCTAATCCATGGTCAACCTTCAGAATTTGTAGTTCAAATAAAACATGCAAACAGTGGAACATGTGCTGAAAATTAAACAAACTGGTTGTGTTCACACCTTCTCTAGTGAACAGCTATATCCTTGCAAAGACACTGAAAACTACTCCTTCTGTCCCTAAAAGATAGTCATTCCATTTTGTCCTAAACCAGATCATCTTAAGTGTGACCAAATTTATACAACAAAAATATATCAATATTTATGGTACCAAATAAGTATCATTAGATGTATCATGAAATATATTTTCATGGTATGCCTATTTGGTGTCATAAATGTCGATATACCTCACTACAAACTTGGTCAATAGGATATTTTACTTAAGACAATCTAGAATGACTTCCTTTTAGGTACAGTGGGAGTAATAGCCAAATCACTAATAACGGGCAAGAAGAAGCCAAGACACAGCACATAGACACATGTCTGTGGTACAAAAATCTAAAAAGGAAATGATCCAATTAATGACAATAAGACCATACCACTTAAATCCACCAACATCAAAGGAATTACTTCTTAGCTCTCTCTTGTTGATTTGGGAGAAATTATCAATTCTCCATGTAAACTTCCCATAAAGCTCAGAAGGCCTAGGTCCTATATACAAGATAAATAGACAGTGGAATTACTAGGTCAAGCACCAACTGATGCCAAAATCTTTAATATTGCAAAAGGTTGAAATGCACAGACCATATAAATTAGCTTATCAGAAACATGTAATCTAGTAGAATAAAAACTAGGATAATCATCATCTCATAATTACAAGCCAATTTTAAGAAAAAACATGTCCAACTAAGTAATGTTTACACAAAACACAAAAAGCTAAATACTCCTTCCACTTACAAATAAGGGGTGCCTTTGGGGTTGTCTCAAGTTAATCAGTCCAAACTTTGACTACAAAATACATTTTCCAGGTTGGATTTGAATGTTTGGAAGTGATATGAGTAGATTTGAATATGCATTTCCAAAAATTTTTTGATATACATTATAACAGAAAGTAGTACTAAGTTTGGAATAGTTGACTTATGACAATACAAAAATGCCACTTATTTGTGATTGTAGGGAGTTGTTATATAATGAAACCCTATAGTTTTATACTACAAGCACAAGGTGCCAACCTTTAAGAACAGTGAACTACAGTCATAAATGTTCTTGAATGCAATTTCTGGTGCTCTAGAAAAATTACATGTGACAAATTTCAAAGCAGCTTAACTACTTAGGCCCAAAAGGGACCTTTAGCTTGAGTGTAGATCTAAAAAACTGAATAGTGAGGTTGTTGGAAATATCTTGCACAATAGACATAGCTTATGGTGCTGACACTCACAAGGCAGCCTTTTATGTTACACTAGCTTATAGTTATAGTGCAGAGGATTAAGTCGGCTTGACAAAGCGACTTGGACTACAAACCAAACTCTGCCACAATAGTTCAGTGGATTGTACTTAGCCTGTGCTGTCAACACCTGCTACTGACAGGATAACAGGAAAAAAATCAACTTGACATCGAAGTCTCCTGCAGCAGGACAATTTTAATACCTAAGCAAAAGAAGTTAGTGATCAAGATTTAAATACCACCAGACAGACCTCACGACCAACCAAGTCACAAGTCAGGACAGTCTGCCTATACACACACTTTTTTAGACCATTCATGACAAGTATCACAGCTATCATCTTTTTAGTGCATCTCTACATCTGCTGTTCTCGCCCATATGAAACCAATGAATGATCCATTGGTACAAGGCTTCAACAATGCTCCTGATTGCCCAAGAAGCTACTTATCCTAAACCTAAAAAACTGACACAAACAACTACCGTGAAAAACTAAACTTCCTAAAGGCAAGAAAGTATCTAAAGGTATCATCTTATTGCGTGAAAAAGTAATTAGGCATTTAGACTGCACTCAATCATACCTAAATGGGTTAAGTAGTACCTTAACCAATTTAGTTGAGACACCTCATGGAACAAATTACCAGGCATAGATAAATCTAGCTGGTCCACATATTGTCATAACATCGGAAGGAAGATTAGAAAAGATCTAGCTAAAAGCATTTGCAAGGAAGAGATACTGACAAGTGACAAATGTGAGAAGAGTTGGAAAACATACCACAGTCATCATCATCAGTGTCTGAGTACGCTGGTGAAGTGGATGGTGTTCCATTCTCAACTTGCTCACTCGACCTCCACTCAGCTAAAGAATCCCCAGAATGACTCTGTTGGTCGCTCGGCATCTCCTCAGTTGATGAGGATCTAGCATCCGCACCATTGTCCTCAGTCAAAGTTGATGAGGATCTAGCATCCGCACCATTGTCCTCAGTCAAAGTGCCAGCCATTATCCTATCGCCTGAACAAGTACAGCTTCGTTGCACTTGTCGTTTTCTTTCCTGCAGTTCCAAGGAACTAGAATGGTAAGTTTCTGTTTCGCTAGACGACCAGATATACAATAAAAAAAGAGAGAAATCCAAAAGCGAGTCTACAGAGAAAGGTCCCAAAAGTATTACGCTTTGTAGACAGTACAAAAAATTGCTAACTAGCTAGACTACGTAAGTCACTGCTGCATGCATGCCTAGTGGCTGCAAAAGCATGAACGGTACCAAGCAGGCATTGGAGACAATGAGACAACAAAAGGAAATGACAACCGAACCCCCGGAATCACACACATATTCAAGACATCCAAAAGACTGAATTCATGTCTCATGATATCAGGAACGCTTTCTAATCCCCGTAACGCCATTCCTGACCGCAAAACCTCCTCAAATTTCGCGAGGAAGTAACTAGTCTTATCCAAAAGCAATAATCTAGCGTCAAAAGAACTGAAAGCCTCCGCGGGATCAAACCATACATAATAACAAATCATAAATGGGAGCTGGATTACTCCCCGAAACCGCAAGAATTACGTACTGCAGCTGCCCCCGAAACCATCACCGAATGGAGCGAACGAACGAACGAATTGACTGAGTCCGGAACAGGACCCGCCAATCCGTTCCAATCCAATCCGAGCGCGCGCGGGACCCGTTCTCGCTGGGGAACCGAGCCTACGAGACCGAACTAGCCGTCGCTAGATCGGGAGGGGCGGCGCCGCAATGCTCACCTGGCCGGGAAATCTCCCCGATTCAGCTCGGATCTGACCCCCGACCGGGGCGGCCGCCACGAGCGCCGTGCGTGCGCCCCGCGCGGCCCGCGCGGAGATCGAGAGCGCTCCCTCTTTCCCTCCCGACCGTCGTCGTCGACGTCGTCGGCCGCGGCGGCGGCGGCCTAGTCGAGTCGGAGGAGGGGGGTGGGGGGGAGGTGTGGTGAAATGGAGTCGAGGGGAGGGTGGCTGCTGTTGAATAATCGGATCGGGTTTAGGTTTAGCTCCCTTCCGTCTCCTCTCTCTCTCTCGTGTGCTCTGTTTTCCTTCTTCTGTCTCTGGCCTGGCTTTGGCGGTTTGGCTCGTTTGGCTATCTTAGCTATATTCCTCGGTTATTTATATTTTAGTGGCAGTCATTTGCGGCCATCGATAATTATCTATCTCACGGTTTTGGCTATGATTTATGATGATAGTGTATTTTTAGAAGTTATTTGTGGGGGTTGATTACTTGTTTTGCTATAAGTCAACCATACGTAGCTATATCTAGAAGTAAAATAGACGATTTTATATTTGATATTATAGATCGAAACGGCTTCAACCGTGTGGCCAAAGCCATTAAAACGGTTGTAGAGCATTAACCTCACGTGGTCGTAGAGCGTTATGTCACAGTGCGTTGGCTCACTTTTAGAAGTTACTTATGGTGGTAGATTATTTCTTTTGCAATAAGTCAAGATTGATAGTTATATCCAAAAGAAAAATAGACTATTATATACTGATATTATGGACTAAAACAACTTTGGTCATGAGATCAAAGCCGTTAAAATGGTTGTAGAGCGTTAGTGTTGTATGGTTGTACAAGGTGTTACTCATGTTGTTTCTTGGAATGTAGTGGCAATAGGAGAACGATTATTGGAGCTAGAGATGGTAACACGTGCAATGAGTTATTTAGTGTCTATGGCTGCAAAGATCACTATCGCTATATAAGAGGGCTTATTTAGGTTCCTACAATATGGTAATGATGTCGAAAATAAAAAAAAAGAGATCCAAACATATGCATTCGAGAAGACTCTTGCAACTCAACCATCAAATAATGAGAATCTGGTTATCAACTTCCACCCTAATATTATAAGAGTCAAAAGGGCTTAATTAGTAGATGGGGCAAACAACATCATTGTCTTAGGCATTGCCACAAAGATATTTAGGTCAGCAAAGGGCAAATAGCCACAGGAATTCATAGTTGTGGTTTGGTCACACAATATGTCCAAGTCGAGAGCCACCAATACCAGGCCCGAGAGTAATTATTCATCTTCACAGTATCAATTTTTTAATTTTAATCCTCTACTGGTACAGAGCCACCTTTCATTGGAAAGCTAAGAGAAAAATATATTTACTTATTAGTAGGCACTTAGCCAGCGGAGTGGGGAATAGATACTTGTGTCTCGACGAGCACTGCATTTCATCTCTGCATTCACCACAGAGCAATTGAAATTTTGAAATAGGGATGGAAGCCGCCTTAGCGATGGACAAAAGATTTATTATTAACAGTTTTAATGTGCCAATAAAAAAGATAGCCTTTATCTAGAGGCTACTAAAAGATTCGAGCACACAAATATACCATTAACCTAAGCTTTTTTTGCATTCCAAACCATTCCGTCTCTATTCTATTTGGATTTGATGGTTTGAGAGCCCTGACATGTGGCGTCGACCAGTCAAGATGTCCAAAATGCCCCTCCATATACCGTACGCTATCCTCTCCTTCGTATTCTCCTTCACTCGATCCTAGTTGCTCTCGCGCTGTCTTCGTGCCAACGGGTCCTAGGGACAATCCACTGCACCACGCTACCCACTCCACCTGTGCACTCATGTGGGTGCGCACGCTAGAGGCGTGGCGAGTGGCGACCGCTAGCACGAGCCTCACTACCATGTGCTCACACGCATCCAACCGCTGCAGCGCCTCATCGTGACTGCAGCCGCCTGGCGACACACAAAGGGACACACACAGAGCGAGGTCGTGGGTGTAACACCTCTGGTGTTATATTAACTAAAACCTGCCATGTCATCATATGCACTGCAAAGCATTCATGATTAAGTCAACCTTAATGTGCATTAACTAAAACAAGTTTACATTTCATAGGTTGATTGTGTTTCTGGAATGTGTTGTCACATGAAATAATAAACCCCTACTTTCGAATGTCATCTCAAATACTTGATTTATATTCTATGTACTTGAGGTGTAAACTGTGTTTACACTAGTATCAAGCATAGTGTATAAATTTAAGTCCAACCCTAAAAATGATTTCCATATTTGAAGTTGAATTTAGATTTCAAAGCTTATTCCCAAGTCTTGCAATTCAAATTTAAATTCAAATTGGAAAGCTATAAAAGGTTTTTCAAAAGTCAACTTGGTCAACCAAGGGTGTCATTGGGTCATTGACCTAAAAATATCCTTAGATGATGTATGTGATCACTAATAACCAACCAATTAAATTAGAAACTAAATCGAGTTTGAATTCGGTTTCAAAAACCCTTTATTTCAAAATCTAGTTTTATCCCCTTTTCTGTAATTCAAAATCTATAAGGAATTTGGGGATACTCTAAAAATATAGTTTGTAGACCTTGATATGAGCTACAAAGTTGGTTTATAAAGTTTTTCAAGTTTCCACAAATAATTTCAAATGAATTTGAAAATATAGTTTTCCAGCATTTGACCTCTTTTAATTTTAAAACCATAATTCAAAAATTATGCATAACTTTGGAAAACTTTGTATTTGAAAGATGTTTGGCTTGACAAGTTGAGCATTTAATAGTTTTGTAGATTTTCAAGTTTTATTGAAAAATCAAAAGTAATTTAAATGTTTATTTCTAGGGTTTTATTCCCCTTTTGAATTTGAATTCATATTTCAAAATCCAAATAGAATTTGAGGATGCCAGTTAAATGAAAAGTGTAGCTATTGAAAAGTTATACAGATGATATTTTTGGAGATTTTCAAGTTTTTATATAAATTTTGGAGTAATTTATAATTTTAAATGAGTGGCAATTCTGTAATTTTCTTGAACAGCACCGAGACCTATCGTCGGCCGCCATCGCCGGCTTCTCAAGCCGCGCCGCCATCCACCGGTGCTATACCGACGTGCCGCGGCCGCCAGCTCGCCTCTGCGCGCGAAGCTTCATCGCCGCGTGTCGCCCTCCATATCCTCGAGCTTTAGCTATAAGTAGGGCCGCCGTGGCCGACTTCTTCTTCTTTCCCGCACCACCGTCGAGCTCGTCCCCGCCGACAAAATTCACCACCGCCGATCCACCTCTGCCCACTTCATCTTGCCATAAGCTCCACCATATCCTTGCGCTTCGATTGAGCTAGCTCGTGCTCGCTCTCCCCTCTCGAGCCGCCCGCACGACGTCATCTTCCTCGCGAACGGCAGCTGCGCCGCCGTGAGGTTTTTCACCGTCGACCGCCGCCAGGGTCGGTTATTTATTATCTTTAACCTCACTATCATGTTCATGCTATCCTGCTTCTCATGCGTACCTTGGTTCGTTCAATGGTGCACAGAAACCACGGTGACACCGTTCTTGCTATCGGAGCGCCGCCGCCGCCATCGCCGCCGCCGACTACAGCTCGACTCAGCTCGCCTTCGAGCCAACCAACGTGCGCATCGTCACCATGGTAAGCTCTTGCATCTGTCGGTGCCCTCAATTTTATCCTTGCCGCGTCTTAGTGTCCGGCCGACGTGCGTCGCCGCCGGCGTGACCTTGCCAGCGCCGCCGCTCGCGTAGCCGTTGCGGCTGGGGGCCAAATTGAGCCTCATCTTGTTGTCCATTACGCTCGCGTGGATGTATAGATTGTACCCGTGCCCTCGCCGTCGCTGGAAATCGCTCCGGTGAGCCCTACCACCGCGCCGCCATGGCCGCCGGTGTGGGTGTCGCCGTCTCTCCGCCGCCGCGTTAGCTAGCCCAGGAGCTTTGTCTTGTTGTGCTGAGTCTGTAGAGCCCAAGCTCATCGCCGGAGACCTCACCGCCGGCAAGAAAGCCGCCGGTCAAGTGCCGTCGCCGCCGGTCAACGTCGAGAAGGAATTTTCCTTTTTTCTTTTTCCTTTTTCAGAAAATGATTTAAATGTTGTTTTCTTTAGAAATTCATAATAATTCATGTATAGCTCCAAAAATTCTGAAAATTTTTGTGTTTGTTCTTTATGATGTCATGTACCCAGGAAAAATATGAAATGCTAAATTTGAGTACTTTGTGCATATGTTAAAATTAGCTCTTTTAATTGAAAAATAAACCTTCAATGATTTTTAATAAATAAAATAATTGTTTTTAATTCTGAAATTTGTTTTGCCATCTAATTAGACGAAGAGCTTTTCAAAATAAAATTTTGAGTTCAATTAGACAACTTTAATTTTTATGCCTTTATTTAAATTTTTTAATTAATTAATTAACCCCTTTAATTAAACTTAATCATTATAGGATTTATTTGACTTTGGGATTGATTAATGACCTTGGGTCATTAACCCTAATAACCTTTGGCACTTTAATTAATTGTTTGCGCTTACTTGGATCATGTCATTAGGGCTTAATTAACGTTATTTCATGTGTTTAATAACTTTCGTAAATGACGTAGTTAACCCTAATGAACTTAGTAAGTATGTTTTGGTTGGCTTGCAACTTTAACGTGAAGAAAAGTTGTACTCAAGCCATTAATCTGATCATGTATCCATCGAGCATCATGTTTACCATTCCATCATATTGAAGCATATCATTGTATCGTATAGTTTCCGTTAACGGAGAGTTTAACGTTGTCGCCCCAGATCCGAAGGAAGAGCAGACTCAAGAGATTGGAATTGATCCAGAGCCCGAGACCGTCTACCCCGACCATCAAGGCAAGCCCCGGATGCATTCAAACCCTATTCTATTTTATAAAAGTTTTACCGCTTCAGTTATGATATTTTGCATTAAGTAATAGGAGTTGAGTGAAAACCCACCAACTGCATTACCTCTCTTACTTCCATAATTCCTTGTTACCTGTTCTAGAAGATGCGTAGTAATGCTTAGCCCTGCTTAATTAATTAAATATTCAAAAGTAAAAGAATGAAAAAGATGAGTTTAGTTTTATCTGTTGGAATCATGATGATAGTTAATAAATCGAGTCCGGACGGCTAACTTGCATTGGGAACGGAGTCCTTCTGTAGTGTTTTCGTCTGTTGATGCCCTAGGTCCCGTGTCGATGGTGAACTGGTGATATTGAGAAACTAGAAATCCACATGCATGAAGTGTCATACGGTGGGCCAGAGTTCCCACGTATGTCATGGAGTGACTTATAGTGGGCCAGAGTCCCCACATATGTCATAGTGTGTTATACTGTGGGTTTAAGTTCCCATGTATATCGGTACACTGGGTCGAAGTGCTCACGTGTATCATGTGGTGATATATGGCTGCGGTTGTTATCCCGGTATATCGGTTCATCTGATATGCTTAGGAGTTAGAGTCTCCTGTATATCAGTGACCTAGGTCCTAGCTGGGTATATAAAAATAGATTTGAATCACCGTTGCTTCTCGGAGAAGAAGACTCAATTGGTGTTCATCATCGTAGTAACAACTTGAATAATGAGTAAGGTTTAAGAAGAAAGTTGGTTAGTAATTTTGATCTTGAGCAAGACCGCTTTTCTTTCTTTCAAGCTTTTCTGCAAAATTTCTTATCTCCTGCAAGCCTTACCTTGTCCCTCTAGCCTGCATTTCCTGAGTCTTCACCCCTCTTTTTCGTCGGGTCAGTCTTGTTGAGTACTTTTGTACTCAGGGTTTGTTGAACCCTTGTTGCAGGTGAGCCTCATGGGCAGGAATGCTTCGCATCCTGTTGCATGACAGTCATCGAGGAAAGTGACGACGAATAAGATATCTCGCTCTTGGGCAGAGCATATAATCAAGGTTGATGTAATAAGTTATATTGTTATTCCACTGCTACTATAGTTTGTAATAATTCAACTTATGATCTGTAAGTCGAAACTAAATGGTCTGTAAATTTATGTTATTGCAATCCTTCTGCTATTTTACTCCGATGTATATTATTTATATAAAACTGTTGTAATACTGTAATGTCTCTTTGTAATGATTGATCCTGCTCAGAGAATTGTGGATGATTCGGGATTTACCCGACAGACCTTTTAAGTTTTATGGAATACATTCATGGTTATTTAGAGTATGTTTAGACAATAATCATGCGTGTGGGCCATATGCTTTAGAAGGTTCTGCCACAGTGGGCGCATACCCAGAGCGACAACACGCCACTGGCCCAGCCACGAGTCCTGTTGGCTTGGGCTACACCTCAAGCACCGCCTCCATGCCCTGTCGCGCCCGCCATGGAGAGGACCTACGGGGGTGATTGGTTGCCCGAATAGGATGGTGCAAAGGGTCATCCGGGTCCACTTACGCCACTTGGCCTGTGTTTGGTTGCCCTGCTCGCATCATTTCCTTGAACCATCTCATTCTTTTTCCCTTCCTCCATCCCAGATCACGTTGTATCCTTGAGGCGAGCTTCACATGTAAGCCGAGATGAGTTGATGCACGTGTGAAGCATGGGCCCATATGTCATTCTCCGGGAACTTCGATCGGTACATGCAACCAAACAAGACTTTTTCTCATACAGAAAGAACAACCAAACACACGATACCTGTATGAGACCCTCCTGGCCAGTTTAGTCCTACACTGCCCTGTCATCCCAGCTCGAGGTGTTCACTGCAAGCTATCACCCCCTACGAGGTCTGCAAGCAATCACCCCCTAAGAGGTCGGTGTCGGCCAAGACGACCACGTCATGAGATGACCCCGCTAGAGAGATGCACAAACAGTTCAGGGCCTCCGGCCTGAAGCTCATTGTCACCCAGCCCGCCTACGTTGACAACCTTGGGCACGCGGCCTTCCCGAGGACAATGCCCTCACCATCCTCAACATCGTGTTCTCATTGGGCTGGCACCACTGGGCTGCCCAAAGGCGTGGTGCGAACACGAACATGAACCTATATCTCCCACAAATAAAAAACTAAAGAGTGAACACTTTTTTGGTGCGACAATTGTTTGGTACTTCCGTCTGCCTACCCTTGCGATCCCGCACCGCGGTCTCTCGAAGGAAACTCGTCTCACACATGGCAAAAGCCCATGATTTCCTCCCTTTTCTTTTGTACGGCCCCACGCCTCATGATCACGCATGCGACAAATTTGGAAGCTGAGCATTCTTCTCCTCTCCCAATATCCCTCTCTGCATGCAAAAGGAAAGATTCAACCGCAATCCCTCATCTTGTCAAAAAAAGAAGAAAAAACAACCGCACATAATAAGAGTGAATACCTCCCTGCATGTAAAAGGAAACAGCCGCACACAATCAATGCGATCTCCTCTTGTAAGGTCCTAGATGGCTAGAGGGGGTGAATAGCCTATTAAAAATTCTACAAACCACTAGACAAAAATTGATTAGTATAATAAAAGACGTAAACGCGGTTTTGCCTAGCCTAGATTGTGAGCAAGCCTCCTAATAACAATTCTAATATATATTATGATCTCTATGTCACACAAAGACTATGTCACTACTTTATAATCTATTGAGCTATCAAGACAACCAATTCTACACAAGCTACACAATATATATAAATAAGAAAGTAAATACAAGAGGTAGGATGGCAATTTCAATACCAACGGTGAAGTGAAGATGTTGCCAATCACCAAGATGATATTCAATCAATCAAAATGACAACAATATAAATATCAATGAAGATCCAATCACTGGGAGACAAGAGGATGACACAATTATTTTTGTTCACCCGGTGTTCACTTGTGCACCGACAAGCTACGTCACCGGTTGTGTCGACCAACACCTAGATGGTTCTTTGGTGCGCTCGCAAGCCACTTGCCTCGCAAGGCAATCCCTCGTAAGGGAACCGCAAGACACCACTCTCAAGCGTGGTAACTCAATGACAAGCGCATTCCACTAGAGTAGCTTTTGGCACTCCGCCGAGTAAAGCTCAAGAACCTCTTACAAATCAATCACCGGAGGTGGGCAAGAATAATCACCAACTCTTCCCAACGCCTCTACAACCTCCAAGCCATCTAGGTGGCGTGCACCCACCAAGAGTAACAAGAAATCCACCGGCAAATCAACCCACCAGAGCCACTAGATGATCTCCAATCATGCAATGCACTAGATGAATCAAGCAAGCAAGCAAGAGAGATGAGTGGGAGGGAGTTTATCCGCTCAAAAGATGCTCAAGAATGAAAGAATGGGCGAGATCCCCTCCCAACAGCCGTCCAAAATGCATATATAGTCGCTCCAGATTGGCCTACCGTAACTTTCGGTTAAGCCCCACCGAAACTTCCGGTTAGTCCAGATCTAGCCGTTGTACGCGCCAGATCTAGCCGTTGTGCGCGAAGTCAACCCAGATCTGGCCTACCGAACTTCCGGTCACCTGACCGGAACTTCCGGTCATCCACCGAAACTTCCACCGGAAGTTTCACTGGAACTTTCGGTCAGTCCGAGATCCGACCGTTGTGCTATAAACTGGGCTGATCGGAACTTCCGGTGACCACCAAAACTTCCACAGGAAATTCCGGTCGTGAACCGGAAGTAAATCGGGGCGTGCAGTTGCTCGTGAAATATCAACTACCGAAACTTACGGTCCTTTATCGGAACTTTCGGTGACCACCGAAACTTCCACCGGAACTTCCGGTCGTGAACCGGAAGTAAATCGGGGCGCGCGGTTGCTCAGGCTGGGCTGACCGGAACTTCCGGTCCAGGCCCACCAGAACTTCCGCTGGTCTAGCACCACCCCGCACTAAAACGGACATATCTCTTGGCCCCGAACTCCGTTTTCGATGAACTTCTGGTCAGTCCGAGATCCGACCGTTGTGCTGTAAACTGGGCTGATCGAAACTTTCGGTCAGAGTACTGGAACTTTCGGTCCTTTATCAGAACTTCCGATGACCATCGGAACTTCCATCGGAACTTTCGGTCGTGAATCGGAAGTAAATCGGGGTGCGCGGTTGCTCGCGAAATGTCAACTACCGGAACTTTCGGTCCTTTATCGGAACTTCCGGTGACCACCAGAACTTCCACCGAAACTTTCGGTCATGAACCAGAAGTAAATCGGGGTGCGCGGTTGCTCGGGCTGGGCTGACCGGAACTTCCGGTCCAGGCCCACCGGAACTTCCGCTGGTCCAGCACCACCCCGCACTAAAACAGACATATCTCTTAGTCCCGAACTCCGTTTTCGATGATCTTGGACTCTATGGAAAGGTTGTTCAAAGGACTAAACAACCACCATATCCTCTTTATCAATCATTAGGGATCAAAGCATTTTCCAGACCTAAGAATCATCACCTTCTCTTTTTCAGCACAAGAGTTCTTCAAAACTTCTTCTCCTTTGCAAATGTGCCAACACCACCAAGTGACATCTTCATGTGCATGTGTGTTAGCATTTTTCAAAGCATTTTCAAAGGATTTTCATTGCACACTAGATCCTAAATATAATCACATGAAAGGATGGACCTAGTGGCACTCATGAACCGAAATACCGAAGATCTCCCCTCTTCATAGTTCGGCTATCGATCCTAAACCACTCACACCCTCTATGGTGTCTTGAGTGCAAAATAAAATGGCCCTATAGGTTATACCTTTGCCTTGAGCCCATTTTGTCGTTTCATTAACCGTCAAGCCTTTACATGACATGTGACACTCCATGTCATCATGTAACCGTCTTGGTCCATCGATCTCGATCTTACTTGCTCTTCACTGTTGGTCGGTCCATCGGCGCTAAGTCTTGCCTAAGCTTCACCATCGCATGGTCCTTCGCTTCGAAGCCTCCTATGTCCTGCTCCATATCTTCCTGTATGTGGGCCGCGCCGTCATCCTCGCCGGGCGTCAGCGCTGCTAGAAACACTCCGTCTCCATGACGCCCACGCTATGCGCCACCGCCGCCGAAAACATCGCCGCCTCCACAACGCCCGCGTCATCTTGCCATGCGCCAGCACTACCAGCCGCGTCGTGCACCAGCGCCGCAGGAAACGCTGCCTCATCTACAATGCCCGTGATGTCGTCCTCGCCGTACACCAGCCTCGTGCACCCGAGTCGTCGTCCTCGCCTTGTGCCAGTGCAGCTGTCGTGGGCCTGCTCCAGAGTGATCGAGCCCGCCAGAGTGCGGCTGTCGTGGGCCTCCTCCAGAGTGCGGCTGTCGTGGGCCTCCTCCAGGTGATCCTGCCGCTGACCGTCTCCTCTTGAAACAATACACAAGCGGAATGAGAGCCATAACGATCCCGCCGTTACTGCCGGTCGGCTAGCCAAAACCTCGACGTCGTGGAGCACAAACTCCTCACCAACTCAGCCTTTATCATCATCGTTGACACCATGGTGCTGCTCCACCAGGTAACCTAACAATTGTTCCTCTGTCTCCTGCTTATGCATTGGGATGTTGTGGCAGATCGATTTGCTGGAGAACCCAACAATTGAGAATGCTGTCCTGCTGTGAGTGTTTTATTTTTGAACAAAATGCAACTTTCAGTGTTGTCGTACCCGTACGGAATAGTTTCTCTTCGCTGTTAAGTGGCTATTAGCCAGGCTATCAAGGTCCAGCAAGGAAAGTTGTTCAGGATTAAAAAAAACTAAGTTTATTAGGGAAGCTGAGGTAACTCCAATCACCTGGGATTATTTAAGAAGTGGTATAGTTGATTCACTCAAGCTAACACACATGCATTTCCCCCAACTAGAATTACAGTGTTATGTTTACTGCACTGTATAGTGATATTACAGTACTCCTATCAATAAGTGTGGTTTGTTAGCAGGACCCTACCTTTTAATTAAAAAATCAGAAGCACTTGATGCACGCATCTTTTTTTATACCTGAATTATTGAACAATCCTATTAGATTTTATCTACAGGAGGTGGTGTATTGCTACCATCAGATGATGTTAAGTTTGAGAGATGATGGGCACTTAAAGGAACTACTATCTGTTTGCTTTGCATCTGACTGTGTTTCTATGTGATCTCAGCTTGTAGAGTTCACCAAGGTGGCGGCATGGAATATAGTTCCTGCATATGGTCTTCGGCTAGAGTAAGATGATATTACTACTTTAGAAGAGAAATTCTAGCAGTGTACTTATTAGAAGAGCGCTATTCTAGCGATTAATTAGTGCAGTTTCATCTGTTCACATTTACAGTTACATTAGCATATTATATAAGTCGTTGGTACCAACTTGGTTGTTGACTTGTGAACCCAGGTTTGGATCTCATCCTCAGATCAGTATCAGTTTGAAATTCATCAGAGTTATTTATTTAGATTTAGTACAAGGAATTAGATTTTTTGTGGGCTTTGAGCTGGATGTTCGTCTCATGTATTAGTTCATATGGTCACACCTGGCATTTTGATCTCTTTAGTTTGGTTGTGGTGCTCAAAAACTATGTTGTTGTTTTCTTTAAAAAAAACCAGTGACCTTCCTATGAGCACCCTTTAGGCTTTGTAAACATGAGATAGCAGTTTTCCATTGCCATCACTTCCTATGAGCACCCTTGAGGCTTTGTAAACAAGCGACTGTCAGCCTGTCAAGCTAGGTATGTAAATGTATGCATATGAGTATGGGTGTAAGTGAATCAATATCATTATTTATCCATTGGAAAATCCATATATTGGGCTATTAATACCACTTACAGTCCATCTACTTGCATAATAGTGCTCGATGACATCGCTTCTTTAATTAAATATTTAAATATGAATATGTGTTTGTCATTTGCTCCATTACATCATCAACTTATTTTCCTTCTTCGCCTAAAATGACTTCACACGATATGTAAATAAATTGGGGCACACCGGTTGACACAGCGTCGACAATGCATTTTTTCGTTCTATTTATATTGTACAAATATTATTATTTCACTAAACCATATTTCTTTTTGGTATTTCTAGGTATTTTTAAATGATTCATTGGACTCTATGCGAAGATATTGTATACACATTGTATGCCAACTGAAAAATCATTCATATATTTTTGATTTGTTTACATTTCAAGAACATTGTCATGTAACATGATTATATTTACATACTATATTTAAGTTTATATATATGGGCTGCTTGTGCATGGTGTTCATCCTGAACGCTTGATGGCTGCGACACCATGATCACCGTGAGTCCATGACTGAGTTAATTTCATGAACTTTGTTTTTTATTAAATATCACTTTAATATCATTATTTAATTTATAATATTTTTATTTTATCGTGTGATCTGTGTGTTTTTAATAGAAAAGTCGAATTGTCCCGTAGCAACGTACGGGCACGATGCTAGTCTATAAAGATTCTATAAAAGTGGTGAACCGGGTCCGCATGTTACTGTCCATGGCTACCCTTTTCTCTCACATATCACTATTCATCCACAGTAAACCCCGTTAAATAACAGTAACGGGTCAGTGTATGAACAGTAATCACCAGCTAAACAACAGTAACAGGCCCAAAAGTAAGCAGTAACAGCCCGATGAAAAACAGTAACGGGTAACAGTGCAACCCGATTTTTTTCTTTTTTTTGGCCTGCTTCCCACGCGAAGCGTGGGGGCCGTTTCTAGTATAGATTGTAATTTTAATGTCAAGGTGAAACAATGTCACCGGAATTCTCTGGTTCTCGCTAGACAGTGTCCAAATAGTGGCGATCTGAAGTTGCATCTATTAGAGGGCCACCTGAATTCTCTAGCGTGCTTCACCAGAGAAATCTGGTGCTTATTTTTCAGCTGAGTGGAGTTCCAGCTGCTAGTTTTGGGTGATTGGCTATATATACTCCATCCTCTCGTGCATTGAAGCTCTCTTGAAAGCCAGGGCAAATAGCTACACATACTTGAGTCCACAAGAGTGATTTGGCCTATTAGAGAAGTCTTAATTGAAGATTAATGACTTCATTAAAGCTTAGAGAGCAACTAAGTGTGCATCTACTCTTCTCATTGGTCGGTCATTCAGTGACATCCGTTCGGGGATAGGCTTTACCGAGCTGATGACATCATTCATGCCATGGCAGCGAGTTAACATATATAAACCCGAGATCAATCAATGAAAAACACACTTCAATCTTTCTTGTTCTCGTTCTTAAATTAATTCTCAAAAGAGAATGCACGAATTTAGAACCTAAGAACAGTGGCATAAAAGTCTATTCACGGCAAATGAGGGATTTACAGCATATGGCAATAGCATAGCATCTGATGAATTATGTATTGCTGTTTGTTTTTGAAAATATAACACTTCACATGTTCTTGCCACGCCTTTTCTTATCAGCAGCACTACGCTTTGCCTTAACCTTAAGCTCAGTTCCAGTTCGCTCAGATGCTTCTTCACGAATGAGTTCCTCTTGGCGCTTCAAAGCCATCGCCTCTTGGTATGCCACTTCTGTTCAACTGTTTCAAGAGTTCCGAGACTTTAATAAGTAGGATGAGCATGTAAAATAACCATAATTGAAGTGGATGCGTTATGAATTTCATCAAAAGATTTATGTTTCTCCAAGTAAAAGAATTTTTAAACATATGTTTCTAAAACCTGACAAAACAATTAGACACAAAGCAAACGGGACATAAAATTTCTGCAACTCGTGGCTTTTCTAGATACATTGCTTTTACAATATAACTAAAAAGGGCGTACCCAGTGCCGTAGGCTCCCGCACTGCGGGGTCTGGGGAAGGGAAAATAGCCAGCAGCCATCCCTACACAAATGTCCAGAGGCTGGGGCTTAAACCCTGGACCTCTTGATCACAGGCGGTAAAGCTCTACCGCTTGCACCAGGGCCGCCCTTCTGCTTTTAAAATATAACTATATAGTAAAAAACAATGTATCTTGAAAAACAAAAACATCTTATAATTTGGAATGGAGGAAGTATTAAAATAAATAATATAAAAAGGCATGCATCTCAAGTGAACCATGAATCAACAATATGGGTGGCTGACCTAATATCTATTCATGAAACAAAATATTGGAACAAACTAGAAAAGTTTGCTTACCTGAATATATGAGCTAAGGCAAAAATTTCAAGTGTCTTCAAGCCTAGCTCTGTAAGCCATCTATCATCACGCTCAATAGAATCTTTGTCAAACTCGTCACTTGAGCTGTCATCCTACAATAAGGACATTTGTTAGGGATCCATATATAGAGTAGAATAAAACCCATAAAGAGACAAATTGGATATGGAAACATGGATGATGAATAAGTACATCTTATTTTGAACTTCAAAAGATAATAATCATAAATGACTCATAGATTCAGGCCTGATTCCAAAGCAAAATGGTACAAAGCTGAAAGGCGTAGGGCTAGGACGGCTTAGTTCATTTTGTGAAAGTAATTTTGAATGTAATATGACCAAAATTTCAAAATATGTGGGCCTATGCACAACAAAAAAATGCACACCATGATAAAATGCTTTCAGATTTGATATTGAACATGTAAAAAATCGTACATCATAGCTGTTCTAGTCAACCGCCCACATGATGGAATCATCTAGGATGGCTGTTACCATATAAAGCAATGTGTAAGGGATCAAAGAAACATGCATACCTTTGTGCGGTACACTGATCCTTCATCATCTTTTGTGGGCAATGGTTGGTGTGGTAGTGTGTCCAATGCAGCTCTTTCAAGCAAAAATATCACATCATCAGCCAAAACAAACATATCCTGATCAATAAGCACCAACGGAGTGCTCCAAGCATCTGTCTCTGTTAGTTTACATATCCCCTTTTTGTTCTTGCTCTGGTATTCTAGTGCCTTAAGTCCGCTATATAGTGAGTCAATTACCAAGGTTGATGTAACTTCTTTCTCTATAAAGAATTGTTTCACTAGAACTTTCAATATAGTTGCAGTCTTTTCCCTTGTCATGTGCTGACGCACACTTGGATCCATTGCTAGCCAGAATCCACTGAAACTGCAATTCACCAAGAAATCAAAAATTAAAAAAATGGCTTGGAAATGAGACTGGTCATAAAACACTATTGCGCCATTCATAAGTTTATCTAACCTTGACCAACCCAATTTATCCTCAATCAACCTGCTAAGCTTCCTTCTTCTTGCATCAATAAAGTGCCGGCAAATTTGTTCCACATTTGATAGATACACCCTAATTAGTTCCCTTCGATAGTGGCCATCAAGGGAACGAAATGGACGGTCTGTTTTCTCCCTCAAAAATTAGAATGCATAAGCAGACATGGTTATGCAAAGTAAACAGATACTTCCCACAATTCTACATGAAAATAAGTGATGCTAGCATTGAATGTAAGAGTAAGACACAAAGAAAACAGATACCTGAAAACTTGAACTTGGACTTTGATGGTAAGAACATCCTCAACAATAAAGCCCTCGTGTAATTTTGACAGCTCCATATACTTTTTCCACCCCCAATCATGCTCTTTCTTCCAAAACCGATGCAGTGTATCTGAAATGCTACCTTCCGTAAACTATAGTTGTAGAACGCAAGCAAAAGCTTGCTACTTTAGCTGCAGGCACTAGGAAAGCTAGTAGATGTTAATTGAACTCACCAGAATACATAGATTTCTTAGGGTCTCTATTAATTACAGCTATTGTAAATTGCGCAAAGTGATTCCATCCTGAACAAAAGCAAATAATATTGAAGATATATAGAGGAGTCTCAAACTGGAATGAGTCAAATACAATGCATCAAATTATGCATCTACCTGGGAGTAGTGTATCAGGGTTGGCAACACAAAGAAAGAGTGAGAGGTGATTGCAGACATCACATCCTTGTGGGTAAATTAAGATGTACCTGAAACTCAACTGATAGATCTCAAAATATGATGCAGCAAATATCAGCCGATAAAACCAAAAGAAAATTAAAATATAGATCTTAGTACATAATAAAGAAGAAAGGGCAATAAAATTAAATGCATAATTTTAACATTACAATATCTTTTCTTCTCCATGGCAGTAAATGTCAAATAATATCATTTGAGAAAAAAAATGTTAAAATTATATCAAACCAAGAAAGCATATATAACAAACAACATATGGCACAAAACTAAATACAAAATTTATCATTACAATAGCCCTTCTTCTCCCTGCAATAAATGCAAAGCCTACAAATTTTATCCCCAAAATATGGATTGCCAATGGCAGGCATTACAGCAAGTACCACATTCATTGACCTACTACCGGTAAGTTAAACTGTTAACATATGCAAGGTCCCTGTGAGTTTGGGATACCTAATGCAACTATTTTCAACAATCAGGCTACTCACAGGGTCATCTGTGCTCAAGACTACAGTTTATTTTCATCACAAGCTGTTGAATCACTTATCAAATGGGCGGTCACCTTTCATAATGTGTAGCTTAAATAATGTATGCACTAATCCAATTATGATGAAGGTCTAAGAAATTGGGACTGTGGGAGGGAGGGAGGCAGCTTTTCTTGCCCACACCAAACCACAAACCAGTGAATGTCCATTGGTACAAGGCTCCAGCAATGGCCCAGGTTCATCAGGCAGCTCATTATATAATAAACCTAAGCTTAAGTAACCCAAACAAACTGCAGTGACCTACTAAACTCCGTGAAGGTAATATATCTAAGTCAGCATCCATCTTATTGCATTTTGCAATTCTTATTAAGACTCCATGAGCCGCTGAATCATACATGGGTTTGGATTAAGTAGTACCATAACTAAAAGTTTGATTAGAAACATGGACAAATGTGAGAAGAGCTAGAAAATATACCACAGTCATCATCATCAGTGTCCGAGTAAGCTGGTAAGGTGGATGATACTCGATTCTCAACTTGCTGACTGGACCTCCACTCAGATAGAGAATTCGCGGAATGATTCTGTTCATCACTTGGCATCTCTTCAGTTGATGAGAATCTACCATCCCCAGGATTGTAAGCCTGGCCATTATTCTATCACCTGTGGAAGTCAGCTCTTCTCAACTTTTCCTTCCTGCAGTGTCAAGAAACTGGAATAACAAGTCTCTGTTTCAGTAGGGGACCAGAGTTGCGAAAAAGAGACATCCAGAGTAAGGCTACAAAATTCCAAAGGGTTTTGTGGTCAGTCTGTAGAGTATATTCTGCAGGCATCTAGTGCCTAGTGGCTGCAAGACATGCATGGTACCAGGCAGGCATATATTGCAGAGCAAAAGAAACATGCATATTCCAGTGTCTCAATCAACTAACATCCAGAACAGAGAACTTGAATCTTAGTAACACCCATTCCTTCCGTAAAACCTCTGATTCCCAGCTAAAGTAACAAGCTAATCCGAAAGCAATAGTCCAGCGCGTCGGAAGAACTCTGAGCCTCCGGAGGACCAAAACCAAACCACTGGATTATTTTCCTACGCAAATGCAGCTGCCTGTCGAAACCATCACGGAACGAAAGAATTAACAGGGAAGTCCGGAAACCCGAACCCGACCCCAGTGACGACTAACCCAACCCAATCCACTGCAATCTAGCCATCTAGGCGCAACATGGTACAGTTGTCGCGGGGGAGGCAACGGAAGAACCGCGGCGCAATGCTCACCTGCGTCTCCTGGAATTCCCCCGATTCAGGTCGGATACAGCAACCGACCGGGGAGGCCGCCCCGCGCCGTCGTGCGTGCGTCCCACACGCACGACGGAGATCGAGAGCTGCCTCCCTCCCTCCCGTAGTCCCGGTCGCGCACGAGGTGGTGGAGGGGACGGCGCCGCGGCGCCGCACGAGTGAACTCCTAGTTGAGGCGAACAAATCAGATCGAGCTAGGCGTAGCCGCCTTAAAGCCTACCTTCGTTCTCACGTGTCAGCTGTAGAGGTTATTTTATAGCAGTAGCAGCATATAAAATGGCCTTAAACCTCTACACCTCTTACCATCGAATTAGATTTCTATTGTCTTAATTAAAGTTTTCGTAGTTTACACACGAGGCTGGTTTCTATAGCATACGTCGTCAATTATCTAACCTATGTATTTAACAAAGAATAGTGACCCCAAAATCTATTCTTTAGTTCTAAAAAGATCTTAGAGCAACAAGCAACTCTAAAAATATATAAATAATTTTTTATTTATAATCTCTATATATCTCTCCTGCCCGCCGATAAGGAGGCATTCAATGAATGATTGGTTTCTCCGTAGATGTCTATTTGCATTGTGTTTAACGGACCATTCTGTTTAACAGATAATAGCGACACTGAAGTCTACCTTCTCAGTTTGAAAAATGATCTTAGAGCAACTCCAAAAATATATAAATCTTAATCTCTATGTATCTCTCCTGTCTCCAATAAAGAGGCACTCAATGAATGGTTTCTATGTAGATATCTATCTGCATTGTGTTTAACGGAGAATAGCGACGCCAAAGTCTTCCTCTTAGTTTTAAAAAAGATCCTAGAGCAACTCCAATATATATATATATATTAATTTTAATCTCTACATATCTCGGCACTCAATGAATTTCTTTGTATATGTCTCATGTCTCCAACGGAATCTCTAATTACTGTTATTTTTTTTAAAGACACTTAAAAGAGTGCCACATCTGATATATCTCATGAAAAACAAAGGTTAATACAAAAAATGAATACTAAAACACAAATGATCTTGTAAAAAAAAAAGATTTTATCAAAGACGAACATCCACTAATGACTGCTTGCCACAGTTTGAAGATCACACTATATATAAATACAACAAAGAAAAATGACATCTACAAATACTCTCACCAAGGCTTTGCATATCCTGCCATCTCTATTCTCTAGTATTCTCAATCCCCTATCTATAATAAGTTTCAAGGAAAAGGGAATCTGATTGAGATCCCTACTATACTAAGTTGGAAAGGGAAGAGGGGAGGAGATGCTGTTAGGCCATTGCTTAAAAGTCGAAGCAGTTCAGGGTCAAGGTAAAATGCAGGCAACGCCACGTCGTGTTTCTTTCATGCGTCGCTCAATCAATTCCTGGATCCATCCCCTCCGATGTTATTGTTTGTCCACTTGTTTCCTCCGTCTTCAGCTTGATCCTACTCTTATTGGCCTGCTGATTTTTGCCATCTTGCACTTGTTAATCGCTCGGTCTGGACTGGATGGGGACAAAACGAGAGGCGTGTATTATTACCGCGCAAGGTTCTGTGGTTGCAGGTTGAATTCGATTGTCCACAACATATACAAATTTCGGAGCGACACTCGACTTCCCGTGTCCGGTGTTCCAATATGAACCTCTAAATATTGTTCCATGGAAAATACATATATTTCACTATGAAAATACCTGTTAACTCAGAAAAAAAGCATAGTAGAAATCCTTAAAAAATAAGATGCTTGGAGAAATAATGAGTTGGAGAAAAAAAACAAATATATTTTGGAAAACTAATGAAATCACACAAGTACACACCTTCAACCAAAAAAAATCTACTCGAAAAGAAGTCCAAGCATAGTAGAAATCCTTAAAACGCTGTTTCTATCCCTGTACAAAAGACAAAGCTTCTAAGAACCGGATCCGATTGCGGGCCAGCCAAAAGAACAAAAAAGGGGAAACTTTGGACACATCCTACGTATCTTTTCCATGCGCATCCAGACATGCAAATGAAAGCAACAAGGTTGACAAAAAAGTCGAGTTCTAGAATCGAGCATGAACATAATTCGAAGCACTACAGCCTCGGTCAATCCAACAACCCATTGAAAAATGAAAACCATATCAGAACCCCATGAGCATATCTTCTGATGTTTCTTGTCAAAATAATCCCATGAATCTCAGTTATCATCAACTTGAGAGTGAAAGACAAAGCTTGGAAATGTAGTGGTAATGTCCCTGTCCAATTATAGCAATGCAAACTTGTGAGATATCTCAAGAAGAAAAAACAACAGCGATCTATACTATGAACTGACAGCATATCATATGTTAACTCTGGCAGCCTAACATAAAAAGTTAGAAACCAGAAAAGGACAAATCAATTTAAAAAGCATGATTCATTTTTTTAAGACTATGCTTCTCTGACAAGTTCTTAGACAGTGGTTTGCCTTCCCAAAAACTCATTCAGCATATTTTCTAGTAGAAACATAAACAATTTGGAAGTTTGTCAACAGTAAGGCATAGTTTTTATATGAACTACATTGAAGCCCCAACAATAGCAATTTGCAAGCCAGTACGCTGTTGTGTCGTCTATGCAATTTGATTGAAATAGTGCAATCCTGATTTATTGCATTTCAGTTACATGCGCTCACTAGTCACTACACTACAACATTATGTTGTTTTCCTCTCCAAGATATTGAACACTTAGTGCCAAATTGTGCATCACAAATCTTATCTTATCACTCCTTAACTCCTTTAATTAATAAAAATGAAAAATTCTATCACCCTATTTGGCGCCCTCGTAGCTAAAACAACATGTTGAAATGTTTCGAAAAATCATATATGTAGTACACATAAAGTTAAGTTTAGTTGCAGCAATACAGTTCAAAATCCATCAGAGATGTCAAAAACAAAATAGACAAGCAGTCAATATCGCACTGTTCATCATGTGCTGACAGTGGTAGTACTTATGTTTTTTGGATCTCAAAATCAAAGATAAACTCTAAAACTGAATTTTTGTGATGATTTTGTGAAACATTACAACATGATATTTTAGCTAAGGGAAAGAGGGGGCCATATAAAAATTTAAGTTAAAGCAAAGGGCATTGTACCCAGACTTCTTAAGATTAAGCATAAAAAGGACAAAACTATATAAAACATGACGGTTTGACAAGTAATAAGCACAGCCATGAATGTTCCTTACTTGAGGTACTGAAGAGTCATGTTTTTCAGCAGAGATGGATGCCGAATGACTAGGTTGCGCCACTCTTCCTTGTCAATTCTTCCGTCATGCTTTGTGTCTGCCTCCTCGAATGTCTTATAATGTCAAAAGAAAACAAAATGAGTGATGGAATTTGATATCAACAAGCAAGATGATGACAATCTGATTATTTCTCATGCCAGACCCAATAAAGCCATACAATAGCAGGAAACAATGCAGCCAGAAAGAAACATGATACATTCATGGAATTGAAATCTTCCGATCTTGATTCTTGACGCAAGTGACTGTAGAAAATAAGAGATAAGCACTAATGCACTTTCTCAAAGGATGCACCAAACAGTAACAAAAAATGTTGGAATGGTACATCCAATTACATTTGCCTACTTCTGCATCATATTCTGGACTCAAATAAACAAGAAAGACGTGGCACATGTCTCACAAGTCACAATTAGATAGATATTTACCAGCACAGCTCCTCAGTTTAATATAATGCTCGCAAATACTCTATTGGAATGTATGTATGAAACAGTATTATGTAGTTGAATAGAGGAATACACACAACATTCTGAGACATACTCCCGCTTGTCATCTTTATACGACATTTCAGGTCAAACTTGCTGTCTGAAACATCATATAAAGCTCGCTGGAGGAGCACTACACTATGCAGATAAATTGGATAAACCATAACATAAATGTACAGCTTTAGGCTTTAGCAAACCTTGTCAATTATACTCTCTACAATTTCATCTGAAAGATTCATCCCTGACTCGGCAAGTGTCGCAACAACCATCTGCTTAACCTGAAAGCCAAACCCAATAAACCATTAAGGCTAGACAAAAAAAACAAAGACGACATTTCTTATGAAGGAAAAAAAACAGCTCTTGACAATTAAACACACAGCAGGTATGATTTTTCTTGGTCATTCCTCAAGGGAAAAAATTCTAATACAATATGCCACAAAGACAACTGAGAGTTCACCTATATCAAGTTATTAACTCAGCTGGCATTATTGATGCTACTACTGCTACCCCATGATATCAGATTTTAATGATGTTACCATATTTGGGCCGACCACTGTGATAGCAATACTATTCACAGTTCCATACCTCTTGTCTCTCAATGTAGCCTTGCTGCTTGAGATCATACAGCTGGAATGAAACTGCAGAAACAATACAAATTTTTTCATTCAGAATTTAGCATTAAAAATTACAAGTGGAAAAGCAGGATCATTACATAAAATAAGTTTGTTAAACTCCAGCTTTACCATAAACTCAGTATATTACTAAAAGAATGTTGAATAGTCTACACATTAGTGAATCCAAGCACTACATCCAAAATTTGGAATGGTGTTTTAAATAAGCTTCAAGTTATTGTGGTGAATTATCTCTCAACCTGTTGGGGGGGGGGGGGGGGGGGTGGGGCGGAACTTGACCACAGGGCGGAAGACGCCCCCTGGGCATTGCAATAAGTTGTAGATGTCCAAGCACACTGCTCTAACCAGTATAACCCATGCGAAGCTGGTAGCTGCAGAGGAAAGACCGCCCTGTGGCATTGCATTAAGAAGAAACTACTTGCACACAAGCCGAGAAACACCCTGAAGGCTGGCTGCCCTACACTGGGGGCCTACCCGGCTGTATCTAATGTTAAAAAAAAAGTCTGGCTGCCCAAGACATGCCAACGAGCGCCGAGGACACATGCCTACACCCATGTGCATCTCGCTGAAAGTGACACAGGTGGTTACCTGTATAACTCAGGAACATGGCCGACGAGGGGTGTTTTTTAAACCCAAGTCTATTTAAATTCACTCCCACGGGATATTGTCATTTTGGCTAAAAGAAATGTGCTAAACAACACAAAGGTGGGGCCCAGGATTCATGCAGACGGTGCTACTAAGGCTCCTGTGAACATTAGGTCAATCATGTAACAGAACTTAGATTTAAGTATTTAACATTTATAGTAGAGAGCCAAATTATCAATTTACAAAACACAGGAGCTTACAGTCAATTTTGTCATCAAGGGGAGCATTAGGATGAAATACTGAGAGAGCACGAGCAAATTCTTCAAATCCTAAAATTCCATTGTGCTTTGTGTCGAACAAATCAAATACCTGAAAGGGACGAGAAAACATTAAGGAATCAGTAACCAAAAGCAAGATCAGGGATCCACATTTTTCATGCGCTAATTTTTCCACACAAAAAATGGCTCTAAACAACTCTATCTTCAATTGATACATGATTCCATCATAAATGTCCCATTTGAATAGCTTTCAAGTATCAAGTGATATGCACAGAGCATCATTTGGCTCACAACACACAAAAATATGAAAGGCGACCCCCCAAATAAATAAATAAATAAATAAATAAACAAATAAATAAGCATGGCAGTTGAGCAAAAAAAAACATGTAAGGCATTCCTACTGATGCAATATAGATTAGTCACTAGTCATCGAAAAGCTCATTTATCTAAGTACAAATTCAGAGTATATTTCGATATATAACAGCACTTTATCCGTGAGATATGATATGAGCATGCTGAATTAAAGAAATCATACAGAAGTACATGCATAATGCATTTTGCAGTGGCATAAGACATGGAGCATTTGTACAGACACCAATCTAAGACAAGTCATACAAAAGTTATTCACATAAGCAGTACACACACTCAACTTCCAATCAGATACATACAACATTACAGCTCAGTACATTTGCATCACACGCGAATGTGAGGAATTAATAAGGAGACTAAGCATTTCATGTTGCAACATAAGTAGCTGCTATATGCAATATGTGACGAAAGGGGTCATGTCAAAACTCATATTACTGCAAAAAAAAAAAAAAATCTCCAACATGGAGAGTCTGTTGAAACAAAAATTCACAATGAATAAGTAAAATAATAATAATCGAAATTAGGATATTGTCATTTTGGCTAAGAAAAGGTGCTGAATAACACAGACGTGTGGCCCAGGATTGATGTGAGCGACGAGAGGGGGGCCTTCAACCAAACGCAGATAAAGGGTTCATATCAGCCTTCCATGACTAACTAATGGCCACAGTCACTTAGCAGGACAGGCAGGAAAGCATAAATAACAATAGAATCTTACAGAAAAAGGGTAACTAAAGCATATATCAATAGAACCCTGATTTGTCCCCACCCCCACCCCAAAGAAGATGCATTCAGAAAGACTACAGGAGTCAACTATCTGCTGAACTCCCACCCTTAAGTCTTTCATAGCTTCCATCGCCTGTGCAACATTAACTATTGAGCAATCCTGATTCTCATTCTCATTGATTTGAAAATTTCCCATTCCCAGAGACGCAATTGTTAAGCATAGAAAATAGGAGTACTTAGCAATGTCGCACAGCAGCACACACCAATCAACAATGCGGAACAAATGAAGACTCACACGATCCGCGAACAGGCTCTCCTTCTTGCTGGTCTTAAATAGCGCCAACTGAAACTCCTCCTGTGCAGAGGGGACAAACAAGAACAGCCATCTCAGTATTGACTATCACACACAGACTAACAGGACCATCCACACTTGCACATCCCACATACAAATTAATTAGAGATTACATAAGAACCAAGCAGTGAACCAAACACCCATCGCTGACCTTGTTAATCAGCCCGTCATCAATGACGGCACTGCTGATCTTCTTGAACAGCTCGTACAGCGCCTCCACCTCGCTCACGCTGACTGCAAAAACAACAAGCACAGGCAACCCAACGAGGCGCGGGCGTCAATTCAATTCATTCCCTGGTGCGTGCGAAATGAAGCAGCAGGGGAGGGGAGGGGAGCGGATTGGGGGTGCTTACAGACGGTCTCCCTGGCGAGGACATGGGGGTCCTCGAGCCCCCGCGGCTGCTTGAGCTCAACGTCGCAGCACCTCAGCAGGACCGCCAGCAGCTGCCTCACCCCGTCCAGGCACTGCACCATGATATGCCTCCCGCACCCGCCGCCCCACGCCACTCACCCGGTGCTGTCAGTCACCGCTCCATCCCACGGCCGGCCGCGCGGAGGGCTCGGCTCCGTCCTGCGAGGATCGAGCACTAGATCAATCAACCAACCAACTAGCCAGCAGTCCCCAAAGCGAAACCAAGCGATGGGGTCGCCGAGGCGCGGGATTGCTGAATCGGGTGGGGCGGGCGTTTACCTCGAGGGGCGGAGGGATGGGATTGTGGGAATGAGGGGCGCGATCTCTCCGGCGGCGCGCGGCGGGATCGGGGCCGTGGGGAGGGCAATGCAAATAGCGACGGGGAAGTAGGTTGCAGTTGCGGCTGGGCTCGGCTGCGCCTCCTCCTCTCTCCTTCGTCGTCGATGCCGTACGGTGCCTGCGGCCGCGCGACGCGAGGCGTGTGTGTGCGGTGCGCGCTCGTGGCGCGCGTGTTCTCTCCTCTCCCCTCGCGACGCGAGCATCTCGGGTCTCGGGCGCTCGGCGCTGCCGTTTCGGGCTCATCATTGGTGTGGGCCCGGTCTTCGCGCGGGGGACGAAAGGGTGGGGCCCGCCAAGTGACTCTTCCTCACACGGCGAGCCGCCGCCGTGCGCGCCCGCGAGGCCGGGACGAAAAAGGCATATTCTAAAGACTGATGATGGGGACGAAAATGTGGCATATGTACAACCATATACGAAGTATTATTTTATTTTATTTTCGTATAAGCATCGTTTTGGGAATATTTATAATCCCATTCTGAAAATATTAACGCGTATATGTTTCTACAAATCTACATAAAAAATACTATAAAGTATTTTCCATATTTTTGCTTTTCTTCAAGTTCTCATCTCCGTATCAAATTATGAGTCATTAAATCATAGAGAAAATTATAAAGATTTATAACATCAAATAAATATACCATAAAAATATAATTAACAAAGAATACATTAATACTTAGTTGGTACCTAATTGCTATTATCTTTTCATATTTGAAATCTTTTGATTTTTTAAAATTTTTATAATGACTTACAATTTGAGACGAAGGGAGTATCTGCTAAGGAGCCACGAGAAACTCACCCACGAAGACGAGCCATTTTGGGTCTTTTTATAAAAGTTGATAAAATCTTGTAATATACATGTCATGTTTCAAGAAACTCTGGACATAACTTGTTAGAACTTTTCTGATCGGCTAGACAGCATAATTCTTGGCAATGGTCCAAACACGCCCATTAATATTATGGCATACTACTTAAGAAAATGAGAAGGGTCGGCATCACACCTGATAAGCGCAACAATATATTCCAACTTCTTTACACGTCAACCTTCCACGTTTTATGCCTTTTTTCCCCATTCATTCATGCGACCCTGCGTCATATACGTTGGTCGTGCAGGGAAAAAAAAAACCTGCCCGAGACAATTCAATTCAGACCACACGAACACGAGACGGGGGTTTTTTTTTTTTTTTTGACAACATCACGAGACGGATTGGATAGCCGTGTCAGGGCGGTGGGTCTCGATCAGACGCGTGGGGAGCGACGACGACGGCTTTCATTAGGCCGGTAAATAATGCAAGGTTCTGACGTGGAGATTAGTGCGATCGTCAAGACCTAGATCGGGACAGCAAGAGCAAGTACAGATCGTCAAGACCGCTAGTTTGTTTATTTATTATTATTAGGGGAGATGTTTGGTTGCATCACTGTCAGTCACAGTAGTGTCACTGGCCTTGCAGAATGGAGGTACCGTGCCTCAGGGCATGTGCAAATTTTCCCCCTTTGTAATGTGCAATTTTCCCCCCTTTGTGATGCAACCAAGCACACCCTTGTATTGTACTGTACGTGAGACAAGATTCATCATTAGTTCAATTTGACCCCTTTGTGAATCGTGAGTGATGCAATAAAAGTTATTATTGCCCTATATGAGATATGACAGGACTCATGAGCCATGTTGTTTGAAGCTACTAGCTGGCTGTCTCTCTCCTTACTAAGATATCTTTCTCTGCCTCATCCGCGTTCATGTCTCTGATATACCGTCTCACTTGCAGCTATGTTTATTTTTCATCTCTTCTTAGAAGTTTTCAAAAGTTTTATTTATTTTCTTATTGTGCTGCTCATCGCATGAGGCTCCACTCAGATCCATTTCCATTCTTTCCAATAATATTGCAGGGCATCACAGTTCACAGCAGCTAAGGTGACGAAAAAAAATCCTGCTGCAGTCTGAGAGGGGGGCACAGATTCAGTAACTTACCTCCTGTAAGGTGTCGCGGAGGAGGCTGTTCTCCATCGATTGCAGCTGACCATGAAGAAAGTATGCTTTTGAAATTTGGACTGTTCTTACTATCTAGCAAACCAGGAGTATGCTAGCTAGTGAAGTGATGCTATCCCTCCTGTTTGCCCTTATTTATGATTTCCATAGGATGGCCAGACTAATATTTTTGGTCAGTTGACAAAAGATTCTCTTGCCTGCCAGCAATGTGAATTCGTTAGGTCTTTCCGTTCTACAGCTAGTTTTGTACTTCTGTTTCAGGAGGCCCTTCGCTTATTCCTATTGTTGCTGGGGAAATCTGCACTCAGGTTTGAGCATGCTTCACTGATGGAAAGTGGTAAAGTGCACTTTCATATCTGAATGGAGGCGAGCTGTGAGAAAATGCATTTCTATAAGCACCTGGTGGCTGTTTGTAAGCATTGGATCGGCTACTACTTGCTGCTGTTAGAAAGCACCAGCCAGCGTCTGGATGAAAAACACACACTAATTGCCATGTATTGAATGCTCGAAACTTCATTCAGAACTTACCCCTAAGTCTGAATGTCTTTATATGGCAAAGGTACCAGCATGCTGGAGCTCTGGAGCCATTGGATGGAAAAGAGACGACCAGGCTGTTGCCATCATATCACATTATGCAGGCTCTTGCAATACAGTAGCTACTAGCTACCCCTTGTATGTACATTGCATGAATCTGAAGATAAGTGTACTACGACGCATCATTACATACAAATGCCGTGACAAAAGATAGAAGAGGGAGTGGGTTTAGAAGCCCAATAAAACTGGGTGATTGATTGCTATCAGGAATGCACAAGACAACAATTTGCCAAATAATGATCTAATAAAATTTGCAATCCAAGACAAATTATAGAGGTGGGTCTTTTGTATCATGTACCTCCAAGGTAACTCAACACGAAATGGCAACAGAATGATGAGGCAAATGAGGTATTTATCAAACAATGTAAACATGCTAACTGACACTATCAAAAACTGTTTGACACTACGAATTTGATGCAGACTAAAAAAAATATATGAACACAAAATTTACATGACAGCAAAGGGAATCCCACGGCATTCAGGGAAAAAAAAAATTAACTTGCCAAAAGTCCCTCTCGTGGACACAGATTTAGTTACTTATACCACATAGCATATTACTAGAGCACACACAAATGAAACCTACTAAGGGCTACAATGAAGCATATTACAAGAGCACACACACAAATGAAACTTACTAAGGCCTATAATGAAGCATAATACTAGAACATACACAGATGAAACCGACTAAGAGCTACAACCACTGCCTGATTGATACCTTGTAACAAAAGGTAAACCAACCAACACCAACCAGTGCTTCAGAGTCGCAAGGACAGGGCATACTTTGGTCTTCTGGGGCAACCGAGTGCACCGACCTCTTACATGCTGTCACTTGTGTCAAACTGCACACATGTTTCTGGCCTAAAGGAGCCTGCTAACGCTTCGCGAAACTCTCCAATCTTAAAAACTTCTTCATTCTCGATTCTACGAGAATTTTTATGAAAGCGTCTTATTTGCTTCTCGACTTTAGTCGTCTCGTTGACCAATGTTATCCTCAAGCTTTTCAGTACGGTGGCCCAACCGAGAAACCGCTGCACAAGAGCAACCTCGTGCTTAGCTCCTCGCAGTCCAGTGATGTGTACATCTTCTAGGTGATCCAGCACAAGTTGACCAGTCTTCCAGTTTCTTGGTTGACCACAAAAACAGCCTGACGGACATGCCTCCAAGTTGCTACGACAGCCATATAACACAAGTGACAATCTTGTTAAACCGGTACACATCCTGAGCACATGGAACAAGCTGGCTCCAACAGAATGCCAATGGTGTATCAAATCCAGCTGCAAGAATGTAATCTGAGGGAGCACTTTCATGTCTCCCAACAAGTACTGATAGTGGAATATGTCCTGCTTATAGTAGAGGAGCCGCAGATGAAGGGTGTCAAGGACCTTAAATTGCTGCAAGAGTCTTAGACAACTGCGATTATATTCTGTGCGGGTTTGTGGTTGCAGTCCATATACATAAAAACTGCGTGTCTCCAGCTTTTGGGGTTGGCAAAGATGGAAATACCTTGGATCATACTGATCGTTCCATACCAAGGACACTATCTTAGGTGCTGTGATGTTGGCACCCTGTCGTTCATTCTGATCGTCACCAGCAGCAATAGCATGAAGATAGATGTCACGCACGCTTAGCTCCTGGAGAAGCGGGGTCACAACAGTGAGCTGCCGCCGCAGGTTACACAACATGAGGTTGATTTGCAGGAGAGAGTCAGAGTGAATTGAGAGACGATCCAACCCACAGGAGTAGCCGACGCTGAGCTTCTGCAAGCACGGGCACCGTGGCGAGGAGACGAGATCACCGAGCTGACACGGGCCCCGGAACCAGACGTGCATCAGATGGAGATCGGTGAGCCGGGTGAAGACGCCCAGGGACGGCAAGACGAGGCCGCCAAGACACCTTAGGTGGAGCTCAATCGTAGTGGCACTCTCGAAGCAGGGTAGCTGAATGTCGTTGCTGGCTCCCCTCCTGGCCCAGGCCTTCTTGCACTCCGGATACGTGGCCATGTTGTGGTAGACAAGGCCACCGGCCAGGCGCCGCGCGGCGGCGGGAAGCCAGGCCGTCGCAGCCGCAGAATCGGCGGCGGCGTCAGCGCCTATTTCGGTGGTGACCGAGATGTAGCG
The DNA here is from genome assembly GCA_023333625.1 of Bothriochloa decipiens. NCBI lineage: Eukaryota > Viridiplantae > Streptophyta > Magnoliopsida > Poales > Poaceae > Bothriochloa > Bothriochloa decipiens. The sequence continues at coordinate 8,429,196 of CM041647.1, forward strand.
GAGCTGTGGCGCGTCGGCGACATCGAGCAGCTCGCGGATCCGGTCGCCGTCGGGGCAGAGCTGGAAGTTGAGCTTCGAGAGGAGGGACCAGAGGCCGCGCCACCGGCGCGCCAGCACGCTGGTCCGCGCGGCCTCGGCGGTGGTGTCGAGGCACTCGAGGATGAGGACGAGGACTTCGTCTGGGAGCGCGCTGAGGCAGTCCTCGCCGCCGTCGGCGGGCTTGGCAAGCTTGGCGGCGATTTGGCAGCCGCTTTGCTCCATGGCAATGGGGAGGGATTTCGCCGGCCGGAGGGATTGGCTCGTGCGGGAAAGGCAGCGGCGGCGGCGGCGATCTGGACGGCGCTTAGGTTTGGGGAAAGGGCAATCGCGGAACAGGAGGCCCAAGATGCTCGCTCACTATGCTCGCTCGACTGAAAGATATGTGTTTGCTTTAAAAAAAAAAAGCAAAAAAAGAAAAGAGAGTCGCAGCCTCGCAGGAATGAGAAAAAAATCGTTTACACCTGACCATATGATTTGTGCTCGCACAGTATGTAAAGTTGATGCTACAATAGTTTTCAGTATGGCAATCATTATTTGAAAATGGAATGTCACCTGCTCATCATCTTATTCTTTTACTCTCCTGTCTCAAATTGTAGTTTATTTGATTTTTTTTCTTACCTCAAGTTTGACCGTTCGTCATATTTAAAAAATTTAAACAAATATAGTTAAATTTAAATCATTCTTAAAGATCTTTTGTTAATAAGAGCAAGCCACAACAAAAAAAATAATATTTTAAACAACTTTTTGAATAAGACGAGATAATTAAACTTAGAATAAAAAAATCAAACAAACTACAATTCGAGATAGACTAATACTTATTATTAGTCAACATGACATTAGTAAAGTTGCATACTTGTTTTTTTTAAAACTACGTTCCATACTTGTTGGAAGACACAGAAATTAGACATAGTAGACACAAAGGAAACCAAACATCGAAGACGTTTAGTCACTTACTAGAATTCCATCCAAATTCCTAAGGAATGAGCCATTTGCATATGAAATTAAACAAGCCTCCATTATTCCAAATGGCCTTTATTTGAAAATTTCTTGTCTATAATGGTTGAAATCACTTCCTGGAATGAAATATTATAAATGCATCAAATGGTTTAAATGCACGGTTGTACTCAAATGGTTGGACCCAGAGCATCAGTTTCATACCACTGAGAAGACTCCCGTGAGCCAATTAAAACCTTAGTCTCTATTCTAGTTACAAGTTCTCACAGGAGCCAGTGGTATTGGAACTGGTAGTAATTTGATGCCATGAATCCCATCAAAACAAAAGAAATTAATCTCTGACATGAGATGATTTGTAAAAATGTGCATCAATCAGCATTGTGCTATGCAACCATGTTGTCAATACAATACAATCAGGTTTCCTCCTGCAGGTCCAGACTGCCAGGCAAGACAAAACAGCAATACTACTGAGAATTTGGCTTGCAAGCTGCCTTACCTGAAACAGAACAAAAAACCCCCTTGCATTATTTAAACAATAATAGCTTGCACTTGCACTTGATGTTTCGTCTATTAGGCTTCTTTATTTTTTTTTAAAAAAGGTAGGAAGAAAACTTGCCTTCTTACAAGATGATGATGGGGACATGGTGTATTGCAGCTTCAGCTTCCAACTCAGACTGCCACAGGAGGATGACTCAAGTTGAAGTAATGATTTTTTTTGAACTCTTTTTTCCATCACAAAGAGGAACTTTCAGAGACTCCTTTAGTGCTAGCGAAATTAATGGCAACTTGATTGTCATATGCAAGGACGTGTGGATGCATGGAGAAAATTTTACTGTCTCGCATTTCATTATTTGTGTAAAGAAGAAACTTGGACCTGCTAGTAGTCTAGGACCCTAAGACATCAAAAAATTAGAGCAGCTAAGACGATGGACATGGAACAAATAAGAGCTGAAAGAAATATGACACTAGATACAAATTCTATGTAGGCCTCATCTCCACAGGGTAACCGCCATGCGGCTTTCTCCAGGGGCACAGCTTTGAAATTCTTAATCACCCAAAGACATGAATCAGAATGGATTTCTTTTTTTCTGTAGCGGAGGGGCAGATCTGAGTTACCAAACTCCACCGTGGCATAACCACGGGCATCAAGAGGCCGAAAATGAGCATCACAGTCAGTAGTCAACTAAGTTTATTCAGAAATGTTCTCACAAATGATTATTAAAATATGCCTGTGAGAAATTGACCAAGATAAACAATGAAACATGCATTTTATTTCAAAAAACTTGCATTTTAGGCATGTTTGTAGCATTGCAGAACATGGAAATGGCAAGGTGGGGGAACACGACCATGACTAGGAAATATTATTTTCTACTCTTTTTTCCCATTTCCTATCACTTGGATCATCATCAATCTCTGCTAAACATTGAGCATGAGCACCTAATATATAAGTATTCCACCAACTGTTATTCCCTAGCAACAGGAAATCAAATGCAATAAAACTTTCTCTTCATTGTCTGAGTTGCCTAATCACATAATTCAGTTGTATATTCTGTATATCCTAACTTCAACACTTTCCAAGATACAAATTTTAGACAGATACACAGTAGAGCAAAATACAAGTATATGCAATCCAGCAAACGTTTTAAGCTCAAGCTTAATTTAGATAAGTAGGGCCTACAAAGCACAAACTATATGATAACTGAAGTTTTTACCGTAATCCATCACAATTCCAAACAATGCCAGGATTTTTTTCTTCTAAAATTTCTTGCAAACCTTTAAAGGTACCATGCACAAGGGGTGGCCCATCACAGTCGCATAAATCCATAGAAACTGGCAAGATATTATTTTGCATTAAAAGCAAAACTAAACAGAAATTATTAAAGTTGTTGGATAGCTTATCTCTATATTATTAGGCCCATTATGCATTAGTGTGGCCCAACAGAAGACCTTCTATGTTCCATCATGCATTGTTTGATGTCCATCCTGTAAATGATGTACCACTAATCACCACCAAGTTGTTGTATTTTAACACTCATGCAAATCAATTTCTAGGAAAATCTGAATGTTCCATTTGCAGACAGAATTTCAGTACAGAAGGATATCATAAGTTAGTAGGTTACAAGGCAAAAACAAGCAATGTTCAATTGCAGATAGCAGGAACTAAACAATTCATACAAATGAACAGTTTTTTTTGGCCACTGGTATTCTATAGACCTTACAGGGTATCTAGCATGGAGAGGCATGTCTATTACAAGGCTACAGTTGGTAGAAATGATTACCCTGAGATCAAAATGAAGCTCAACAGATGACCGATTGGATAGAGATGTGGGCAGCTCAAAAGGTTGGTGTCTCCAAAAACAGCAACATCAACAAAAACTACAATTTTTGTAACAAAAAAAATAACAGAATGCAATTAATAATGCAGTTCTAAGATCTATCTCAGATTCAGATTTCACCTTTGCGCTCAACAAAATGCTGTAGCTCAAATGGTTTAGCAAACACCCCGTCCGTGAGTTTTCAAATAACACCAGACGGGCATCATAGCCATCAAGGAAATGAACCATAGCACCTTAACAGGCACCAAAATCCATAGAATAGACGAAACGGCGGTGAGAACCTTCAGCAACCAGTATTGTACAAATAGCTATCTGTTGTATGTACATTGTATGAATCTTAAAAGATTTAATTTACACTGAACATAGGTGTAGTATGACACTGCATCACTACTTACAAATGCCATGACAAAAGTTAGAAGAGGGAGTGGGTTTAGAAGCCAGGTGATTGGTTGCTATCAGGAATGCACAAGACAACAATTTGCCAAAGAATGATCTAATAAAATTTGCATCCCAAGACAAATTAGAGGTAGGCCTTTTGTGCCATGTACCTGCAAGGTAACTCAACATGAAACGGCAACTGAATGGTGAGGCAACTGAGGTATTAACTGACACACAATAGAGAATTCTGTAAGAGCCGTGATCCCTATGAGGCAGAACAAAAACTGTTTAACACTACTAATTTGATGCAGACTAAAGAAACAAATATGAACACAAAATTTACATGACAGCAAAGGGATTCCCACGCCATATAGGGAAAAAAAACTTGCCAAGAGTCCCTCGCATGGACACAGATTCAGTAACTTACCACGTAGCATAGTACAAGAGGAGCACGCACCAACGAAACCTACTAGGGGCTACAGTAAAGCATAGTAGAAGAAGACACACAAATGAAACCTACTAAAGGCTACAATAAAGCATAGTACTAGAACATACACAAACAAAACCGACTAAGGGCTACAACCGCTATCTGATATCTTGTAACAAAAAGTAAACCAACCAACACCAACCAGTGCTGCTGAGTTGCAACCACATCGCACACACTCTGGTCTTCTGGGGTGATCGAGTGCTCTGACCTCTTACTTGCTGTCACTCATGTCAAACTGCACGCATGTTTCTGGCCTAAAGTAGCCTGCTAACACTTCGCGGAACTCCCCAATCTTGGCTCCAGTCATCTCGTTGACCAATGTTATTCTCAGGCTTTTCAGTACGGTGGCCCAACCGAGAAACCACTGCATAAGAGCAACCTCATGCTCAGCTCCTTGCAGTCCAATGATACGTACATCTTTAAGGTGATCCAGCACAAGTTGATCAGTCTTCCAGTTGTTCGGTTGATCACAAACACAGCCTGACAGACATGCAGCAGGTTCTTCCTCCAAATTGCTACGATGCTGTCTGTCATATAACACAAGTGACAATCTTCTTAGACCAATACACATCCTGAGCACATGGAACAAGCTGGCTCCAAAAGCATGCCCATGGTTGTTCAAATCCAAGTGCAAGAACGTAATCCGAGGGAGTGCCGCCATGTCTCCCAACAAGTACTGATAGTGGCTTATGCCATACCTATAGTAGATGAGCCGTAGATGAAGACTGCCAAGGACCTTAAATTGCTGCAAGAGTCTTAGACAACTGTGATTATGTCCTCTACAGGTTTGTTGACCATATACAAAGAAATGGCTTGTCTGCAGGTTTCGGGTTTCGCCAAGATTACCAAGATGGAAATATCGTGGATCATACCGATCCATCCACACAAAAGGCACTGTCTGAGGTGCTGTGATGTTGGCACCCTGTTCACTCTGATCAGCAATAGCACGAAAAAAACTGGCATGCACGCTTAGCTTATGCAGAAGCGGAGTCACGATCGTGAGCTGCCGCTGCAAGTTACAGTACATGAGGTTGATTTGCAGCAGAGACTCGGAGTGGATGGAGAGATTACCCAATCCCCAGGAGAAGCCGATGCTGAGCTTCTGCAAGCACGGGCACCGTTGCGAGGAGACGAGCTTGCCGAGCTCACACGGCCCCCGGAACTGGACGTAACTCAGATCGAGATCGGTGAGCCGGGTGAAGATGCCCAGGGACGGCAAGGCGAGGCCAAGAAGGTTTAGGCAGAGCTCAATTGTAGTGGCATTCTCGAAGCAGGGTAGCTGAACGGTGCCTCCCCTCCTGGCCATCTCCGCCTCCACCTCCGCTTTGTTCTCCGGATCCGGAGCAAGGTTCTGGTACACAAGCCCACCAGCCAGGCGGCGCGAGGCGGCGGGGAGTCAGGCTGCCGCGGTATCGGCGGCAGCGCCTTTGGTGGTGACCGAAACGTAGCTGAGCTGTGGCGCGTCAGGGACATCGAGCAGCTCGCGGATGCGGTCGCCGTCGGGGCGGAGTTGGAAGTGGAGCTTCGTGAGGAGGGGCCAGAGGCCGCGCCAGCGGCGCGCGAGCACCCTGGTCCGCGCCGCCTCGGCGGTGCTGTCGAGGCACTCGAGGATAAGGACGAGGACTTCGTCCGGGAGCGCGCTGAGGCGGTCCTCGCCGCCGTCGGCGGGCTTGGCAAGCTTGGCGGTGATCTGGCCGCCGCCGCTTTGGTCCATTGAAGTGGGGAGGGATCTCGATTTGGCCGGATTCTTTCTCGACGGCCGGAGGGACTGGCTCGTGCGGGCAAGGCGGCGGCGATGTGGACGCCGCTTGGATTTGGGGAAGGGGGAATTGCGGAACAGTCCCAAAAAGATGCTCGCTCACCTGACAAACACGAGTTTCCCTCGAAACAAAAAAAGGAAAATGACAGACATGAGCGGTAGGAATGAGGAAAAAACCTATTATTATTTTGTTGCGAAATTGCACCTATTATTAATTTTCTCTCTTTTCGAGAAGTCAAACAGATTAAATTTTGATCAAATTTTATATAAAAAATGTACAAATCTTATGATACAAATACTCTCTACGTCACATTGAAAGTGGTGTTTTTAAGTCACTTCTTGTCTAATCATTCGTCTTATTTAATTTTTATAAAAACTAAAATAAATAAATCATTATTAAAATAGTTTTAGTGATACAGTAAGTCCTAATAAAATAAATAATAGTTCTAGAAAAATGAAAAAAATTAAGACACAGATACTAATAATATTTAATATAAATTTGATCTAACTTGAACTATTTTGATCGGTACACACCCTATAATTACATTCTTTTATGAATGGAGATAGTATATTATGAATGGAGATAGTATACTCGTACTTCAAAGTTGAGAAGATACTTCATTGATCTAAAGTTGAAGCTACAATAGTTTTCAGATCAGTAATCTGAAAATGGGAATGTCATCATCTTTCACCTTGTCATAAGTCACCACGACATTAGTAACGTTCCATACTTGCTTGATGGAAGACATAGATATTAGATATATTGACAAAATGGGGACTTCAAACAACAAAGAGGTTTATTAATTAATCTCTTATATCCTCCAAATTCCTAAGGGACGAGCAATTCCGTGGGAATTTAACAAAGCTCATTCCTTTGTTCTAGATGGCCTTTATTTGAAAATTTCCTACGCGTTTATAACGACACTTACTGGATTAGAATATTATAAATGCATCAAATGGTTTAAATGCATGGTTGCCCTCAAATGGTTGAACCCAGAGCATCATTTTTTTTAAAACGAGTTTCCTCGGCTTTTATTGAAAGCCATGATGTTCGATACAACAAAGGGTAAAACTGGGGTCACTAGTGAAACATAAAGGCATACAAGCACTAAGTTTACAATTCAGCAACATCAGAGATCATAATATTGCTAGGCCTAAAGTTCTTGAGTTTGTCCATCATCGAGCTTCTGATGTTGTCAAATCGCCCCTGGTCCTTCTCCTGTAGCGCAACACTCCATCTCTGCATGTATGACAGTGCATGATAGAGAGCATTAGTGGGTGCCTTGGGTGTAATCTTGGATATAGCCAGTTTATTACGCGAGTTCCATAAAGCCCAGGACACTCCTGCGAATAAGAACATGATCAACTTGTTTGAGAGAGGAATATCTCCTCCCAACCAAGACTGGGTAAAGTCATTCACAGAGGTTGGGTAAGAATGCAAATGAAAGTTTTCCCTAATAAAGCTCCAAGCAAACACAGCCATGGGGCAATCAAAAAAGATGTGGTCAGTGCATTCTAGCTGCCCACATAAGCAGCATTTAGTATCCCCTTTCCACCCTTTCTTTGATAGGTTTTGAGTGGTTTGAAGCTTATTGTTAAAAAGTTGCCAAAGGAAGATTTTGATTTTCAAAGGGACTTTACACTTCCAAACCACTCCAGCCAACCTATTCACATCTTCCCTGTTGTTTATCAATCTATACAGAGACTTGGTTGTGAAAGATTTTTTACTATCCAATGCCCACTGTACAGAATCAGCCTTGTTATCAGTCAAGGTTATGTTTTGTAGTTCTCCTAATAAACCCAACCATCTGATATATTCATGCTCTAACAGGGTTCTCCTAAAGTCAATGTACCATGCCTGATCATCCCAGCAATCCCTGACAGAGCAGTTAGGATCTCTAGTTAGTTTGTACAAGTCCTCATACTGAATTCTGAGTGGGACATTGCTTATCCAGCAGTCTTCCCAAAATCTACAGTGATTACCATCTCCAATTTGGAATTCAACTCCCTAATTGAATAGATGTTTTACTTTGTGGATCCCTTTTCAAAATTGTGAGCCACCTGCTCCACTGGAATCAAAGAAACCTTTATCTCCTAAGTATTTTGCTTGAATAATTCTGAACCATAACTCATTTGGCTCTTGAAAAATCCTCCAAATCCATTTTACTACCAGACACTCATTCATGAGCTTAGTATTAATGATACCTAGGCCTCCCTAGTATTTTGGGCTACTCATGATCTCCTATTTTGCCATATGGTATTTGAATTTCTCCTCAGATCCCTGCCAGAAGAATTTAGCCCTAATGGAGTCCATTTCCTGTTGTACTCCATCTTTCAATAAGTAGAAGCCCATACAGTAAAGTGGAATGCTACTTAAGCATGAGTTAGTCAGTATCAGTTCCCCCCAGAAGTTAACAGTTTGCCCTTCCAGGGATCTAGTCTCCTCCTTATTTTTTGAACCATGGGTCTGAAGGCACTCATATTCAGATGCTTGTGGCTCACTGGAATTCTCAAATATTTTAGAGGAAAAGTTCCAAGTACACAGTTGAGCATATTTTCCATCCTTTGCTTCTCCACTTGAGGGACCCCAAACACAAATACCTCGCTCTTATGGAAGTTGATGTTCAAACCAGTCAACCATTCAAAGCAGTATAGAATGAGCTTTAGATTTCTTACGTACGTATCATTGGGCTCAATCATTATCACAGTGTCATCAACATACTATATGTGTGTTACTCCCCCTTGAAGCAAGTCATTAAGCAGTCCTCTGATGTGACCTTTCCCAACCCCTGATTGTAGCATAACTCCAAGAGCATCTGCTACCAGATCAAAGAGAACAGGGGAGAGAGGATCTCCTTGTCTCAGACCTCTGTAAGTTCTGAAGAAGGAGCTTCTCTCCCCATTAACATTGATGCATACTCTCCCACCTCTTACTGTGTTCATTACCCATGCTATCCATTGCTGTGAGAAGCCTCTTCCTCTCATTACCTCCTCTAGAAAGTCCCACCTTACCCTGTCATATGCTTTCTCGAAGTCAATTTTCAAAATTAGCCCCTTGGCTTTAGTTCTGTGAAGCTCATGTAGGACTTCATGAAGAACCACCACCCCATCTAGGATATTTCTCCCTTTCACAAAACCTGTTTGATTCTCCCCTATAATCCTTTTAGCCACAGGCATAAGTCTATTATTCAGCACCTTGGTGAAGCATTTGTAGTCCACATTCAGAAGGCAGATAGGCATGTACTGCTTTATAGTGTTTGCCTCTTTAATCTTTGGGATGAGAGTAATAACCTCATAGTTTAATATTTTAATGTCCAGCTGGTTCCCCTAGAAATTTTGGAACATCTCCCACATCACTCCTTTGATGGTCTCCCAACATTTCTTAAAAAAGGAGACTCCAAAACCGTTTGGCCCTGGTGTTGAATTTTTTCATGTCCATAACGGTGTCCTTAATTTTTCCATAGAAAAGTGTTGTGTAAGGCTCACTCTATCTTCCTCTGTTAAGCTCATATAGTCTGGCCAGAAATTCTCTCCTAGCTTAAGGAAGCAATGTTCATTACTCCCAAATAGGCTCTTATAGTATTGCACAATATGAGTTGTAATCTCCTGCTGACCTCTAATTTCTCCCTACGAACCTAGAGCATCATACCATTGAAAGACTACCATGAGCCAATTATAACCTTAGTTTCTATTCTAGTTACAAATAAGTTCACATGAGCCAGTGGTAGGTACTGGAACTAGTAGTAATTTGATGCCACGAGTCCTATCAAAACAAAATAAGCTAATCTTTGACATGAGGCTAGTTGTGATTCTGTATCAATCAACATTGTGCTCTGCAACCATGTCGTCAACACAATATAATCTGGATTCCTCCTACAGGTCCAGACTGTCAGGCAAGATAAAACAGCAAAACTCCTGAGAGTGGGGGTCTCAAGCTGCCTTACCTGAAACAGAACAAAAACCACCTTGTATTATTTACACATAATAGCTTGCACTTTCACTTGACGTTTCATCTATTAGGCTTCTTTATTTTTTTTAAAAAAAGGTAGGAAGAAAACTTGCCTTCTTACAAGATGATGGGGAAATGGGGTATTGCAGCTTCAGCGTCCAACTCAGACTGCCTCTGGACTCAGGAGCATTACTCAAGTTGAGGTCCTTTAGTGCTAGCTCATGTTCTGCCCGTTGTTTTGGTGCTGGTGCTCGTCCTTGACAGCCGACGTGCTGGTGCTGGTGCTGGTGCTCAACCATTGAAAAACTTTAGCGCTAAGGGAGCCATGACAACCTTATCATGGAATTGCCAAGGCTCGGGCGGTAGCCTTAGAAATTCAAAGATGAACCACCTCGACCGACTGCTCAACTCCACTAAATCCCAGGTATGCTTCATCTCTGAGACCCGTTCTTCGTCAATTACTAGGTCTACTTGAAGGATTGGATACGGCGACCAGAGGGGGGTGAATGGGAGCCTCAAATTTCTTTTGAAACTTTAGGTCCTCGGCTCAGCAAACAACCCCAAGAGCTAAACCTCACAAGATGCGAGTGATACATGTGCTAACGAGTAGCAAGATATCCCACATGAAGTCTTAGGCACAAAGGGAACCCCATGAAAGAAGATGGAAGTAAGAGCCGATCAAAACAAGCGAAGACGTGCCCGTATTTGCACTACCGGTAGTACTGGTGTTACTACCGGTAGTACCGGTGAGGTACCAGACCAATCTTCAGACCCAGAACACGATCGAAACGCACCAACCGGTAGTAGCGGCGTTACTATCGGTAGTACCGGTGAGGTACCGGTTGTACCGGTGGTTCAAACTGGTAGTACCAAATAGAATTGTGTAGAAAATTTGCACTATCGGTAGTAAAACCGGTAGTAGCACCGGTAGTAGCACCGGTAGTACCGATAGTACCAGGCAAAAACACGCGGAAATCGCCCAGAACAAGAAAAACTCGATTTCTCAGTCAAATCAACTCCGATTGCCACAAAATTTTAACCGTAGGGTCACAAGGAAATAGGGAAGCTGCCTCTAAAAGGTCATGGCCCAATTTGACATGAATCAAGAGAAATCAAGAAAGGGGTGAGAAAACCGCCAAGAACTCGCCATGAACACAAAATCACACCGATCTACTTGCTCGTGAGGAGATCGCTCAAACCCTTCAGTGGGATTGATCCTCTCATGTCATAGCTTGAATAAACGCAAGAAAAACGGACTCAAACGGTGCAAAATCGAAGAAATCTAACCATGAAATTGGAGGGGGGAGAGGAACTCGGGATGAATAACTCAAGAACAACAAGAACACAAATTCATCACGAAATTCACATGAAGGTAAAAGCCCAGAGGACACGAGCACACTAGGGGGTGGTCTTCCCATGAATAAATCACTACAAATGTCTTGCAGTGGACCTCACACACTCTGAAAGACTAGAGACTGGGAAACCCTAACACTAGAATGGGAGAGGTGAGACTGAGTGGAGCCAGTCCCTCTTATTTATAGTCTTATTACACAATTCCAATTCTACCCCTAGACATTCTAAGAGAGAACCACCTAGCCAGGGGCATTATGGTCCAACTTGAGTTTTCCTGATCCAACGGCCATCGCGTCTCCTCACCGGTAGCCTCGCTCCGAAGCGATCTCCCCGATCGCCATGTGCCGTCCGTCCGCATCGGGACCTCCGCCCGAGTTTTGAGGCCCAAACCCGAAAAACCTGCCGCTGATGGTTTTGAGGACAAACCACCAAACCGCCCGCGAGTATCGTACCGCGTACGCATCCCCGCCGATGGTTTTGAGGCCAAACCACCAAACCGTTGCCGATGGTTTTGAGGGCAAACCACCAAACCGTCCGCGAGTGCGCTCGTCGATGTTCCAAATGTCAGCCACCGCGGCTGGCCACCCGGCCGTCTGGTCCCTGTAATACCCATGGTGTTAAGCGTGCATTATCTTGCATATCATGAGCATAATCATCTTTTTGCATAGTCATTATTTACATGAAATGATAAAATGAAATATGTGCTTGCTTTGATTTGAACTAGAGCTATGTGATAGGTTGCTTGTTTGGGGCTAAGTGTTAAATAAAGTTTGTAAAGAAAATTATTTGGAGAAAAACTTATTTTTGGAGCATTTCATGAAAGGCTTGGAAGTGGGTCAAAAATGTCAAAAATAGTTTATAAAAATGTTTTTATTTTAATTTTAAATGGATTTTAAATCCCTATTTTTGAATTTCAAATTCTAGGCAGAACTAGGCTTTGATGTTTAAAAGTGAAATGTTCTACTCTTTGAGAGAAATATTTCATCTTTTAAAAGTTTCTTCAAATTCGGCTTAATTTTTGAAATATGGAGTAAATCAGTTCTGCACGAATCTTAGCGCAGTGGGACCCACTCGTCGGCCTCCTTCTTCCCTCTCTTCTTCTTCCTCGCGCCGACGGTGTCCGTGCCGACGCCGGCCGCGTGGCGTCCGTACGCCGGGCGACGCCGCTGCCCGCTGTTTGGCCTCCCCATCCAAGCGCCGCTTGCCCCCGCACTCGGCCTAGCCCCACTGCTCGCCTACGCGTCCCACGCCCTGGTCCCGTATCGCCTGCCCGCGTGCCACGCGTACGCTGAAGCCTGATGCCATGGCCCAGCCCTCCGACCGTTGGCTCACTTCAATGCGGCCCGACCGCGCCTCTCGCCTTCACTCTCCACCCACCACCACCAGACGCCCCTCCTCGCCTCGCATTTTCCTCCTCGAGCTCTAGCGGACGCGAAACCCGCCATTGCCACCGCCCAAAGCTCACATCATCACCGCACCTCACAGCCTTGCCATTTTCTTCCCAGAGCTCGCCAGTAGCTCCGCCGTGGTGCGAGGCACACCATGCACACACTCCTGCCCCAATGACCTAAGGTAGAGGTCGAATCGACCATTTTCTCCTTCGCCAGCCATGGCCGCCTCGACCGTCGCGCGGTCCGCCATGACCAGCAACCCCTTTCTCCCTTGTTTATCTTGCGCATCATGGTCGCCTGCATGAGTAGAACAGGTTGGTGTAGTTTATGGGATCGATTAGGGTTAGGGTTCGTCGGATTTTGGCCGACCGCCGTCGCGGGTCGCGCCACCGCTCGCCGGCATGCATCACCGTCGTCATTCCGGCCAACATCTCTTCACATTTTCTGGTTAATCCGAGTCGCCTTTGAAAGGATCAAGATGCCCAAGAGGGGGGGTGAATTGGGCTAATTCTAAAATTTCTTGCGGAATTAAAACCTATTAGCCCATTTCACCCTATGTGCCTATGTGTGTTTCTAAGGATTCTATCGAGAAAAGTTTTGCACCCTAGTTCCAATCCTAATCTAGCATGGCAATTCTAAGAATGTAAATTGCGGACAAGTAAATGCTAGAAAGTAAATGCGGAGAGTAAAGGAGCAAGGAACACGGCGATGTTTTCCCGAGGTATCGGAGAGTCGCCACTCTCCACTAGTCCTCGTTGGAGCACCCGCGCAAGGGTATAGCTCCCCCTTGATCCGCGCAAGGACCAAGTGCTCTCTCTGGGCTGATTCTTCGACACTCCGTCGCGGTGAATCGCCGAAACCGCTCACAACTTGAGTTGGGCCATCCATAAGCGCCGGATGATCACCAAACTCTCAACCACCACCAAGCCGTCTAGGTGATGGCGATCACCAAGAGTAAAAAGCACAAGCTCTCACTTGACCTCGCAAAGCCTAATGAGACGATGGATGCACACTTGCTACTCTTGATTCACTAATGAGTGCTAATCAATGGATTCTCAAATCACTAGCACCTCACTAGGGCTCTTGCTCTCTTTGGACACTAAAGAGGTTGTTCAGCTGAAAATAATGGGCGAGCTAACTGGTATGGAGGGGTAGGAGATGTATTTATAGCCCCACGGGCCAAAACCAACCGTTACCTTCCAAACCACGATTTTTGGGTTCACCGGACGCGTCCGGTCCCAAGCATCGGACGCGTCCGGTCTGTTCAATCTTTCAAATACGCGAACGAACTCAGCTAGCCGTTACATACCCACCGGACGCGTCCGGTGAGTTACATCGGACGCGTCCGGTGTTTCGGTCTGAAAACATAGCTTCTGGACAGCGTCTGGTGTAGCACCAGACGCGTCCGGGCCGGCGTCTGGTACGTTATCCTTTTCTGCGTTGCACCAGACGCGTCTGGTGCTTACCACCGGACTCACCGTCCCAGCGTCCGGTGCGTTCAACCATTTTGCTGCACACGCAGATGAATAGACCGGACGCGTCCGGTCCTCTTCGATCCAGCGTCCGGTGCATCTAAAAACAACCGTTCCACTTCGAATTCGACGATCTAGGTGAATGGCTTTAACTCCAACGTACCTTAGGGCCTTTTTGTAGTTACCTAGTGCTAAGTTTCACAAGTGTGCATCACACCTAAACCATTAGACTTATCTAGGTCAAGCTACCCGTTTGCACCCCCCTTAATAGTACGGCCAAAGGAAAAAACAAAGTCCTAACGACTAATCCGACGTCACCCAACACCATGGACGATCGGAACTAACCATTCTTGACCTTGTCGTCCATCCTTTGAAAACCGAAACGATTTCCATCGTCAAGGGAGCATGAAACCCGTATTGCCCACGGTATCCATCACCATAACCTAACTTACCAATGTTTCTGCAAAACACACGTTAGTTATGGTAAATATTGTCATCAATCATCGAAACCACATTAAGGGGCCTAGATGCTTTCAATCTCCCCCTTTTTGGTGATTGATGACAACCTCTTGAGTATGGAGATTTTTAGTGAGGTTTTCAACTATGCTTGGTTCACATGAGCCTTTGAGAATAAGAACAAAGGATTAGAGTGACTCATGTGACACCAAGCCAACATAGTGTACTCATATTGTCTGCATGAAGAGTTAGTACAACATATATATCGCTTGCTCATATGGAATCGGAGTACAAACGCGGAAGCAAAAACACATATGAGTTGAGCATAACGAATGACATATATAAATATCATGAGAAAGTTATAACCATGTCACATATATCATAAACAAATGCATAAGCAAATATGATGCAGATGGGAGTATCACACAAACAACCAGAAACATAAAGAGTGCAAGAATACATAATTATATCACTAACTCCCCCTGAAACTCGACATACTCTCTATCTCCCCCTTTGGCATCAAGTACCAAAAAAACTAAAGATCTGAGGAAGGAGGAGGAGAAGACGTGCCAGTCGCCGGAGGTCGAGGTGTCACAACGTACTGATCGGGATCATCGGAACTCGACGCGGGACTCAGCTGACATGTAGCACCTTGACCCTCTGACGGTGTAACTGACGGAGGAGCGGTCTGGGTCGGTGCTGCGGCCTCGGAGGAAGGGTCAGCAGCTGTCTGAGAAGAAGGCTCTGGAATGCCTGGAAGCTGCTGTACTGAAGGCACTGGGGGAGCCTCTGAGGAAGCTATCGATGAAGGTATCGTCTCAGTGGTACCTGCCTCTGTCACTGGCACTGGCTGGGTCAGGAGCTGAGGAACAGATACTGTAGAAGTCGACATGCCCAGAGAAGTGAACGTCGGTGAAGGGTGGCCCGTGATCTCACTGAAGGTAGCCTGTAGAGTATCTGATCCTGTAGCTGGAGTGAAAAGCTGTCCAGACCCTATCGGTGAAAAGCCCTGGTGCAGGGGTGAGAGCTGGAACTGCTGTGGCACCTGTATAGCTGGAGACGAAGGTCCGGGTGCCTGAGACTGTGGTGGCAGCTGTAAAGTCTGAGCCTGTGGCAGCTGAGCTCCAGTGTGCTGAAACAGATGGGCTATCAAGCCAAACATCTGCTGCTGAGAGAGTATCGTCTGTCTCTGGGTCTCAGCCTACTGCCTCTGAAACTCAGCCTGCTGCCTCTGGAAGTCAAGCTGCTCCCTCTGAATCCGCAGCTGCTCCTGCTGGAAGGCATCCTGTCGGCCACGAATCTCTGCAATAGTTGCATTCTGTTGGGCCATGGCTGCCTCAAACCGCTGATCAGCACGCTCCTGGTGTGCAGTCAGACGCTCAAGTAGCGAAGCTACAGCTGACCCAGATCCACTGGCCTCTGTGTCGTGACTGCGGGGGACGTACTCAGGAATCGTGAAGTCCTCGTCATCCGAGTCATCAGAGTCAAACTCGACCCCCGCTGCCTCCTGTGCTGCCATCTGTGCCTCCTCTGCAGCTCCAACCTCTGCAATCGTAGCATCCTGCTCTGCGGCTGTCTCTGGCACTGGTGGCCTGTGGCTCTGCCGGATAGGTGGCACTGCAGTGGCTGACCTGAGGAGCTGGGTAGCGTCGTACCTCGGGAAAGCGCTGGTGGAGGTCTGGTACGTCTCAACTGCTGCAGGAGGAGTGGGCCTGATGCCGTGGTAGACCAAGAAGGTAAGCCAGTGTGCATAGTGCATGTTCCTCTTGGTCTTGAAACCCTCATAGATCACATCCTCGATCTCACAGAGTATAAAGTCCCAGAGATCAAAAGGAATCTTCCGAATAAGGTGAGACAGAACCCACTGCTGAAGACGTGTGAGTGACTCTCTCTGTCCCTCTCTGGGTAAAACAGTCCTCCTGACTATCGACTCAAGGACCCGAGCTGTAGGGGTGAGGTCCTTGGTCATCCTGCTGGATCCCTCACCAAAGTCTCCCCTAAAGATATCTCGGACATCTGTGGCTGAGGGGAGTACACCGGCGTGTGGTCGACGAGGAGGTTCCAGATCAGGAAAGCAGATCTGGTGTAGACGGACAGGCTGATACTCTAGCCTGAGAATCCGACGGGCCTCTGCACTGCTGAGCTCTCGCCTCTCACCCAAGTAACTGAAGTGAATAGCTGTATGATCTGGTGCAATCCATACCGTGGCGTAGAACTCTCTGACCCACTCTGGTACGTAGTGGCCAGTCCTGCCAATGAGGTCAAGAAGCCCGGGCTGTGCTGAGAGGTACTCAAGAAACTGGTCGCCAACAACCCTGGCAAAGTCCTGAACTGAAATCTCTCTCATGGCAGTGAAGGGTGCACGAGTGTCGATGTAGGCCCTATAGAAATCCTCGTGCAGGGCAGTGTGGAAGTACTCGACTCCATGCTGCCTCTCCCTGGGGAACCACTCGCTCAGAGGGACACATCGTAGGCTTTTGATCTTCCTGGTGCCCTGATGTGTAAGGTCCAGATGCCTGACTGCAGGGACTCTAACTGAACGCCCCCCACGTCCCTGAGGTGACACCGAAGGGACTGACTCCTGTCGCTGATGAGGTGTACCTGAAGCAGATCGATCATACTGCCAGCGACGACGAGTAGGGTACCGTCTCGGAACCGACTCCTCTGGCTGCTTTGGCTGTGACTGTGGAGAAACTGATGGTTCCTGAATCACAACTCCTCCACGCCTGCCACCCAGGCGAGCTCTGTCAGCTGCATCTGCCACTGCCTCTGCTGTCTGTGCTTCACTCTCTTCTCTGATCCTCTTCTTCTTCTTGGTGGCAAGCATCTTTGACTTGCCTTTTACCGTCATAGGGATGCGAGAAGGACGAGGCGGACTGTCGTCTCCACCATCACCACTGGGACCGACTCTTTTGCAATGAGCCATGTCGAGAGGGCGCGAGACGGTGCGCGGGCGCGGAGCAGTGCACAGGCGCGGCGAGCGTGGTACGTGGGCGAGCGCGGCGAGCGTGGGCGCGGACAAGCGCGGCGAGGGGGGGGCACGGGCCCGCGGCGAGGAGAACGACGCGGCGGCGCAGCAAGGTGATGCGGCGGCGCGCTGCGCGGTCGCGATGGCTCGGCGGTGGCGCGGCGCGGCGAGGAGGCGCGGAGCGGAGGACGCGAGCGCGGTGGAGCGGGCGCGACGGACGCGGCGAGCGCGGCGCGGAGGGCGCAAGGGCGAGGAGCGGCGACGCGGCGCGGACGAGGCGCGCGGTGAGGTGGCGCCCGGCGGTGCGAGGCGAGGCGCGCGGTGGCGCGGTGAGCGGGTGCGCGGCGGCGGCGAGCGGCGGTCGGGCGGACGGTCGGCGCGGCGGCGGTGTCGAGTGTAAAACCCTAGCGAAGGGGCCCACTGTCGGGTTTAAATCGCCCGTCAATCGAGCACCGGACGCGTCCGGTCCTATGCACCGGACGCTGGTCCGGGCACCGGACGCGGTCCAGAGAGCCCCGAAAATTCTCGATTGCACCGGACGCGTCGGGTCTGAGGCACCGGACGCTGAGTGTCGGCGTCCGGTGAGTTGAAAAAAAATTTCATCAACTGCCCGACCACACCGGACGCGTCCTGTCATCTGGCACCGGACGCGGCTGGGATACTGTGCAGCGTCCGGTCTTTAGATTTAAGGAAACGCTGGCCGCTGAACTGACCGGACGCCGGGGGCAGCGTCCGGTGCATTGGGTTTCAGCGTCCGGTGCTCAAATTTTGCAGATTTTGAGCCCCAACCTTTGCGACGCTTTCTCCCAACTTTGTTCCAACTCAAATAAGATTCAACCAAACACTAGTTGGAACAAGTATGAGAACCTCACTCGAAACCTTCTATATATTTTTTTATATTTATTTTGCCATAGGCTTACCATATACTTAGGTTTTTTTATGAAAATAGGCAATAATATCGAGCGAGGAACCAAACGACAAATAACAATCATGCATATGCAATGCGATAAGAATTTGAATCTAGTCGACTTGTCAAGTTTGAACCAAGGGTAAGCTTCTTCACACCTCTAAAGAGGGTTATCTTAACCATGTTAGACAAGCCCTACATGCATAGCAAGAATGTAAATATGACATATAATACATATGCAATGCAACTGATAACACATCATCATTTTCTTATGAAATTGCTTGAATCAAGCACATTTAGCTCATTCCTCAACCTGCAAAACATGGATTCATCAAGAGGTTTTGTAAAGATATCCGCTAATTGATCTTCGGTTCTCACACCTACTAGAGATATATCCTTTTTAGAGACATGATCTCTAAGAAAGTGGTGGCGGATATCTATATGCTTAGTACGAGAGTGTTGAACCGGATTATTAGCAATTTTAATGGCACTTTCATTGTCGCACAATAGGGTTACTTGACCGAGGTTGACTCCATAGTCAAGGAGGGTTTGCTTCATATATAAAATTTGTGCACAACAAGCCCCCGCGGCAATGTATTCCGCCTCGGCGGTGGACAAAGCAACACTATTTTGCTTCTTAGATGACCAAGAGACAAGTGACCTCCCAAGCAAATGGCACCCTCCGGATGTGCTTTTTCTATCAATTTTGCAACCGGCATAATCCGAATCGGAATAGCCAACAAGTTGGAATCTTGCTCCTTTGGGATACCATAGGCCAATGCTTGGGGTTAGCTTAAGATACCTAAGGATTCTTTTTACGGCACTTAGATGAGCTTCCTTAGGATTGGCTTGAAAGCGAGCACACATACATACACTAAACATGATGTCGGGTCTAGATGCGGTAAGGTACAATAAACTACCGATCATAGAACGGTAAAGAGTTTGATCAACCGAGTTACCTCCCTTATCAAGATCGAGATGCCCATTTGATGCCATGGGTGTGTTGATTGGCTTGCAATCCTTCATATCAAACCTCTTTAGAAGGTCCTTGGTGTATTTCTCTTGAGATATGAAAGTTCCTTCTCTCAATTGCTTGATTTAAAAACCAAGGAAGAAGGTGAGCTCACCAATCATAGACATCTCGAACTCTTTTGACATCATGTCACCAAATCTCTTGCATTCTTCTTCATTTGTTGAGCCAAAGATGATGTCATCAACGTACACTTGACAAATGAAGATTTCCCCATTATGCTTCTTGGTGAATAGTATAGTATCTACTTTCCCAATTGTGAAGCCCTTCTCAATAAGAAAGTCCCGAAGGCGCTCATACCAAGCTCTTGGAGCTTGCTTAAGTCCATATAATGCTTTCGATAACCTATAAACATGATTAGGGTATCTAGGGTCCTCAAAACCGGGAGGTTGATCAACATAGACACGCTCATTAATGAAGCCATTTAAAAAAGCACTTTTCACATGCATTTGAAATAGTTTCATGTCATGATGTGATGCATATGAAAGGAGGATACGAATGGCTTCAAGTCTTGCAACCGGTGCAAAGGTCTCTCTAAAATCCAAACCTTCAACTTGAGAGAACCCCTTTGCCACGAGCCTTGCCTTGTTTCTCACAATGGTGCCTTGGTCATCTTGCTTGTTGCGGAACACCCACTTGGTTCCAATGATTCTTGCATCTTTGGGACGCTCTTCAAGTGTCCATACTTGATTACGGGTGAAGTTGTTCAATTCTTCATGCATGGCATTCACCCAATCCGGATCCTTGAGAGCTTCATCTACATTTTGAGGCTCAATGCAAGAAACAAAAGAGTGATGTTCAACAAAGTTAGTCATATTTTGAGATCTAGTTGAAACACCCCTTTTTGGATCCCCTATGATGAGTTCTTGAGGATGGGCTTGAAGTTGTGGAGCTCTTCTTTCAACCACTTGAGGAGATGATCGGGGAGCATCAACATCTTGAGCTTGTGTCTCTCTTTGTTCATGGGAGACATGAGTATCTTCATGTTCATGTCTCCCATCTTTATCTTCATCTTGAGACATATTTGATGAGGAAGAGGTCTTGTGAATGACTTGCACATCATCTTCATCATCCTCTTTAGGCTTGATGTCTCCCACGGGAATGTTCTTCATGGCTTCCCTCAATGGTCGGGAATGTTCTTCATGGCTTCCCTCAATGGTTCATCACCTACATCATCAAGATTCTCAATTGCTCCTTGGGAGCCGTTAGATTCATCAAACTCCACATCATATGTTTCTTCTACCAAGCCGGTGGCATGGTTAAATACACGATATGCTTTGGATTTTGATGAGTAGCCAACAAGAAAACCAATGTCACAACGTCTTTGAAACTTCCCTAGGTGTTGTCTTTTCTTGTAGATGTAACATTTGCAACCAAACACCCGAAAGTATGAGACGTCCGGCTTCTTCCCATTTAGCAACTCATAGGGGGTCTTGCAAAGGAACTTGTGAAGATATAACCAGTTGGATGCATAGCATGCGGTGTTGATTGCTTCGGCCCACAAGTTCTCCGGTGTATTGTACTCATCAAGCATGGTTCTTGCAAGTGTGATGAGTGTCCGATTCTTCCTCTCTACTATGCCATTTTGTTGAGGTGTGTAGGTGGCTGATACTTCATGCTTGATCCCAATTTCATCACAATAGGCTTCAATGTGTGTGTTGTCAAATTCCTTCCCATTGTCACTTCTTATCTTCTTGATCTTGACATCAAATTCATTTTGAGCTCTCTTTGCAAACTTCCTAAAGCAACTTGCCACTTTGGTTTTGTCATGAAGAAAGAATGTCCAAGTGTACCTTGAATAATCATCAACAATCACCAGACAATATAGATTTCATCCAAGACTCTTGTATGTGATTGGTCCAAACAAATCCATATGCAAAAGTTCTAGCACTCTTGATGTTGACAAGAAAGCTTTGGTTGGATGAGTGTTTGCAACTTGCTTGCCGGCTTGACATGCACTACAAGGTTTGTCCTTTTCAAATTTCACATCTTTCAAGCCTCTCACTAAATCTTTCTTCAAGAGCTTCTTAAGTGTACTCATTCCAACATGTGCTAGCCTTCTATGCCACAACCAACCACGAGAGGTTTTGGTGAACAAACATGTGTTCAAGCTTGCATCTTTGGAGGAGAAATCCACTAGATAGAGATTGTTGTATCTAAAACCCTTGAATATTACTTGAGCATCTTCTTTCTTGGTAACAATCACTTCATTCTCATCAAACAAGCATTGGAAGCCAAGATCACATAATTGACCAACGGATAGCAAGTTAAAACTCAAGGGTGCAACATAGAGCACATTTGACAAAGAATGATCATTTGATATAGCAACCTTGCCCAACCCTTTGACTTTGCCCTTTGAGTTATCACCAAATGTAATCTTGTCTTGATTTTGGTCTTCATCATCAAGTGAGGTGAACATACGAGGATCACCGGTCATGTGTTGTGTACAACCACTATCAATAACCCAATGACTTCCACCGGTCTTGTAGTTCACCTACACACAATAGATCAAGCTTGTTGTTTAGGGACCCAAACTTGATGAGGGCCCTTTGCTTTCTCAACTAGTGACTTTGCAACCCAAATTTTCTTAGGCCTATTCTTGTTGAGGGGACCTAAGAATGTGACTTTCATTTTTACCACTTGCATCCTTTCTTAGCAAGTAGTGAGCATTGAAAGCAAAAGGTCTAGCATGCTTGGGCAAGGATTGTGGTGAGGGAGTTTTGCAATCATGAGCAAAGTGACCTTCTTGTCCACACTCAAAGCATCTCTTTGGCTTTGGCTTTGGCTTGTGTAGACTTGTTTGCTTGGCTTTCAATTGCTTTTCTTGATGTGCCTTGTACCCAATACCACTTCTATCGGTCTTCATTACGGTGCTCATCAAGAGTTCACTTTGAAGTGACTTGCCTTTGGCAAACTTGCTTAACCCTACCTTGAGATGCTCCTTTTCTTGCTTGAGTTTCTTGTTCTCTTCTAGGAGTGACTTGTACTCAAGTGTTGACTCTTTGTCATGATCAAGATTTTTCATGGAAGTTGTGTTGATGGCCTTAGCTTGTTCAAGATTCTTCTTGAGCTCTTCATTTTCATTCTTGAGCTTAGCATAGTCATCATAGCTCTTGGCCTCAACCACTTTCTTGCCCTTGTCACTAGAGCTTTGCTCAATGCTCTCCACAAGCAAGTCATCACATGATGTAGCTATATCAATCTTAACAACATTGTTAGAAGCATCATGTGTTTCGGCAAGAATATCATAAGCAACAACAACACTATCATGATTGATTTTGATAGTTGTATACTTCTCTTTTAAAGCATCATAGCTAGTGTTGAGCTCATTGTATTTCTTC
>CM041647.1:8457015-8471176 GCA_023333625.1 Bothriochloa decipiens
AAAAAAAAGCTCGAAATGGGTCACTTGCAATGAGCAAAGCAAAACCAACAACTTAGTCCCCAAAGACATGGGCAACGGCTCGACGCAACCAAGTAAAACGAGCTCAAAGCACCTAAAAGCAGCTAGACCCTCAAGACAGAGGCAAACGGCTCGACACGTCTAGCAAAACAAATGTGCAACTCCCCCTTAACAAGTGCATCAACCTCACAAATGCATATGAATGCACACTCTGGATTTGTGGAATCATTCTCCCCCTTGTTGGCAAATGCACTTATCAAGCTCTCACAAAAGAAGCTCCCCCTCAAATCATGCTATGAGATGCACAATGCGAACATACAAAGCTTCAGGAGTATAGCATGTGGATTAAAAACATGCTCAAGCTGGTACGGTATATGTAGTAGAACAAGCGCAAGACAAGGCCAATGCTCAAACTGATCAAATAAATGAAATATAAATCATAAGCATTTTGACCAATTTTAAGCATATCTCATAAAAGGTGTTCACCAAAGAGGATAGCACATAGCACATATAAGTAGGAGACCAAACTAGTGCTAACACATGTATACAAAAGTGAACTACCCCATATAACGATCATACATCATGTCTCAAGGAAGCACTTAACACTTGTAGCCATTGATCGGAGTTTTACAGTGGATTACAAGGTTATTTTTAGACATGTATATATGAGAGGATTAAAACTGTCCGCCAAAAATTATGTTATTTTTATCATGTTTTGCAACCACGTCGAGTTCATCCCTATGTGCAAGTGGGAAGTTGTCTCGTCACGAATGGTTGAGGACTAGCACTACAATGCCCAAGTTCATCTCACTCGAAAGAATAAGAAGCAATCTCGTGACATTGATGTGGGACAGTAAAGATCCAACTCAAAAGCATATTCATCACTTAGCTTTAGACATCAAGTTTTAGCATAAAGATATCAAGGATCCGAGCTAAGTGTATGATTCGAGAAACATGAGACATAGCAACTAAAGCATACATATGAAAGCACATGGATTTTAACATATCCTACACATGCTAGTTGCCATCTCAAGGGTGACAATTTTCCAAGTTTCATCAAGTATTAAGCATGTTCACATTTTCAAAAACAGGCTTAGCTCATAACATGTATCAAGATGATCAAAAAGAGCCTAAGCTGCTATATAGCCATCATGTATCCATAGATCATATCAACAAAAGCATAACCTTAATCAACAAGCTATACAAGTAAAGCTAAACACATGATATATGATACATGATGATATGCAATGCAATATGATACAAAAGTAAAAGAATAAAGAAAGAAGGACTACTATACAAGAACCAAAGCAACCCACAACTAAAATGGGTAGCAACCACCAAACTTCCCTTTGAAAGAGGCCAAACTCCCCCTTAAACAAAGACGCCTAGCAAAAGAAAGCTAGAAAACAAAAGGCACAAAAAACACAAGAAAAAGATCCAATTCTAAGAGAAGAAAAACTCAAAAGAGCCAAGAACAACCTAACGACACAGCAAACCCAAAAGCAACCAAAAGCTCAACTCATGCTACAATGCACAATGATATCAAATAAGAAGTAAAAGCATGTAACATGAAACTAATTAAAAAGCTAAAAGCTTGGGCTACCAAAACATGTCAAAAGAATACATGTAACTATGCAAAAGCTAACTAAAAAGATACCTAATGAACATAATATCAACTACACAATTTGAGCACAAGATAAAGTATGGCAAAATGTTCATGAGTATCACACACTAACATGAAAAGTGGCTAATCCACCAAGATATGCACAAGGCTAGCATGGCATATGATACACAAGATAAAACATGCTAAACTAGATATAAAAGCATGATACAAGTAAGAACTATACAAGTGAGCACATGAACAACTACCTCATACTACTAGTATCGATGCATGAATGTACAAGGTATGAGTGTATATGATAGCTCACAAAGTGTGTGTAGACGCCACAACAAAACACATGCCTCTCGGAGTCCATCAACGTGGGTGTAGAGAACCATCAACTCTTGACCACACCAAAAGATCAAGTTTCATCAAATGCATATTCTCCACCCACGTCCTCCGACCTGCTCAATAGAATGACATAGGACGGGCAAATGACTCAACACTGGGGTTAGTAAACTGTGAAGCATACCAATGTTGGGCCATTTGTTCAGAAAAGGGATTAGCTGAAAAACCACTCATCCTAGGCCAACAAACAAAGCGATCACCATGAAAGGAAAAACATGGTCCGCTAGAAGTGTAGGACTGATAGCCACTGCTATGAGACCTTGAGTCGTATTGAGGATGACTTGGACCTCGCCGGGCACGACCACCTTATGGTCTCACAAACTGGGGCCTAGCACCTTAAGGTTTTCCACCTCTAGGCCTAGCATTGCTTCTCTGAGCAGGTGAAGCATGCATGCCATGAAATGGGCGATGCATGTTCTGGTGTGAAAGCTCAAACTTATACCTCTCATCTCTCTTCCTCCTAAAGCAGAACTCAAACAAGTGACCATCCTTCTTGCAATACTCACAGTGGTACACCTCTTGTGGGTGACTCACTCTATTGTGGACATGGTTCACTCTTGGAGGTGGTTTAGCCTTAGGAAGGGGCTTATCAGAGATGTTTGGCAAAGTGTCAAGTGGGTTCCTGAGGTGGTTAGGTTTTGGAATCCACACTTATTTCTGAGGTGGAGCTTTGGGATTCTCATCAATCACTCCATCCCTCACAATTGGCTTGGTAGGCTCAGAGGGCTTAGGTGGGTTTATCTTGATGGGCTTGGAAGGATTGGTGGGTTTCTCACTCATGCTCAAACCACTATGTTCATCAACCTTGCCAAAAACATTGTCACCCTTCCCACCTGAAGCAAAGCCTAAACCTGTTGTGTTAGTATCCCTCTTGTACTGACTCATCATCATGCCCAATTGTGGTTCACTGCAAGAAAGCCAACTCAACATGTGCCAAAGGAATGTGTTTTCTTCTTCGGTCTTTCTCTTGTCATTCCTACAATTAGCTAGCTCTATCTCTAAAGCCTCACAACAAACACATCAAGCACTAGAACCGTCTGCACTAGACTTCTCAAGCAAAGCAATCCTAGTAACTTTGTCAAAAAGCCCAGAGCACAACTCAGCACATGACTTGCAAGGACCTAACAAAACAGGTTCAGCTCTAGCCCTATCAAACTTCTCAACCAAATCAGAGTACTTGGACTGCAAGGACACAAGACTGGACATGTGAACAGCGCATTCATCTCACTCAGTCTCGTTAGACACAATGACTCTATCCTTCTTTGCGTGCTCAAGTTCATCTAAGGCTATGAGAAGCTTACGCTTGAAGTCATTGCGTTCACAAGTAGCACACTTAAGCAATTTATCCTGACTCAGCAAAATATCTGTCATTCCCTCAACCTCAGCAGCAAGCTCATCAATAGAAAGTGAACCTCAGATTTGGAGTCATTGTTGTGTCCATCACAATCGCTGCCCGACACCTCAGATCGATGGTTGACCTCCTCGTCAAATGCCATGGTAGAAAAGCCTTGCTTGGTGGTTTTGGCGTAGAAGCAAAGTCCACCCAGCTTGTCCTTGATCTTGTGTTTTGAGTTGTCGTCGCTAGAAGTAGAGGAGTTGCTGTTGGCGGAGTTCTCACAATCACTGAGGGCGTCGAGGATGGCTCATTGTTTTGCCTGTTGCTTCTCGAGGAGCTTCCTGAGCACTTCCTTTCAAGACCCTCCCTTGGACTTGTGCTTGGAGGAGGTGTGCTCGCACTTGCCCTCACACTTGGTGGAGGTGTGCTCGCGCTTGTCCTTGTGCTTGGTGTAGTCATACTTATCGGAGGACTTGTCCTTCTTGGGGCAGTTGGCGATGTAGTGGTCGGGGTCTCCACACCTGTAGCATCCCTCCTTTGGACCACCACATCAGCGGTTCAAGCGGTTGTTGTGAAATCATGAAAACTGGCTAATGACCAGCGCCAACTCATCATCTCCAAGAGCCTCCATCTGCTCCTCTGTTGCATACACAAGAGAAGACAAGGCAAGCAACAAAGGTAATGGGTTAGTCAAAGCTGAACTTGAACTTGCGTTACCTGACACCAAAGCCATGGTTGGGGCAGACGGGTTCTTGATCCTCACTTGCGTCTAGAGGTCGATCTCGATGGACTTGAGCTTGCTAAACAGCTCATCCACGGTGAGGGTTTTGTAGTTGGCCGACTCGATGATTGCCTGCACCTTGACCTCCCAGACCCTCCAATCTAGAGCATATAGAAGCTTGAGTGCTCTCTAATGATCGTCATAGGGCATAGCGCATTGTTAGCCCGCATGTTGTTCACAATGGTGGTAAAGCGAGAAAACATTGAATCAACGGACTCCCCATCAACTTGGGTGAAGTTCTCGTACTCCCACTTGTACGTCTCATAGAGTCTAGTTTTGACATGGGTTGTACCCTCGTGGAAGCTTTGAAGCCTCCTCCAGATCTCTCGAGCAATACGACAATTGGAAACACGATCAAATTCAGAAATTGACAAAGCAGCGTAAAGCTCAGCACGGGCAATGTTGTTAGCATTGTGTTGGTCGATCTGCTCTTGATTGACACGTGCATCAAGCACCTAGTAGTCAGCATTCTCAATGATCTCCCAAACACGCCAATCGATCCCTTGTAAATGCGCTTGCATTCAGATCTTCAAGTATGAGTAGTTCTCCCCATTGAATTGGGACGGCTTACCCGACCGGTGTTGCAAAGCCATGTCGCCTTCTGTGGATCACGGACAGATTAAGGTGGAAGTGATCCTTAACTGGCTCTGATACCAATTGAAGGACTAGATACGGCAACCAGAGTGGGGTGCAAGGGAGCCTCAAATTTCTTTTGAAACTTTAGGTCCTTGGCTCGGCAAACAACCCCAAGAGCTAAACCTCACAAGATGCGAGTGATACACGTGCTAACGGGTAGCAAGATATCCCACGCGAAGTCTTAGGCACAAAGGAAACCCCATGAAAGAAGATGGAAGTAAGAGCCGATCAAAACAAGTGAAGACGTGCCCGTGTTTGCACTACCGGTAGTAGTGGTGTCACTACAGGTAGTACCAGTGAGGTACCAGACCAATCTTCAGACCCAGAACGCGATCGAAACGCACCAACCGGTAGTACCGGCGTTACTACCGGTAGTACCGGTGAGGTACCGGTAGTACTGGTGGTTCAAACCAGTAGTACTGAATAGAATCGCACGGTGAATTTGCACTACCGGTAGTAACACCGGTAGTAGCACCGGTAGTATCGATAGTACCGAACAGAAACGTGCGAAAATCGCCTGGAACAAGGAAAACTCAATTTCTCAGTCAAATCAACTCCGATTGCCATGAAATTTTAACCATAGGGTCACAAGGAAATAGGGAAGCTACCTCTAAAAGGTCATGGCCCAATTTGACATGAATCAAGAGAAATCAAGAAAGGCGTGAGAAAACCGCCAAGAACTCACCATGAACACAAAATCACACCGATCTACTTGCTCGTGAGGAAATAGTTCAAACCCTTCAATGGGATTGATCCTCTCACGTCATAGCTTGAATCAACATAAGAAAAATAGACTCAAACAGTACAAAATTGAAGAAATCCGACCATGAAATTGGAGGAGGAGAGGAACTCGGGATGAATAACTCAAGAACAACAAGATCATAAATTCATCATGAAATTCACATGAAGGTAAAAGCCCAGAAAGCATGAGCACACTAGGGGGTGCTCTTCCCATGAACAAATCACTACAAATATATCGCAGTGGATCTCACACACTCTGAAAGACTAGAGACTAGGAAACCCTAACACTGGAATGGGAGAGGTGAGACTGAATGGAGGCAGTCCCTCTTATTTATAGTCTTATTACACAATTCTACTTCTACCGCTAGACATTCTAAGAGAGAACCACCTAGCCAGGGGCATTATTGTCCAACTCGAGTTTTCCTGATCCGACGGGCACCGCGCCTCCTCACCGGTAGCCTCGCTCCGAAGCGATCTCCCCGATGCCGCCACGTGCCGTCCGTCCGCATCGGGACCTCCGCCCAAGTTTTGAGGCCCAAACCTGGAAAATCTACCGCCGATGGTTTTGAGGACAAACCACCAAACCGCCCGTGAGTATCGTACCGCGTACGCATCCCTCGCTGATGGTTTTGAGGCCAAACCACCAAACCATCGCCGATGGTTTTGAGGGCAAACCACCAAACCGTCTGTGAGTAGCGTAGCCCGTACGTGTCCCCCACCGTGTACACTTGCGCTCGTCGATGTCCCAAATGTCAGCCACCACGGCTGGCCACCCGGCCGTCTGGTCCCTCGGTCCAAGCCTCGTGTCCACACTTCACCGCAACTGGTCCGTCAGCACAGCACGCCCTACTTGATCTTCTCTCGACCGCTGCCACTGCCTTCGGACTCCACACCTGCACATCACAAAGCCAAGAGACACCATTTCAACACATAACCTTGTGCCAGGGGATCAGTAGAACCACCGAACCGACCACACACCAAAGTGTTGGCATGTTAACAATCACTCATCACAACCACAAGGGTGCTCCACAATGGTTATGTAAAAACCATGTGTTCGCACTTCTTTAATTAATCGGTTTAATGCCTCTGATGCTTTCGTAGTGCTGGCTGTGGGTCAATCTGGAGGGCTCTGGCTTCTCTAGAAGGACAACATTAGCTTATCAGTAGTAGATCACTCCAAGTACTATATCTTTGCTTTGTGTAATAACCATCTAGATAATAAGCAGTTTGGTCTTATCTGCATCTATGGTGATCCTCATCACCGTGACACCCGTCTAATTTGGGAGCAAGTCAGATAACAGTGACTTTCCTATGCTATGTACTGGTGACATGAATGAACTTATGCATGTTTTTGAAAAATCAGGTCCTGGTAGGCCTGATCATAATCGTATAGATGCTTTCTGTAACTATGTCAAACAGTGTGGGTTTGTTGATCTAGGCTATAGTGGACCGGCCTATACTTAGTCCAATAAAAGACATGGCTCCACCCCTACTTTTGAACGGCTTGACCGTTCCTTTGCTAATGCTGAGTGGTGTCATGCTTACCCTAAAACTATTGTTTATCATTTGCCTATGATTCGCGGTGACCATGCGCCGATCCTTACTCTTCTGAATTCTTCTCGACAACATACTAAAAAACCATTTCGCTTTGAGAATTGGTGGCTTTTTGAGCAGGATTATGAACCTACAGCTAAATCCAGCTGGTTTAGATCAGCAAATCGTTCTTTCCACCAAAAAACCAAATTTCTTGCAGGTGACCTCAAAAAATGGAGAAGAAGGAAACCGAAACTAAATGATCAATTGCAGGCTATTGAGGATACTATTCTACAAGAGCAGCATAAACCGCCCAGTGAGCAGGACTTTGATTTGCAGCAACAACTAAGCCACCAACATCAAGATCTTTTCATTAAAAAAGAGCAATTTCACTTGCAGCGTGCTAAGAAGAACTGGGAAAGACTTTGAGATAGAAACACCTCTTATTTCCACCAAGCCATTGTTAAAAGAACTAGGAAAAATATGATTACTTACTTAATTAATCCAGATGCTACTGAAGCTACTACGCAAGATCAGATTGCCATCACTCTCAATAATTATTTCCAAAATATTTTTACAACAGATCAGACCTACTCTAACAACACTCCCAGCCTTCTTATGTCTGCAGGTGCAAGTAATATTTATAATACCTCCATGCAGCAATAGGTACAACACCAACAAAATCAAAAGAAGATACAAGTCTACATCAGCGACAGAGGAGGATGTTCACATCAACTATGCCAACCATTCAAGAATTACACAACATCGTCAAGGAAATGAGAGGTAATGCCTCCCCAGGTCCTAATGGCCTAAGTGCTGCCTTTTATAAATCAGCGTGGTCCTGGATTTCCAACGACATCACAAATTGGTAAATGATTTCTATAACTCAGCTTTTATGATATCTGAAATTAATCAAACCTTCCTGGTTCTCATTCGCAAAAAATCCCAACCCACAGTTCCCCAAGATTTTAGACCTATAAGTCTTTGCCATGTGGCTTACAAGATTATAGCTAAATCTATTGCTGAAAGACTTAAAACTTACTTACCAGACTATATTGATCATGCTCAAGCAGCTTTTGTTAAGCAAAGACATATATCATCTAATATCATTATTACGCAGGAGATTATCCACTCTTTGCAACTCAGGTCCTGGAAGCAACAAGCTTTTATTTTAAAAATTGATCTTGCAAAGGCTTTTGACAGGTTAAATTGGAACTTCATTGTCCTTCGTTGTCACAGCTCTCAGGCGCTTGGGTTTATCCCACCATTTTATTAATCTTGTATATGCCTGCATTTCTACTACTCTCTCAGTTTTAGTCAATGGTGAACCTTCTAACCATATGAAGCCTAACCGTGGCATCCGTCAAGGTTGTCCTTTATCGCCCTATCTTTTTGTTGTAGCTATGAATGAACTCTCAATTGCGCTTCAACAGGAAATGCAAAATTAGCATCTCACAGGTATCATTCTAGGTCCAGGTTGTCCACCGATCCACTCTCTTCTTTTTGCAGATGACCTCATCCTAGGAGGGCAGGCAACAATACAGGAGGCCACTACAATCATAGCAATCCTACAAAGGTTCTGCGATGCCTCAGGTCAGACCCCAAACCTCCAAAAATCTACAATTCTGTTTAGCAAAAATGTCACAAATGATACCGTTTCTGCCATTAAGAACATCTTCCCTATGATTGACCTTCAGCCTCACACTAAGCATTTAGGACATCCCATCATTTTCAATCATGGTGACAGGAACAAAGCTTATAATTTTATCTTTAGCAAATTTTAGTCTAAGCTGACTATGTGAGAGCCAACAAACTAAACCATGCAGGTAGACTCACTTATATCCAATCTGTTCTCGCTTCTATCCCCATATACTATATGTCCACTGTTCTTTTTTCCAAAACATTTATTCATAAAATTAACACTATTATCAAGAGATTCTGGTGGACAGGTGTGCAAGATGAAAATCCAACTTCTCCCATTGCTTACAGATCCCGGGATGATATATGCCAAAGTAAGGAAAATGGAGGGCTTGGAGTTCAAGATCTCGCTATAGTAAACAAGTCTCTTATCATTAATGCAGCCTACAACATAGCTACCAATAAAAATCCAATGCTAGCAAGTTGTTCTCAAAGCTAAATATTATCCTGACTCTTCTTTTTGGAAAGCAAAAAATTCTTGACCACGTTCTGTGTTCTGGTCTTCAATTTTGCAGGTTAAACAACAATTGCATGACAATGTCATTCTCCAGTTACATACAGGTAACTCATCAGTTTGGTCTTCGCCGTGGTGTCCTATCTGGGACTCTATCCATAGTCATATGAAATCCCCAGTTACAGTTAACCCCTTACCTTCAAAAGTCTCTGACCTTTGGATACACAATACACATGAATGGGACCTTGACTTGATTAACGACATTTTTGATAATGAAGCACTGCAGGCAATGACTTCTACCTTTCATGTTCCCTCGGATTCTCAGGGTATTCTAAGATGGTCATCAGCTACAAAAGGGAATTACTCTACTAAGCAAATCTATAAAACTCTAGCTGCTAACAATGTCATTCAGCTTCCACTGCAGGGGTCATGAAGCATTCTACCTTAGGCTAAACATATTCTCTGTAGGGCTTGGAAGAACAAAAACTTGCCTCCTCTAATCAAAACCTTCACTTGGAGACTTATTCGACGAGCCCTCTCCACGGCTGAAAGAGCCTCAAGGTATGCATCACACATTGATGACAAGTGCGCCTACTGTGGTCAAGTGGAAACCGATTTCCACATCTTCTTCCATTGTTCTCTCCTGACACAGGTATGGTCCACCTTTCAAACTCCTATAAATACCCAAATCATGGTGCCTGAAGATGATGGGATCCAAACAACCTTATCAAATATTATTACTAACTCCACTACTAAAATTGACATTTTAAAAATCCTCTTCACTCTTTGGTATCTTGGAAGGCTAGGAATGATTTTCACTTCAACAGGAGATAGTGGAAGCCAACTCAGATGCATCATGCAGCTCAAGCTCATTTGCAATCGCATATTGCTGCCCTCAACGCTCAGTCCACTCTTGTCCATCATCCTCAGCACACTACTACTCTTGTCAAGGCCTCTACAGCAGGTTCACAGGTCCACGATGATGGAAACCAGGGATCCACTCACTATCAGTCTGCACACATTAATATAAGGAATCTAACCGATCTAGGACCTTCTACTAACCATGATTCCCAAGATATGTATTTTGCATTTGCAGGCACATCTCATCAACAGATGGACAGGATCCAGACCTCCTACTAGGGATTCGTTGCTTTGTGGATGCCTCTATCGCACCAGACCAACAATCCCAAACTAGCCGAAGTGCAGGTATTGGAATAATCTTTCTCAACTCTCAGGTGCAGCCAGAGCAAAAAATACAAATCAAAGCCATAATGACTATGACTCAATCGGTCATCATGGCGGAGGCAGCTGCTCTTGTTCTTGCATGGCTGAGAACCTTCACTTCGACAAAATATCATTCATGTCAGACTGCAGCCAGCTGGTGAATTTCCTCAACTCTCAGGATCGTGCCAACATTCCCGATTGGAGAATACAAGCTTTCACTCAGGTCTTTCATAACTTTGCCTCCAATCATCAAGCCAACATTTACAGGATTAGCAGGACTATTAATTCCACAGCTGATGCTTTAGCTAGAGAAGCTCTTCATACTGTACCTGCTCTTCAACAGGCTACACAACTTGTATGTATATGCAATGATCAAGATCATCAGTGCCCTGTCATGGACGCACTGACCTCTGTAACCCTGAACAATGTAAGGGTACTCGCAGCGACATGCTGCTAATATATTGTTGTTCCTTGTCAAAAAAAATTTAATGGCAACTTGTCATTTGCAAGGACGTGTGGATGCATGGAGAAAATTTTACTCTCACATTTCAGTATTTGTATAATGAAAAAACTTAGATTAGGAGTCTAGGACCCTAAGACATAAAAAAATTAGAGCAGCTAAGACGATGGACATGGAACAAACAAGAGCTGAAAGAATCGTGATGCTAGATACAAATCCTATGTGGGCCTCATCTCCACAGGGTAAGCGCCATGCAGCTTTCTCCAGGGGTGCAGCTTTGAAATTCTTAATCACCCAAAGACATGAATCAGAATGGATTTCCTTTTTTCTGTAGTGGAGGAGCATATCTGGGTTACCAAACTCCACCATGGCATAGCCACTGGCATCAAGAGGCTGAAAATGAGCATCACAGTCAGTAGTCAACTAAGTTTATTCAGAAATGTGCTCACAAATGATTATTAAATTATGCCTGTGAGAAATTGGCCAAGATAAACAATGAAACATGCGTTTTATTTCAAAAAACCTTGCATTTTAGGCATGTTTGAAGCATTGCAGAACATGGAAATGGCAAGGTGGGGGAACACGACCATGACTAGGAAATGTTGTTTTCTACTCTTTTTTTCCCCTTTTCCTATCACTTGGAGCATCATCAATCTCTGCTAAACATTGAGCATGAGCACCTAATATATAAGTTCCACCAACTATTATTCCCTAGCAAGAGGAAATCAAATGCAATAGAACTTTCTCTTCACTATCTGAGTAGCCTAATCACATAATTCAGTTGTATATTCTGTATATCCTAACTTCAACACTTTCCAAGATACAAATTTTAGACAGATACACACTAGAGCAAAATACAAGCATATACCATCCAGCAAATGTTTTAAGCTCAAGCTTAATTTAGATAAGTAGGGCCTAAAAAGCACAACCTATATGATAACTGAAGTTATTTTACAGTAATCAATCAGAATTCTAAACAATACCAGGATTTTTCTTCTTCTAAAATTTCTTGGAAACCTTTAACGGTACCATGCACAAGGGGTGGCCCATCACAGTCGCATAAATCCATAGAAATTGGCAAGATATTATTTCGCATTAAAAGCAAAACTAAGCAGAAATTATTAAAGTTGTTGGATAGCTTATCAATATATTATTAGGCCCATGTTCTGTACAAAACATGCCACGAGGCAAACATATATGTACTTCTATTATGCATTAGCATGGCCCAATATAAGACCTTCTATGTTCCAGCATGCATTGCTTGATGTACATCCTGGAAATGATGTACCACTAATCACCACCAAGTTGTTGTATTTTAACATTCATGCAAATCAATTTCTAGGTAAATCTGAATGTTATATTTGCAGACAGAATTTCAGTACAGAAGGACATCCTAAGTTAGTAGGTTACAAGGCAAAAACAAGTAATGTTCAATTGCAGATAGCAGGAACTAAACAATTCAAACGAACAGTTTCTTTTTTTTTTTTTTTTTGGCCACTCGTAGTCTATAGAAACTTACCAGGTATCTTAGCATGGAGAGGCATGTCTATTACAAGGCTGTGGTTGGTTGAAATGATTAGACTGAGATCAAAATGAATCTTAACAGATGACCGATTGGATAGAGCTGTGGGAAGTTCAAGGTTGGTGTCTCCAAAAATAGCAACATTAACGAAAACTGCAATTTTTTTAACAAAAAAAAGATTAACATAAAGCAAATAATAATGCAGTTCTAAGATTTATCTCAGATTCAGATTTCACCTTTTGCGCTCAATAAAAAGCTGTAGCTCAAATGGGTCAGCAAACGTCCGGGAGTTTTCCAAAAATATCACCAGATGGGCATCATAACCATCAAGGAAATTAACCATAGCACCTTCACAGGCACCAAAATCCATAGAACAGACTAAACGGGGGTGAGAACCTTCACCAACCAGTTTTGTACAATAGCTACCTCTTCTATGTAAATTGTATGAATATTAAAAGATTTGATTTACACTAAACATAGGTGTAGCAATACGCATCACTACTTGCAAATAATGCCATGGCAAAAACTAGAAGAGGGAGTTGGTTTAGAAGCCCAATAAAACTGGGTGATTGGTTGCTACCAGGAATGCACAAGACAACAATTTGCGAAAGAATGATCTAATAAAATTTGCAATCCAGGACAATTATATAGGTAGGTCTTTTGTACCACGTACCTGCAAGGCAAATCAACATGAAACGGCAACTGAGGTATTTATCAAACAATGTAAAGAGGCTAACTGATACACGATAGAACTGGGTAAGAGCCGTAATCCCTATGAGGCGGCACAAAAACTGTTTGACGCTACTAATTTTCTGCAGACTAAAGAAACAAAATACGAACACAAAATTTACATTACAGCAAAGCAAATCCCACGCCGTACAGGGACAAAAATAACTTGCCAAGAGTCCCTCTCATGGACATAGATTCAATAACTTACCACGTAGCATATTACAAGAACACACACAAATGAAACATACTAAGGGCAGATATGAAGCATAGTACTACAACATAAACAAATGAAACGAACTGATGGCTACAACCGCTATCTGATACCATGTAACAAAAGGTAAACCAACCAACACCAACCAGTGCTTCTGAGTCGCAATGACATGGCACACACTCTGGTCTTCTGGGACGATCGAGTGCTCCGACCTCCTACTTGCTGTCACACGTGTCAAACTGTACCCATGTTTCTGCCTAAAGGAGCCTTCTAACACTTGGCGGAACTCTCCAATCTCTGCTTCAGTCATCTCGTTGACCAATGTTATCCTCAGGCTTTTCAGTACGGTGTAACACCCTAGTTTTCAATTTTCAAATATATATATATATAAATAGTCAAAATAATTTTTGGGTGGATAAATAAATAGCAAAATAAATATTTTTATGAAAATAAAGCTGCAACATGGTAGAAACATGCTTGTGCATTCATGCTGGTGCATATTTTTCTTGTGTGATGTTTGAATTTGATTTGGAATTTAAAATTCATTTGAAATTGCTTTGAAAATGTTTCAAATAAATGGGAAACCTTTTCTTTCTCCCTCCTGGCAATCTGGCCCGAACGGCCTGCTGCGGCCTGCCTCTCCTTTCCCCACCGCTCGGCCCATCCGCGCGCGCCGTCGTTTTCTTCTTGGGCCGCATGCCGCCGGCCCATCAAGACGTTGCGTCCGCGTCCGCCCCTCTCTCTGCGTCGCCGACAGGTGGACCCCGCGTCGCCTTCGTCCTCCTCCGACCCGGCCGCGACCGGGAGACC
>CM041647.1:8481176-8522092 GCA_023333625.1 Bothriochloa decipiens
GCTATTTATGCATTCTACTTTTGTCCTTAAAAGTGGAGTGTGACATACGGTGGCCCAACCAAGAAACCGCTGCACAAAAGCAACCTCGTGCTCAGCTCCTCGCAGTCCAATGATGTGTGCATCTTCAAGGTGATCCAACACAAGTTCATCAGTCATCCAGTTGTTCGGCTGATCACAAACACAGCCTGACAGACATGCAACAGGTTCTACCTCCAAGTTGCTAAGATGCTGATGGCCATATAACACAAGTGACAATCCCCTTAAACCGATACATATCCTGAGCACATGGAACAAGCTGGCTCCAAAAGAATGCCCATCGTTGTATAAATCCAGGCGCAAGAACGTAATCTGAGGGAGCGCTGTCATGTATCCTAACAAGTACTGATAGTCGAATATGTCCTTATAATAGATGAGCAGCAACTGGAGACTGTCAAGGGCCTTAAATTGCTGCAAGAGTCTTAGACAACTGCGATTATCTTTTCTACAGAATTGTTGTCCATATACATAAAACTGGCCTGTCTTCAGCTTCTCGAGTTGGCCCAGACTGCCGAGATGGAAATACCGTGAATCGTACTTATCCATCCACACCAAGGACACTATCTGTGGTGCTGTGATGTTGGCACCCTGTTCACCATCACCAACACTAGCAGGAGGAAAGCTGTCACGCATACTTAGCTTCTGGAGAAGTGGAGTCACGATGGTGAGCTGCCCCAGCAAGTTACAGAAGACGAGGTTGATTTGCAGCAGAGTCTCTGAGTGGATGGAGAGATTGCCCAGTCCCGAGGAGAAGGCGATCTTGAGATTCTTCAAGCACGGGCACCGTGGCGGGGAGACTAGATCGCCGAGCTCACACGGGCCCCGAACCTCGAGGGACCCCAGGTAGAGATCGGTGAGCCGGGCGAAGACGCCTAGCGACGGTGCCTCTTGTATGTACATTGTATGAATGTTAAGAGATTTGATTTACACTGAACATAGGTGTAGCTCGACGCATCACTACTTACAAATGTCGTGACAAAAAAATAGAAGAGGGAGTGGGTTTAGAAGCCAAATAAAACTGGGTGATTTATTGCTATCAGGAATGCACAAGACATCAATTTGCCAAAGAATGGTCTAATAAAATTTGCAACCCAAGACAAATTATAGAGGTAGGTCTTTTCTACCATGTACCTGCAAGACAACATGAAATGGCAACAGAATGGTGCGGCAACTAAGGTGTAAACAGGCTAACTGACACACAATAGAATTATGTAAGAGCCGTTATCCCTATGAGGAGACACAAAAACTGTTTGACACTACTAACTTGATGCAGACTAAAGAAACAAAATATGAACACAAAATTTACATAATAGCAAAGGGAATCCCACGCCATACTGGGAAAAAATAACTTGCCAAGAGTCCCCCTCATGGAGACAGATTCAGTAACTTACCATGTAGCATAGTACAAGAGCACACACAAATGAAACCTACTAAGGGCTACAATGAAGCGTAGTACTAGAACATACACAAATGAAACCGACTAAGGGCTACATCGCTACGTCGTAGCGGGCGTATCGCGGCGCGGCCGCGTGCGGCCAATGCAACAGCGCAGGCGCAGCGCGTGTTGCTCAAGAAGCTTGGGATTCACGTGGAAGAGGAGGAGCCTGATGTGGATATCGAAAGGAAATTCAACCTTGCATTTGGCGGGGATATGTCGCAGCGGAAGCAGAACGCCCTGCAGATGTTTCTTCATGGAGGCATTGATATCTCAGCCCTGGACCTCAATTTGGAAGGGTTGGGCGACGGGGCGCTCTGGTGGCCTCCGACCTGAGGTGGAAAATTAGTGTCCTAATGTTAAACAACCGCGGATTTCTGGTGTGGAACGTGCGGGGCCTGAATGACGGTGCTCGCCGCAACATTCTGCGTGAATTGATTCTAGCGCAACGCCCTTCTCTAATCTGTGTGCAGGAGACCAAACTCTCCAATGTCTGTAATGCTACTGCAGTTGAATTCCTAGGTCCGGGTTTTGACTATGTGTACCTTCCAGCTGTTGGTGTGGCCGGTGGAATCGCCATGGCCTGGGACAGGGATGTATGGGCGGCCTCGGACGTCGCCATGGGTGCCTTCTCTGTCTCCGTTAAGCTGCGCCTGATGGGTGCTGCCATGCCTAATCAGTGGACTGTGGTTGGCCTATATGGGCCGCAGGAGGATGATGAAAAGGTGCGATTCCTCAATGAGTTGCTGCAATGGAGGAACCATGCTTCTGGCCCATGGATGGTGGCGGGGGATTTTAATATGATTTACCGCGCACAGGACAAAAATAATGACAACCTTGACAGAAGAAACATGAGGAGATTCAGGAACTTCCTCAACAGGGCACAGCTCCAGGAAATTGAGCTCCTTGGTCCAACCGCCGTGAAATCCCAACTCTAGTTCATCTGGACAGGGTCTTCGTCAATGATGAGTGGATGGCTATGTTTCCAACTCACGTGCTAAAGGCGCTATCTTTGGACTCCTCAGATCACTGTCCGCTCCTGCTGCTCATGGATGGGCCATCTGGGGTGAAACCTCGTTTCCGCTTCGAATCTTTTTGGCCAAAAATGCCTGGCTACACAGAGGTGGTCTCTTCGGCTTGGGCAGTGCAGCTGCCTCCTTCTGATCCTTTCCGTTTGCTGGACCAAAAGTTCAGACATGTCGCTGTTGAGTTGAAGCGCTGGAGTTCCAGAAAAATTGGAAGCATCCGGTTGCAGCTAACTATAGCCAGGGAGATCATTTTGCGTTTTGATGTGGAACAAGAAAGAAGGTCCCTGCATGCCTGGGAACGTGACCTGCACTCCTTGCTTAAGGGCAGGGTGCTTGGTCTAGCGTCCCTTTCCAGAACTATTGCAAGACAGCGGTCCAGGGTAACCTTTCTAAAGGAGGGGGATGCAAACACGCGTTTCTTCCACCTCCAGGCTTGTCATAGACAGCGACAGAACCGTATTGAATCATTGGCAGTACAAGGGGTTGAACTAGTGAATGATCATTCGATGGCTGATGCTCTGTACGTCTACTACAACTCCATTATTGGGAATGACTTTGAGCGTTCAAGAAGACTTGATCTGGCTGCTCTTGGGGTTCCAACAGTGGACACACAACATCTTGAAGTTATGTTCACAGAGGAGGAAGTCACGGCTGTGGTAATGGAGCTGCCAAACGAAAAGGCGCCAGGCCCAGATGGGCTTAAGGGGTTATTCTACAAGACTTCTTGGGACATTATCAAGCAAGACATCATGAACGCGATGCATGCGTTCTGGGCAGTTGACTCTAGAAGTTTCCACAGCATCAATGAAGCCTTTATGATCCTCCTAAAGAAGAAAGATCAACCGGCAGAGATCAGAGACTACCGCCCCATTAGTCTGATGCACAGTTTTGGCAAGCTGATTACCAAATGTCTGGCTAACAGGCTCTCTACTGTGCTTGATGATCTAATACGCCCTAATCAGAGTGCTTTCATTAAGGGACGTACTATCCATGATAACTTTAGGGGCGTGCAGCTCACGTGCAAACATCTTCACAAGAAGAAAATGACTTGTGTTTTGCTCAAGGTGGATGCGGCCAAGGCTTTTGACTCGGTTGCATGGGTCTTTCTTCTTGAGGTTCTTCACCATATGGGCTTCAGGTTGAAGTGGAGAAACTGGATTTCCATCCTGTTATCATCAGCAAGCACGAGAATTCTGCTTAATGGAAGGCCAGGCCGCAGGGTATGCCATGCGAGAGGGCTGCGACAAAGGCGACCCATTGTCACCGATGCTTTTTGTACTGATCATGGAGGTGCTCAACGCTTTCCTGGGCTGGGTTGAAGGCCATGGCTTCCTCACCCCTTTGAATGGGATTCCGGGTGCCAGGGTCAACCTCTATGCGGATGACCTTGTCATTTTCGTCGCGCCTTCGGAGAGAGACTTGCTATCCATCAAATGGGTCCTGTCAATTTTTGGACTAGCCTCGGGACTCTTCTCCAACATGGAAAAAAGCAATGCTACACTGATCCATTGCTCCCAAGAAGACATGGACAGGGTTCAACAAATTCTTGCGTGCCAGGTGGAAGGCTTTCCATGTTGGAGTTGTTCCAAATTCACTCCAGGATATAGGCTGGGCTTCTGACGGAGCGAAGCGGAGGCCCGTCGCCAGAGGCTTGGGCCGGAGCGTAGCGGAGTCTGAAGTCTGCCCATCAGGCCACACCCGTGCACACACGCCCTCCCCGCGGTACGGTACATATACCCTTGCTAGGGTTTCGTGGAGACTTGATTCTCTTGTAAGCCGCCACAGGCGTGTAACCCAAACTCTTGAGATAGTGAGATTGTTGCTGGCTGATGCCCGTGGTTTTTCCCCTTCGCATTGGAGGGGTTTTCCACGTTAAATCGTGTGTCTCCACTGTGATTGATTTGGTTTTACTTCATATTCCATACGTCGTTCATAACAAGTGGCATCAGAGCTACGGTT
The DNA here is from genome assembly GCA_023333625.1 of Bothriochloa decipiens. Taxonomy (NCBI): domain Eukaryota; kingdom Viridiplantae; phylum Streptophyta; class Magnoliopsida; order Poales; family Poaceae; genus Bothriochloa; species Bothriochloa decipiens. The sequence goes on from CM041647.1 coordinate 8,485,635, forward strand.
GCTGTAGGGCTCATGACGACGTCGATGAAGTTCGATCTTCCACTGCTGAACTACGACACGCAGTTCTCGCTATGGCAAGTCAAGATGCGGGGGATTCTGGCGCAGACTCATGACTACGATGAGGCGCTAGATAACTTCGGCAAGAGGAAGGCCGATTGGACTCCTGAGGAGATCCGCAAGGATCAGAAGGCCCTCGCCCTAATTCAGCACATCTTCATAATGATATTTTGCAGGAGTGTTTGAAAGAGAAAACTGCTGCAGAACTATGGCTGAAACTGGAATCGATCTGCATGTCCAAGGATCTAACCAGTAAGATACAGATGAAGATGAAGCTGTTCACTCTGAGGATGAAGGAGGAGGATTCAGTGATGACTCACATCGCTGAATTCAAGAAGATCATGGCTGACCTAGTGTCGATGGAGGTGAAGTATGATGATGAGGACTTAGGTCTTCTACTGTTATGTTCTTTACCAAATTCGTATGCAAATTTTTGTGACACCATACTTTTGAGTCGTGATGAACTAACCGTAAAGGAAGTTTATGAGGCTCTCCAGTCTAAGGAGAAGATGAAAGTTATGGTGCAGAATGACGGATCGTCGTCCTCAAAGGGCGAAGCTTTGCATGTGAGAGGCAGAACAGATAACAGATCCTCAAATGAAAAGAGCTACGAAAAGAGAGGCCGATCAAAGTCCAAGCCACCTGGTAATAAAAAGTTCTATGTTTATTGCAAGATGAAAAATCATAATGTTGATGAGTGCAGAAAAGTACAGAATAAGGAGAGAAAAAATAAGACGGCTGGTAAGGTCTCTGTTGCTTCTGCTGCTGCTTCTAATGATGATTCTAGAGATTGTCTGGTAGTATTTGCTGGTTGTGTTGCTGGTCATGATGAATGGATTCTTGATTCCGCATGTTCATTTCATATTTGCACTAACAGAAATTGGTTTAGTTCATATAAGGATGTGCAGAAAGGAGATGTTGTGCGGATGGGAGATGATAACCCATGTGACATCGTGGGGATTGGATCAGTTCAGATTAAGACTGATGATGGCATGACACGCACGCTGAAAGATGTCAGGTATATACCAAGGATGTCTAGAAATCTTATCTCATTGAGCACGCTTGATGCAGAAGGTTACAAATATTTCGGTTCAGATGGCGTTCTAAAGGTATCAAAAGGTTCTCTTATCTGTTTGAAAGGTGATCTTAATTCTACAAAGTTATATGTCCTTAGAGGGTGTACTTTACCTAGTTCTGATTCCGCCGCTGCTGCTGTTACTAATGATGAACCTAGCAAAACTAACCTTTGGCACATGCGTTTGGGACATATGAGTCACCATGGTATGGCAGAATTGATGAAGAGAAACCTGCTGAAAGGCTGCACTTCGAGTAAGATCAAGTTTTGTGAGCATTGCATTTTCGGCAAGCATAAGAGGGTACAGTTCAACACTTCTATTCACACCACCAAAGGTACTCTTGATTATGTTCATGCTGATTTATGGGGTCCTTCTAAGAAGCCCTCACTTGGTGGTGCTCGTTACATGCTTACAATTATTGATGATTACTCTAGAAGGGTTTGGCCTTATTTTCTGAAACAGAAAGATGATACTTTTGCTGCTTTTAAGAACTGGAAAGTAATAATAGAAAGGCAAACTGAAAGGAAGGTAAAATTGCTTCGTACTGATAATGGTGGAGAATTTTATTCGCATGCCTTTAATGATTATTGCAGACAGGAAGGCATTGTTAGGCATCACACCATACCCCATACTCCACAACAGAATGGTGTGGCTGAACGGATGAACAGGACCATTATCTCCAGGGCCCGTTGCATGTTGTCTCATGCAAGGATGAGCAAGCGTTTTTGGGCTGAAGCTGCTAATACTGCCTGTTACTTGATAAATAGGTCACCTTCTATTCCACTAAATAAGAAAACTTCTATTGAGGTATGGTCTGGTATGCCTGCTGATTATTCACAGTTAAAAGTTTTTGGATGCACTGCTTATGCTCATGTTGATAATGGAAAATTAGAGCCTAGAGATATTAAGTGTTTTTTCCTTGGTTATGGTTCGGGAGTCAAAGGCTATAAATTGTGGAATCCTAAAACCGGAAAGACTTATGAGCAGGAGTGTTGTATTCAATGAATCTGTGATGTTTACTAACAGTCTGCCCTCAGAACATGTTCCAAAAAAAGAGTTGCAGCGTATGCGCATGCAGGTGGAGCATGTTGATGATGATACAGGTGTTCAGGTGGAGCCTGTTGATGAGCAGATGACCATAATAATGATGTTACTGATGATGATGCTCATGATAATGTTCAGCAAACTCCTCCTATTTTGCAGCTAGAGGAGGAATTACCTATTGCTCAACGCAAGTCAAAAAGGACAGTAGTTCCTCCTAAAAGTCTTATTGAAGAATGTAATTTGTCTTACTATGCTTTGAGTTGTGCTGAACAGGTGAAGAATGTTCATGAGCCAGCAACCTATAAAGAAGTTGTTCGTTGTGCTGATAGTGAGAATTGGATTTCTGCTATGCATGAGGAGATGCAGTCTCTTGAGAAGAACAGTACATGGGAGGTTGTACCTTTGCCTAAGAAAAAGAAGACCATCAACTGCAAGTGGATCTTCAAGAGAAAGGAGGGTTTATCTCCAAGAGAGCCTCCAAAGTATAAGGCAAGGTTAGTTGCTAAAGGCTACAGTCAAATTCCAGGTGTTGACTATAATGATGTGTTCTCTCCAGTGGTAAAACACAGTTCAATTCGTACTTTCTTAAGTATTGTTGCTTCACATGATCTTGAGCTTGAGCAGTTAGATGTGAAGACTACGTTTTTGCATGGAGAGCTAGAGGAGGACATATACATGGATCAACCGAAAGGGTTCATAGTGCCTGGCAAGGAAAAATATGTGTGCAAGTTGAAGCGCTCCTTGTATGGTTTGAAACAGTCCCCTCGTCAGTGGAACAAGAGGTTTGATTCATTTATGTTGTCACACGGTTTCAAAAGATCTAGATATGATAGGTGTGTTTACATCAAGCATGTAAATGGATCACCTATATATTTTTTGTTATATGTTGATGATATGCTGATTGCTGCCAAGAGCAAGAATGAAATCACTAAGTTAAAGAAGTTGTTAAGTAGTGAGTTTGATATGAAAGATCTTGGTAGTGCTAAGAAAATTCTTGGTATGGAAATTAGTAGAGACAGAAAATCTGGTTTGCTATTTCTTAGTCAACAAAATTATATCAAGAAAGTTCTTCAGCGTTTCAACATGCAAAATGCTAAGGCTGTTAGTACCCCTATTGCACCTCACTTTAAGTTGTCAGCTGCTCAGTGTCCTAGTACAGATGCAGAGATTGAGTACATGTCAAGGGTTCCTTATTCTAGTGTTGTTGGGTCTTTGATGTATGCCATGGTTTGCTCTCGTCCAGATTTGTCTTATGCTATGAGTCTTGTTAGTAGATATATGTCTAATCCTGGCAAAGAACATTGAAGAGCAGTCCAGTGGATTTTCAGGCACCTCAGAGGCATAGCAGATTCCTGTTTGAAGTTTGGAAGAACTGATAAGGGTCTCATTGGTTATGTGGATTCTGATTATGCTGCTGATCTGGACAGGCGAAGATCACTTACTGGTTATGTGTTTACTGTTGGCAGTTGTGCTGTGAGTTGGAGGGCTACTTTATAGTCTGTTGTTGCTTTGTCTACTACTGAAGCAGAATATATGGCTATTTGTGAAGCGTGCAAAGAATTAATATGGCTCAAAGGTTTGTACGCTGAGCTCAGTGGAGTTGGATCTTGCATAAGTTTGCACTGTGACAGTCAAAGTGCAATTTACCTCACTAAAGATGAGATGTTCCATGAGAGAACTAAGCACATAGATATCAAGTATCATTTTGTGTGTGATGTGATTGAAGAAGGTAAGCTGAAGGTATGCAAGATTAGTACTCATGATAATCCTGCTGATATGATGACAAAGCCTGTTCCTGTTGCTAAGTTTGAGTTATGCTCAAGCTTAGTTGGTTTAATTGAATAGTCTAAGAGACTATTGTTGGCACTAGTGGTTTTCTATCTTTGTTGTTCAGGATGATGGGTTGATTTATGATACAAGATGAATTTGTCTCAAGGTGAAGTTTGTTGGAGTTGTTCCAAATTCACTCCAGGATATAGGCCGGGCTTCTGACGGAGCGAAGCGGAGGCCTGTCGCCGGAGGCTTGGGCCGGAGCGTACGGTACATATACCCTTGCTAGGGTTTCGTGGAGACTTGATTTTCTTGTAAGCCGCCACAGGCATGTAACCCAAACTCTTGAGATAGTTAGATTGTTGCTAGCTGGTGCCCGTGGTTTTTTCCCTTGGCATTGGAGGGGTTTTCTACGTTAAATCGTGTGTCTCCGCTGTGATTGATTTGGTTTTACTTCATATTCCATACGTCGTTCATAACATTCCATGCCGCTATCTGGGTGTGCCGCCCTCGGTTCATCGTCTACGTCGAGCTGATGAGCAGGCCCTAGTGGACAAGGTGGCGGCAAGGATCCCGACTTGGAAAGGAAATCTTCTAAATGTTGTTGGTCGAACGGTCCTGGTAAAGGCTACCCTCTCAGCGATCCCCATCCACACTTCTATTGCGTTAGGTCTTTCTCAGTGGGCGATCGATGCCATTGACAAGCTGAGAAGAGCCTTCATTTGGGCTGGATCAGACAAAGTGGTAGGGGGAAAATGTAAGGTGGCTTGGTTGACTGTTTGCTGGCCTAAAGAGCTGGGAGGGCTTGGAATTACAGACCTCAGAAGAGCGGGCGTCGCGCTACGTGTGCGTTGGGTTTGGAAGGACAGAATCAGTGGGCGAGCGCCGGCGTCTGGGGAGTGTGAGGCCCTCGCGCTCTTCCAGGTTGCAACGGTGCACCACTTGGGTGATGGGAGGTCCACTTTCTTCTGGACGGACAAATGGTTAAATGGACGTAGCATCCAGATGGAAGCGCCTACTGCTTTTGCGGCAGTTGTGAGGAGAAAAAGGAATGCTACGGTGTCTGAAGCCTTGCATGCGGATGCATGGGTTACTCATATCCAGGGAGCATCTACGCTGCAGATGCTGATTGATATCGCACATATATGTGACTTGATCGAGGAGGTCCATTTATCTCAGGAGCCAGACACTTTTCTATGGAGCCTGTCGCCGGATCTTTCATATTCATCGGCTTCAGCTTATGGTGCGATGTTCTTTGGCTCATCACCGGTTTTCGGGGCAAAATACATATGGAAGACTCCTGCACCGCCTCGGGTGAGGTTCTTTTTCTGGCTAGCAATGCACAACCGATGCTGGACAGGGGATAGACGTTTCAGACATGGACTACAGGACTCAACACTAGTATCATCTGTGATCAAGAGCCAGAAACTTTGGACCATATTATGATGGGCTGCTCCTTTAGTCAAGAGGTATGGCATATCTGTTTGGCCAAGGTACACCTTGGTCTGGATACCCGGCTACGCCTTCTCTCGGTATTGGAGTGGTGGATTACTTCCAGGAAGTTGGTACCAAAGTTCTTTCGTCGCGGGTTCGATTCTTATGTCTTGCTTATTGGCTGGAGCATTTGGAAGGAGAGGAACGCTAGGACGTTCCAGGCGCAGTCCACAACGGCTTTGGGTCTGGCAGCGCAGGTCAACGAGGAGGCCAATCGGTGGTGTCAGGCTGGGAACTCGCACCTGGCAAGGCTGTTGGCGCGCGCGAATGGCTGATATGGGGCTCTCTCTAGTTCTGTTTCTGTGGCAAATTTGTTCGTTGTGTAAAAGTTAACTGTGGAATCCAGTAGGGTAGGTTCTGTTAACGTGTGGTTACCATTTGCTTAATGTAGTTTGAACTCTATTCTGCTTAATGAAATACGTGCATAAGCGTGATCTAAAAAAAACAACTGTCTGAGACCTTGTAACAAAAGGTAAGCGAGCCAACACTAACCAATGCTTCTGAGTCGCAATGACAGGGCACACTTCAGTCTTCTGGGCGATCGAGTGCACCGACCTCATACTTGTTGTCGCTCGTGTCAAACTGTACGCATGTTTCTGGCTTAAAGTAGCCTGCTAATGCTTCGCGGAACTCTCCAATCTTGGATTCAGTCATCTCGTTGACCAATGTTATCCTCAGGCTTGTCAGTACAGTGGCCCAACCGAGAAACCGCTGCAGGAAAGCAACCTCATTCTCAGCTCCTTGCAGTCCAATGATGCGTACATCTTCAAGGTGATCCAACACAAGTTCATCAGTCTTCCAGTTGTTCGGTTGATCACAAACACAGCCTGACGGACACGCAGCAGGTTCTTCCTTCAAGTTTCTACAATGCCGACTGGCATATAACACAAGTGACAATCTTCTTAGACCAATACACATCCTGAGCACATGGAACAAGCTGGCTCCAAAAGAATGCCCATGGTTGTTCAAATCCAGGTGCAAGAACGTAATCCGAGGGAGTGCCGTCATGTCTCCTAACAAGTATTGACAGTGGCTTATGTCCTGCTTATAGTAGATGAGCCCCATTCGAAGACTGTCAAGGGCCTTAAATTGCTGCAAGAGTCTTAGACAACTGTGATTATGTTCTCTGCAGGTTTGTTGTCCATATACATAGAAAAGGCCTGTCTGCAGCTTTCGGGGTTGGCCAAGTTTGCTAAGTTGGAAATATAGTGGATCATACCGATCCATCCACGCCAGGGATACTATCTGAGGTGCTGTGATGTTGGCACCCTGTTCACTCTGATCATCACCATCAGTTGCCTGAAGAAAGCTGCCATGCACGCTTAGCTTCTGGAGAAGCGGGGCCACGATAGTGAGCTGCCACCGCAGGTTACAGAACATGAGGTTGATTTGCAGGAGAGAGTCGGAGTGGATTGAGAGATTACCCAATCCCCAGGAGTAGCTGATGCTGAGCTTCTGCAAGCACGGGCACCGTGGCGAGGAGACGAGATCGCTGAGCTCACACGGGCCTCGGAACTCGACGTACCTCAAATCGAGATCGGTGAGCCGGGTGAAGACGCCCAGGGACGGCAAGGCGAGGCCGCCAAGAAACCTTAGGTGGAGCTCAATCGCAGTGGCATTCTCGAAGCAGGGTAGCTGAACGTCATCGTTGCCTCCCCTCCTGCTCCTGGCCTTCTTGTTCCCCAGACCCGGTGCCATGTTGTGGTAGACAAGGCCACCGGCCAGGCGGCGCGCGGCGGCGGGAAGCCAGGCCGTCGCAGTCGCAGAATCGGCAGCGGCAGCGCCTGCTTTGGTGGCAACCGAGATGTAGCGGAGCTGGGGCGCATCAGTGACATCGAGCAGCTCGCGGATGCGGTCGCCGTCGTCGGGGCAGAGGCGGAAGCGGAGCTTCGAGAGGAAAGGCCAGAGGCCGCGCCAGCGCTGCGCGAGCACGCTGGTCCGCGCAGCCTCGGCGGTGCTGTCGAGGCACTCGAGGATAAGGACAAGGACTTCGTCCGGGAGTGCGCTGAGGCGGTCCTCGCCGGCGCCGCCGTCGTCGGGCTTGGCAAGCTTGGCGCCGATCTGGCCGCCGCCGCTTTGCTCCATGGAAGTGGGGATGGATTCCGATTCTTGCTCGCCTGCCGGAGCAATTGCCTCGTGTGGGCAAGGTGGCGGCGATCTGGACGTCGCTCGGATTTGGGATTTGGGGGGAACTGAAATTGCCGAACGTCCAGCGCCGGCTCTGTTGCAGCCCGGGCGGACTGAGGGGCGGCGGCCGCGGCGGCAGAGCGAGCGGCGGTGGACGACGGCGCAGCCGAAGAGAGAGAGCGCGAGCGTCTGAGGGGGAGAAAGAGAATGCGAGAGAGGAAGAAGCGGGGCCGGGGATATAGGATTCTTAGGGGGCTATTGGATTCTTATAAATCGATTCATATAAATAGATAAAAGAGGTATGGGTTTTTCGGTCAGCCCAAATTGTCTCCTTTACGCAGTTGATTTTGTTATTCCACGGCTTGGCGCGCGCGAAACAGCGGCAGCACACGGGAAACAACGGATAGACATCGCGCAGGATCCACCTCATCACGCTGCATTGCACGCGGCCACTCTTAACGAATCTATACCTATCTATAAAAAGACAAAAAAATTTCACCTCTTTTTTCTTTTAACTCTCCGTATCCTATATGTTTATATGTTTATAGTTAGAAAACCATAATTAAAATCATAATACCTGTTAATAAATCTTTAAAGTTTTCAACACCTTTTTTATCCGCTCTTTTAATTTCTGTCCGCCACCAGGTTATGTCCAAATTTTTTTTATTTCATTTTGTGTCCGCTTACGAAAAGAACAAAAATATCATTGTCATTAGGATTTGAACCTTGGTTTTCACTATCAATTACAGGACGCTACCACCACAACACAAGAGGTCACGTGATGCGTAAGTTAAAAAAAACTTATATGATGCTAAACGAAGCTTTTTTATTTAACTTTGTAATAATTTCAAATACTCATATCCGCTAGCCAAACAAAAATATTATAAAAATATAGTATTGATAAGTATATGTATATGTATATGTATATATATAAGAATAATCTAGCAAGACAATAAAATATAAATAATAAATCAAACTATAAAAATATGGTATTACGTGTATTAAAATAATCTAGTAAGAAAAAAATATAACTATAAAATATGATATTACATATATTAAAATAATTTTTATATATTATATATAATAGTATTAAGATATATCTACGGCTAGATCTAGAACTATTCTTGTACAGCTGGCTATAGAATAATTTTATTTGTAGCTATGATAATTACAATACTAATTTATGAGATTATAGTAAATACTTACTATATGATTTACTATAACATCATAGTAAATATCCCCATTGTTACAGTAACACAATTGTCGTAAATATTTATTCATAGTTATTATATTATATTATTGTAAATAGAGGTCAATAAGTACTAATTAGTTCCAATGACCATCCATTGATATGTCTATAAAGCTACTAATTAGTTTCCGTCGAGAATGATAATCCATATTCATTTTTATTTAATTAGGTTACATAATCACCAAAAGACATACTCCCGCTTTATTCATTTGTTGGGGTCGTTTTAGGGTCAGGCCAAATGACCAAGGAGGAGCGGCATATGTAGTGTTGCCCATAAATAGCTGCTTCCTTTTAACTCCGCCGGTGACTGTTGAATTAATTCGACCAATGAGAAGAAGCCGCATGAGCCTGGGATGAGGTAAAAACCGCGGTCCTAGCTTAAACGACTTTGATTCTTGGAGATTTTTTTGGTAAGATGACTTTGATAAATGGATGAAGGAAGTGATATAAAATATAAATTTTAGTTGGTATTAACTGTGGCTGCTATGTCACTCACTTACACCTCTTCTCAATACGTCTCCACGGACCAACTAGCAAACCAAGGGCGACCGACCTTATAATTACTTCATTTATTTAATGTTGGCTTAAATATAATTAATAAATTTAATAAAAAATATTTTATTACTATCGGTATAGGAATTATGCAATAGACATGCGTCCTGTTGCAACGCACGGGTATTTTTACTAGTTAAAAAATCATAACTGCAAAACAAATTATCCAAATTAATTTTTGATGATACCATTGATTTTGTTAGTAAATCCTTCGAACAAGTTTTCAAATGGATATAGTTAGATAAAGTTTTATTTATTAATGTAAAAATAAATATATGTTATAAACATGATAAAACATCGCTAAGTAAGATAAGACATAACTAAAGAAAAATCTATATCTATATACTATAAAAAAGCAAAAAAATTGGTAAATACATCGTATCGAATTCATAACCACCCTACGTTTTAACCGTTAGACGTGACTTAAAATCTTCATCTAAGAATATAGGCCTCCTTGTCTCCTAACAAATTGGTCATCCCATAAAATATAAGATTTATCTTTGTTTTTTCAATTCAATTAGTTGGACTACACTGTTTTTTTTTTCACCCAAAATTCTACCTGCTTCTACACACATGCATTGTGAGCCCGGCCAATAGGTGGCCGAATACTCCACCGACTTAATCCTGACTAAAACTCGGCACGCACGTGTAAAAAGAGAAATCATGCCTCTAATAGGAAATCACGCCTTGACTTTGCATCCACGGCATCGTCGTCGCCAACCTCGGTCATGCGTAGCGCATCGGTAAACGCCGTATATAATCATCGTCGTCATCCATCACGCACGGCTGACCGGCCCTCGCCCTCGACTACAAAAACGATGCCAAATATATGGCACGGAAGGATGAATGCATCTACGTAGACATACATGCAATGCCCTCTGCAGCGAACATACAAGGAAGGTGCACTATCTACATAACCAAGCAAAGCAAGGCCAATGCGTATATATCGGTATATGTGCATGAATGTACAGCCTCTGGAACGTGCGAGCCGGCGCACGGGCGCACACGAACGTCAAGGCGGAGTACATGCCGTGTGCTCGTGGTACACTTGGAAGCAAGTTGTCGATTCATCGCCAAACTAGCCGATCAAGTCGCCGTGTGAGCCATTATCCGAGTCATCAAACGAGCCATCCATCCGAGCCACATCCATCTACTAAAGCCACGTACGACGGCGACCCGTCTCCACCAACAAGCTAACTGTTATTTTCTTAAATATTTTCTTGGATCGCCGCCATATATGGTCAAAGTTTTCTTTATAATTCTTGACCAACCATCTTGAGGGTGCGATCAGCATAATTTTAACCATACATTACACACATACAATCGTAAAGACCTATATGTTTTATAGTGGTTAGCCGATCAGTTATGTCTCCTACTTAAGTCTCTCAGAGCAGGCCTGTCTCCGACTCCTCCATACATTCAATCCAATATACTATATAATTGTTTTTTTCATCATTTCTTACAAACGCCTGTTTAGATTTTTATTTTTCACCTTTTTTCATCATTGTCATACATTATGTGGATTTATGGGGTTGACAATCCCTCACGACGCTCACATGTAAGTTTTGTTTTTGTGTGGCATACCTTACTCATGTTTCTAAAATAAACGACTTATGACGGGTGCGATTACATACATATGTGTGCTTTATCATCTGCTTTATTTAATAAGGTGACCAAAAAGCAAAAAGCATAAAATTTTGAAATAGCTTTTCATACACATGTGTGTGCCGCATGCGCATATTTTGCTAGTAAAATTAAAAAAAATAATGAAAAGATAATAAAAATAGAACAACACGTGTACAAGACGTGAACATAAAAAATATGAAAAAGAGAGAAAAGAGAAATAAACAAACAAAATAAAATATAAAAATTAAAAAGAATAATCTATATCTATACCTATAATAATAGAAAAAGCAAATTTCTCTGCCAATTTTTTTCAGTTCGGCCCTCTAACTAATTGAATGTGAAAATTTTTCTCTATTCGTTTGCAGCCCTCCTGTTCATATAGTCTTGAGGTAATATGGATGGCTAGAAATCCTAATCCAAATAGGTCTCTCTGATCCTAAATCTGAATAGGAATTCTAGTCTAAATAAATAAGAGGAGCCGTGCATGGATCATATATGTAGTACACTTTGAATTGGCTACGTCTCAGAAACTAGGACTCTAGGAGAGTTCACATTGCAAGTCAATGTTTATCTAATATTGACCCAAACATGAGCCTATCGGACTTCACGAGATACATGCATGTTGTTAATTTAAGGATAATAACTTCTAGATTTCATGTATATTTAACTTTGACTAATCGTCCTTCCAGCGGGGCCGGCCTCCGTGAAAATTGAAAAGGGACTTCTTCCTTCTTCGTTCGTCAACAACGACCTAAACTTGAAAACAGCACCTTCGACTCCCTATGCCGCGACAACGACACGCAAGCTTGCTTGCTGGTAGTAGAGCGGGCACATTCATCAACACAGCATGCAAGGAACAAGCAAGGCCCGACTCTACTATGGAGTCCATCTTCATTAATTAAATTTTACTGATGTGGTAAGTAATTTAACGAGGAGAGAGAGAGGTGAAAAACGTGGACTCGACATCTTATTTGGACTCGACGTCTTCGCGTGAAACGAGGCCGTCGGTCCCGCATCTCCGATCCCGTGCGGCTGCCCGCCCCTCCCGTCGCATCCGCAAAACTCGCTGCTGAACTCGTGCACGGCTTGCCGGCGCCGCCGCTGCGGAGCTTGCGTCCCTCGTCCGGCGGCCTGCAGAGCTCGCGCACGGCGTCCCTCGTCGTCGCTGCCTCGCACGCCCATGGAGAGGCGGATGAGCTCAGATTCGATGGAGACGGTCAGACGGGGGAGGGGAAGGAAGGGAAGGGAGAGCCAGAGCTCGTTCGAACGGTGCCGTTGGAGCTCAAGCAGACGCTGTCGCGGATTTCGCGTAGCCAATGGCGGGAGGCCGGGAGCTCGCCGCCTTAGATCCTCGCATGGCTGCCGTCGGGGGCATCGCTTGGCCGTTAGGAGCTTGCGCCGCCGCCGGCACGGAGCATTGCACACCGCCGTCTCAGATCCTCGCGTAGACGCCGTCACATCCTTGGCCACGCTCGCCCGGCGGCGCCGCCCATGGAGCCTCGCGCACGCGGCCGCCGAGCGCCGCCACACCACCATGCCCAACGCAGCTCGCTGCCCCGGCTCGCAACCTTGGAGCCTCGCTCGCGTGGACAGCCGCCGCCGTGAAGAGCTCCCACGGTTGTCGCAGACTCTCGCGGCCGCCTCGCCTGGAGTGGAGTGCTCGCATGGTGGCCGCGGACTCTCGCGGCCTCCTCGTGTGAAGAGCGCAGCCGCCGCCATGGAGAGCTCACGCACTGGCACTGCCACGGACACGGACGCCTCACGCGGATCTTGCGTGCTTTCTTGTTCGTGGCTTTGCATGTTTGCTTTTTCGCTACCTGCCTTGCTTGCTTTGCTTGCTTGCGAGATGCGGCCGCCGTTGCTAGCTTGCCTTGCCTCGCCGCGGATAGTGCACACTAGCTTGCCGTGGTCCTTCTCGCCCTGGAAAACACACCCACAGCTGAATGATTGGTCTTTGCCTTTTTTCTGGACTCTACAGAAGATACTGCATTGGAGCCGTAGATTCTATAGATGGAGTCTTACAAATTAGACTCTACCGAGTCTGTACTGTGAGTTCCTAAGCTGGTCTTTTGTTAAACGTGGTTCGTGATTTTTCTCCTTTCCCTACCCGCTTGGCCCCTTTGTCTGTCTCTGGCGTCTGAGTTGGACTAATTCCTTGAGGACTGAATCAAATGTTGGAATTCCATATTTTATGGGTCCTCATCAAAGGAAGTACAAAATTCGATAGCACTGTAGCAATAAATGTGTAGTGTGAAAGTTAAAGCTATCATATACCGTGGTCAAAGTTAAAGCTATCAATGAAAGTTAAAGCTACCATAGGTAAAATAGTCAAACGAATTATAATTTAAAACGGAGGAAATATTAACAAGTAAATATTTTTGTGTTTTGCACGAAAAACTTCCAGAATTGTTTTCTTGTAACAAAGGACGTGCATTTATCTGCTATAGGTTTATACAAAATTTATATTATTGGCATCATATTGTATCTTTAAAGTAAAACATAAATAATAATAATAATATGGTATAATAAAGAAAAAATGGCTGATGAAAGGACGGATGGAAAGAACACCGGAACCTATAAAAATAAAATCAAGAAAATAAAAAAATAAAATTAGAAAGATTAAAACAAGAAAACTCTGTGGTTTAATATTATGATACGATGAACATTAAAATAACAAATACAATATTAGAGGTCATCATGAAATAAATAACCATTTCTAATTTATAAAAGAATAAAATATAAATATATATGTACCATTCACGTCATGGTTTTGCAAAAATGTTTAATAGTTTTTCTTCTGTTACAACACACAGGCATATTTCTTAGCATAACAAATACATGAAACATGAGTAAAAAGAAAAATAAATGAAGCAAAGGCGTGAAGCCTTGCCTCACGGTCAGAGTGGACGGATTATGACGAAAGCACCCGACGATAATGTTTCTCGACGGCCTTGTGATTCTTCAACATTGTGCTCTGCACACAATATAATCAGGTTTCCTCCAGCAGGTGCAGACTGTCGGGCAAGACAGAACAGCAGCACTCCTAAGAGTAATAGCTTGCACTTGATGCTCATCTAAGAAACAGAACAAAAACCACCTTGTATTACTTACACAGTAATAGCTTGCACTTGATGCTTCATCTATTAGGCTTCTTTAGAGAAGGTAGGATGGGGACATGGGGTACCTAAGTTGCACGGATACGGATACACGTATCGGTATCGGACACAGATACGGATACGCTAATTTTTTAAAAAACCTGATACGCCGATACGTTTAATATTAAAATAAAAATTAAAATAAAATTAATGCAAATCTAAATTTAAGACTGATAACAATGAAAACATCGCTAATAAGCAATCAAACTGGGAGCCTTGATGTTCGTTGTTTCAATGGCTGCAGATCCTACGCTAGCATTTGCATTTGCACTAGCACTGCTCAAATTGGGAGACACCATCTACTGTATAGAAGCAATCAAGCAACAAGAACTCACTAACTCTGCTGAAATAGAATAGATCGAGAATGGGGAGAGGAAGAAGAAGTGGGGAGCAAAGAAATTGAGCAGCAACCGGCTACGTACTGAAGAAGCAGAGCAGACAGAGAATGGGGAAGGGGATTAACTAACCGGAGGAGCTGGATCCACGTCGTAGGGGCGAGCAAGTACGCATGCTCGTCGCCGGCGAGCAGGGAGGCGTGCTTATCGCCGGCGAGCAGGGACGGGTGCTCATCGCCGCGTGGGAAAATGAAACATCCTCAAAATTTTCCACGAAGGAAAAATCCACATAATGAATAATAATATAAAAATATAATTTATCACATTATTATACAACAGTTGTTAGTCAAATTCATACATCAAAACTAGACAAAGGAGTACATAAATAGGACTTACATCATTTATTACATCACCACATGGTGAATCATCAGAGTACAAACATCTAGAATAGCTGCGGACGTAGAAGAGCATTCGCGGAAGGATCTCCATCAACCATCTTGAGCGTAGGCACGAGACCTTCTAACCCTTACATTTCTAACGTCACTGTGAAGTAAGTAAATCTGCACACCGCGAGGTGTGTGCAGACCATGGTCAGCACCGATGAGCTTTAGTGAAAAAAGAAACAAGGGATCTGACGATCCTATAGTTTGGCTGTAGTTTTCCTATGCATGCAAGCAGTAATCAAGTTTATATAATAAGTCAAGTTTTAACACATTCCCATCCCACACACACACACATCCATCCGCCATCCCATCCATCCTAGATCCATCACCACATCACAACCACCATCACCATCATGACTCACTCTCAGGTCGACTAGGCCAACTCCCTCTCGGCCGGTCTCAGCCTGGCTCATGGCCAGAATCAACTCTCAAGGGGAGGTAGAACACTCCACTTACTAGTCCGGTGCAAGAAGAACACAGGAAAGGTCCATAGCCGACGAATTGGCATATGTATCGATCGATCAACCATACACTCTGCAGAGGTTTCACTAATCCACCAGATAGCCATCATCGATGCACGCGCGCACCTAGGCAGATTCTGGGCGCCTACTGCTATAGAACGATGCCACCCTACCATGCAGCTCTGGATCGCTGGAACTGTGAAGAGATCATGTATCCGCTCCCGAAGAGGATGCCATGTCATGTACTCGCTCCCGAAGAGGGTGCCATGATTGTCTTGGAAGGGTGTAAGCTCCGCCGCATGCCTGTACCTCCCTAACACTACTCGCCTAGCAGTAGTGGCATCGATCTATCCAGCGGTTTGGCCGTCTTCCCCCATTGGAGAGCGGGTGGAAAGAAAAGGATTCCTATGATCTGGTTACCAGCTCAATGGTTCCTAGGTGTGACCAAGCCACGATATCTCCATCAGGGTTTCAGTTTAACGTGCTACCACAACACGCACTTCCTGGTTTCCACCCCTCAGAGGCTTCCATCCAGGATTCTCCATCACATCCAAGTTAGCCCGCCACAGGCTTCTCTTGTGGGAATGTCCAGATCCATTCCCCGTTAAGACTCACTCGAAAAGCTCGTCGTAGATCCCAGCTCAATCGACTCAACCCTCACCCTACACCCTGCCGTAAGTTCCACCCAAAACCCAGATACATCACCACAGCTCACAAAGCCCATCTGATCCCACAATCCATCGAGTCTGGCATCCCCACCAGACTCTCCCAGGGGTTCCTCACATCGTATCAAAATATAAGCGAGTGAAGTATGTAAATATATATATAACATAGCATATAAGCATGTAGCTAACATAACAGCGGGTAAGCAGGTAAAAGGTTATGACAAGGTAGGGGCTATCAAGTAATATTCTACCATGTAAACCTATCTCAGGTGTAAGCATTGCATAAAAGTAAAGCACTAGAAATTCTAAATATTAGCCATGTCTAATAGGATTTCTAAGAGAAGGTGCTGCCATGACACTTGTGCTGTCGAGGTAGTAGTGGTATGAGTCTTCCTTCGTCTAATCGTTCAATGAAACCTTCTCCTTGGTGTTCGTAGCCTCCTCTCTCGGGTCGCTTCTCGTTCGACTCTGAAATCAAGACATAATAGTTGCATAAGCGACTCCTATAGAATAGCACAAAGAATGAATAAATATTGAAAAGATCTAAATGCACTCAAACATTTGCTTAAGACATAGAGCTCGATTTATAGAAAATTTGGGCGCTTGTTTCATATTTTTCTGAGTTCGTATGAATTAGTTATGAATTTCCGAAGATTTACATGTATTTAAAAAAGATAAAGACTGGATTGACCAGGGCGTGACACGTGGCAGCACTGGATAGGTCCACGTGGAACAGGTGGGTTAGGCTAATGTGGCACAACTGCTGACGTGACCGATGATGTCATGTTGACGTCAGCACCGACAAGTGGGGCCGAGCTGACGTCACTGCTGACGTCATCGCTAACAGGTGGGACCAGGGTGACGTCATCTGCTAACATCAGCGTTGACTCGGTCAACGGTCATGTGGGCCCTATGGGCCGTTAACGGGCCAAATGGGTCGGACATGGGCCGGATATGGGTCGGGCCTAGCCTGCCACGTGGCACGCTCTGGTGCTGCCACGTCATTAACACAAATCTCAGACGGGCTCGGGCCACAGCTTCTGGTCCACGGTGCTCCGCTGCTCGCTGGGTCCTCTGTCAGTGACTCAAGTCCACATGAGCCGGGTGCGGGGATGAATCCTCGGGTTCACGCGGTCCACAAACTATTCCACGGTGCACCGGCGCTTGCGGGGTCCATCTGCAGCCTCAATGGTTCACATGAACCACGTCCACCGTCCTCATACCGAGTCGATCCCCTCCTCTGCTTCTTTCTCCCGTCGACGGGGCTCGCCGACGGTGAGAAATCCACCGATTCCCGGTGATCCGGTGCTCCTCTGGCTCCATCTCCTCGTGTTACGGCTTCAAGGTGGCATCTTGACTCCCAGCGGCGTGGTCTTCGGCGGACGGCGGCTCGACGGTGATGGCGCACGACAATAGCTCGACGTATACCAAATCCAAGCCAACGTGGGGCACATGGGTGCGATTGGGATCACCCAACGCCTTTCCAAAGTGCCAGCGGCAACCTTAACCCATGGGAGGGTCCGCGCGGGCAGCAACGCCCATGGCGGAGCTCCGGCGTAACCGCGGTGCGTGACACGGCACATTGGGAGGCTTCCTGGCCTCCATCTTGTCCACGGCTCGACGCAGCTCTTCACGGCGATGCTCCTCGGTGACTTCTTGATCCTCGTGGCGGTCGGAGTTGAGCAGCGCGCTTTCGCCACGGCGGCGCTCCGGAGTGGCACGGCGGCGGCACAACAGTGACACGGTATGGCACTAGCGCGTCCCGGTACGGCACCCCGGCGGCTGGCGTGCACACGGAGTGCGCCATGACGAGTAGAACACGGATCTGCGATTGACGAAGCTCGGGCACCACCGGCTGGCTGACAGGATGGCTTCACTGCAGCGGCGCTCGGCGCGCGACGATGGGCAGAGTGGCTCGGCCGTTCCGGCGTCCTCCTGATGTCGTGGAGTCCAGAGGGCTCGGCTGGTCACGTGCATGTGCGTGCGTGTGTTCCAAGCAAGTCGGCGTGGCCTCGGCCTACGCGCTCTCGAGGTAGAGCGCCATGGCCATGGAAGCAGAGGTCGGGGTTAGGAGAGGAGCTCGTGGCGGTGCTCATCGGCGTTGGCGAGGATGGGGAGTTGCGGTACAAGTCCAAGCAGCAGTGGTTCGCGGTACGGCTCCGACTCCTCGGTCCCGTCGGCTTCGCAGCTGCAGCAGCTCCGGCGCGGTGGAGCTCCTCCTTCTTCTCTGGCGGCGGCGGACTTCCTTCTTCTTCTTCTCTTCCTTGCTTGGCGTGGTTGATGTGGTCGGGGCAGGCGTCGAAGTCGCGGTACAAGTCAAGGAAGCGGCTTGGCAGCAACAGCTCTCCGGTGAGGTCCCTCTTCTCCAACTCCGGCAGTGGCTCCGTTTTCTCTCCCCGCCTTCTTCTCCTCCTTTCCTCTCCCTTCTTCTCCAATTAAGGCGGCTGGTGGTGAATTGGGAACCACCAGCGCGGTGGCGGTGGCTTGGAAGCCGTAGGGCGCTGGGAGCGCGCTTATATAGCGGCGATCGCGGTGGTAGGTGGCGCAGCGGCCGCATGGAAAGGTGGTGATAGGCTCAAGCGGCTAGGGGCAAATCGGTCCGTGATGCCCCAAGGGCTGACACAGCGAGCCGTGGGCTCCAGCTGCCAGCGGCTGGTGAGGCTAGCAGCCTTGGCGGCCAAGGAAGAGAGGGGACAACAGGGGAACATCGGCATGTGCGCCCGCCCGCGAAAGAGAAAAGGCGTGCGCGGGAGGTGAAAAATGCTCGCGGCCGTGGCCGTTTTGTGCAAGCCTGTCGGGTCGCGGTCGGTCCAGGTGGTACTGCAGGTGGCATGGAACAGAGGCAAGCGGTTGGGCGCGTCGCGTGTGTGCATGCGTGGCCATCCTCTGCTTCGGTCTGGAACGGAAGGAAGGAGGGGACCAAGGGAGAAAGGTATGACAGGTGGGTCCCATTGTGGGGCCTGCCAGTCAGCGGCTGTGGGCGATGGCTGGAGTGGCGCTGAGTCCTTGCTGGACCGTGTTCGACTGGACTGGCTGCTAGCTTGCTGGGCCGGCTGTGTTGCGGGAAGGAAAAAAAGTGAGAGGGAGGGAAGAAGGTCCACGGGCCAGGCTATGGCATTGGGCTGAAAAGGCTTCTCCATTTTCTTCTCTTTATTTAAATCCTTTTCTTTTTATTCCTGCTTTGTATATATATATATTATATATATGAGATAAAGTAGCTTGTTGCAAATAGATGTATAGTGGACTTACATAGTCCTTGGCTATGTTGGGTATTATTCCCAATATGAATATTTATTTATTAGATAAACAAATATTGTTGGCATTTTTAATAATAGGCAACACATAAATCCAATTGAAGAACCAAATCTCATATTATTTAGCAATGCAACATTGATGATTAACTAAAGCCATTTGAAGATTGAACTAGCGCAACTTGAGACAAATCATATGAGGTGTGGGGAGAAACATGAGGTGCATTGGACATATGATCCCAATGTAAGAAGCTTGAGCAAGGTGAGGGGAGTTAGTGGAGCAAGATAAGTGATTTAGATAAGAGGAAACTCTAGAGTCTAGTCTCATGTAACATAAGTACAAGAGAGCACATGGGTGAGTCATATGTATAACTTGGATACTTGACTCACGAAACATAAGGTGCTAGACAAGGTGCTTATCACATATGGCTTAAGATTATATTAAGTCATATGTTATGATGATGTTACTTAGTGTGTAGCACTAAACATTTGTGCCATGTGCAAAAAAGGTAGGGTTTCTACATGACAAGCAGCAAACATGGGCATGTTTTGAAAAAAAAAATTATTGATTATATTTTTCGGTGTTTGTAATTTTTAGGGTTGTTACAGAAACTCCATTAGCGAGCAGGGACGCGTGCTCGTCACCGGCGAGCAGGAACGGATGCTCGTCGCCGGCAAGCGGAGGCTCATCGCCGGTGGCCGGCGGATGGCAAGTTGGGGTCGCAGTCGCGGCGGGCGCGCGGGGAGACGGGATACGGCTGTTTGCTGGGCTGTTGTTGGGTTGGGCCGTATCCGCAAACGCAGATACGTGTATCGCCACGCTATTACGTATCAGCAAAACATATCCGAGTTTTGTAAAAATAATAAAAATTCCGATACTCCGTGGATATGCATCGGCCGCGTATCGGACACGTATCCGTATCTGAAATGTATTGGATACGGCCGCGTATCGGACACGTATCCGTATCTGAAATGTATTGGATACGCGATACGGCTGTTTCCTGAAGTATCCATGTTTTATGGTGGGGTACTGCAGCTTCTGACTCTGACCTCCTCGGGAGCATAAACTGAACTTGAAGCAAATGATTTTTCTTTTGGAACTCCTTTTTCCACCACAAAGAGGAACCCTGATCTGGTTCTGATCTCTATGTGATTGGAAGTTTGCAACTCCAATTCAATGGAAATTGCTAAGTCTCATCTAGTGCTAGCAAAATTAATGGCAACTGGATTGTCATTTGGAAGGATGTGTGGACGCATGGAGAAAAATTTACAGTGTCACATTTCAGTATTTGTGAAAATAAAAAAAAAACATGGACCTGCTAGGAGCCTAATCTGTCAAAAACTTAGAGCAGCTAAGACAATGGACATGGAACAAACAAGAGCTGAAAGAAACGTTATGCTAGATACAAATCCTATGTGGGCCTCGTCTCCACAGGGTATGCGCCATGCAGCTTTCTCGAGGGGTCCAGTGTTGAGATTCTTAATCGCCCAAAGACAAGAATCAGAATGGACTTCCTTTTT
Organism: Bothriochloa decipiens; assembly: GCA_023333625.1. Taxonomy (NCBI): domain Eukaryota; kingdom Viridiplantae; phylum Streptophyta; class Magnoliopsida; order Poales; family Poaceae; genus Bothriochloa; species Bothriochloa decipiens. The sequence goes on from CM041647.1 coordinate 8,506,461, forward strand.
TCTGTAGCGGAGGAGCAGATCTGGGTTACCAAACTCCACCGTGGCATAGCCACTGGCATCAAGAGGCTGCAATAAGCATCACAGTCAGTAGTCAACTAAGTTTGTTAAGAAATGTTCTGACAAATTATTACTAAATATGCCTATGAGAAGTTGACCAAGATAAACAATGAACCATGTATTTTGTTAAAAAAACACCCATTCAGGCATGTTTGCAGCATTGCAGAACTAGAAAATGGCAAGGTGGGTAACTGAACATCACAAGGAAATGATGTTTTCTACTTATTTTTCCTTTTTCCCATCACTTGGACCATCATCAGTCTCTCCTAAACATTGAGCATGAGCATCGCATATATAAGTATTCCACCAACTATTATTCCTAGCAAGAGGAAATCAAATGCAAAATAGAACTTTCTCTTCATGATCTGAGTTGGCTAATCACATAACTCAGCTGTATATCCCAACTTTAACACTTTCCAAGATACAATTAAACAGATAAAAGTATAGCAAAATACAAGGATATACAAACAACAAATGCTTTAATCTCAAACTTAATTTATATAAGTCGGGCCTACTAAGCAGAACTATATGATAATAGTCATTTTCAGTTTGTTACTTGTATAATCATCTAACTCTCATTTCCCTGTCTCACGGTTGACTCTGAAACTGAATTATTTTTACAGTAATTCATCAGAATTCTAACAATGCCAGGATTTTTTTCCCCCTAACTTACATGGAAACCTTTAAAGGTACCATTCACATGGGGTGGCCCAATAGTCGCATAAATCCATAGAAACTGGCAAGATACTATTTGCACTAAAAGTAAAACTAAACAGAAATTATTAATGTCATTGGATAGCTTATCTAAACATTAGGCCCATGTTCTGTACAAAACATGCCAAAGGGAGAGACGAACATATATATATCTACAATTATTATGCATTTGTGTGGCCCAATATAAGAGCTTCTATGTTCCAGCATGCATTGTTTCATATCTATCATGGAAATGATGTACCACTAATCACCACCAAGTTGTTGAATATTTTAAACATTCATGCAAATCAATTTCTTGTCAAAACTGGATCTTGTATTTGCAGAAAGAATTTCAGAACAGAAGTATATTCTAAGCTAGAAGGTTACAGGGCAATAACAAGTAATGTTCAATTGCAGGTAGCAGGAACCAAACATTTCAAATGAACAGTTTTATTTTATTTATTCATTTATTTATTTATTTACTTGCCACTGGTAGTCCATAGAACCTTACCGGGTATCTAGCATGGAGAGGCAAGTCTATTACAAGGTTACAGTTGGTTGAGATGATTAGCCTGAGATCAAAATGAATCTCAACAGATGATCGATTGGATAAAGCTGTGGGCAGTTCAAGATTGGTGTCTCCAAAAACAGCAACATCAACGAAAACTGCAAGATTTTTTTTTTTTACTAAATTAGCAGAATGAAAATAATAGCACAGTTCTATAGTCTCTCTCAGATTCAGATTTCACCTTTGCGCTCAACAAAATGCTGTAGCTCAAATGGGTCAGCAAACACCCCGTCAGGGAGTTTTTCAAATATCACCAGATGGGCATCATAGCCATCAAGGAATTTAACCATAGCGCTGTCACAGGCACCAAAATCCATAGAATAGACTAAACGGCGGTGAGAACCTTCACCAACCAATTGCCGGCGCAATTTTGCGAGCACAGGCACTTCGACATCATCAGCAAGTCCTTTGCACAATTCACCAGAATCAGACATTTCCACTAAATTACGACGCTGAGCAAGCTGGCCTGTGAAGGTGTCGTCGAGATATGTATCACCAATGTACCGCCTAGAGCAGGGCATGCATTTGATGGATTTGTGGCTTCCGCCTGCCTGTGCAATGCATTAATTAAAACTTGCCCACATAAGCATCAACCAAATCTGAACGGAAATATTATTAGAAGCAGGGTGCATCTTAAAATCCAAACGGGATGCTAATTATCCTCAGACCACCCAACTCAAACAAGCATACATTTAAGTCGAACTTGGGATAGATCGACGCTTACACTAAAAGAACATGTACAGTAAAATTCAGCATCAGTTAGAAACGAAAGATTTCCCTAACCCTTCCACACCCTATACATGAACGCTGACCACAGCCTCAGCTCTAGCAAATCCGAATCAACAATGGGCTCTCCAAATCCGAACAAAACTGCGCACAGGTAAAATCTGCGTGAACAAGGAGCGCCCATCCAGCCCCACGTACCTGCTCAGGCGACGAAGAGGCTGTGGCCGCCGCGCCGGAGATCCAAGCGGCGGCGAGCGCCACGGCGAGCAAGCACCGCCCGCTCCCCGCTGCCATTCGTCAGGAGGAGGAAAAGGCGGCGCAAGGTGCTTGCGGGTAGATATCGGAGAAATAACTAGGGGGCGTGCCCCTCTCGGTTCTCGCCGGCGTCGGGGAGGCGGAGGCGTGGGGCGTCCACGCGCGGGTAGGCGCGGATCTCGTCGCGGCGGACGGCGCGGCCTGGTCGACGGTGATGGCAGGGCCTGGACTCGGCCGAGCTGGTCCAATTTGGCTGGGCCAACTGGACTCAACTATTGGGCTTTCCAACATTGCACGTGGTTGTGGCTGATACTGCTACTGCCTCCATTTCAAAATGTTTGGGTTTCTTCTTTTCTAAAATTTATATATATATATATATTTGGGTTTCTTTTGACTAATTAGGCCCCTTTTGGGTCACGGGAAACGAAGGAAAACCCAAGAAATCCAATGATCACGGGAAAGGAATAGTAAAGGAAGGAGTTCGATTCCGCTGGAATTGTTCCGTAGGAAAGGAAGCACCCGACCCCCAGCTGCTCACACACAGCACAGACGTGGGCGCGCACACTCTCTCCACGAGCCTCTCCTTCCTCCCGCTCGCCTCCACGCCGCTACTGCCGCTCCTCCTCCTCCCTCCGCTGCTCCCGCTCCTCCCGCTGCCCTTCCTCCCTACCCACCACCACCTCCTCTTGCTCCTCCGTGCGCTCCTCCTCTCCCTGCCGCTCCTCCGGCGCACTCCTCGCCGCAGCGCACGGCGCCGTCCCCGCCCATCGCGCGCGCTCCGCCGCGAAGGCCCTCGTCTCGAGGCTACAGTAGGAGGAGGTGCCGATCAGCACGGTGGAGGCCTCCCCTCCTCCAGCGCCCTTGCCCTGCGCCGCCGCCACCGTCGAGCCGGGCCACCAGCACCTAGCGCCGCCGAGCCAAGCCCCCTTCCCACTCCGCGCCCCGTGCACTCCGTCCGGAGTCGGCGAGCCCGGATCTGGTGGCGTGGAGGCCGGATCCGAGCGGGGGCGATGCGGCCGCCTTCTCTTCCTCCTCCGGCGTGGTGGCGCAGGCGAGGATCTCCTCCGCCGCCGGGGATCTCCGCGCTCGTGTCCTCGGAGCGGGCCTGGAGGCGAAGCCGCCGTTGGCGCGGACGTCCTCGCGGGCGCACAGCGCGGCGTCGTCGGCGTCAGCAAGGCGTTGCCTCGGACTTCGGGCAAACATGAGCTCGTCATGGATGGTCTTTTTCCTGTGCTACAATGAGGGAACGGCGATTCCTCCGGAATGGTTCTGTGACAGAATCGACCAATTTATTAGAGCACAAGCACATAATTCGTCATTAGGACGAAAAACTACATGATTAAGACCTAATAAACCCGGTAGTCATACCGAAATCTCGAAGGATTTTAAACTTTTTCGGCACAACCAAGATCGTAATAGTTTAACGTTCACCATTCACAACGTACATAGTTCGCATATAGTTTAAAACATCGAAGTTCGAATAAAGTTATTACAAACCAAATTCAAATGTCAAATAAAGCGGAAGAGATTAAGTTCAAATATCACACACACACTTAGTTCAAATACAGTGCTAGGTTCTTGATCAACATCCAACAAAAGCATTAAGTAGAGAAGAGTGACCATGCCCAAGGTCTAGTCATCTCCAAGGCGGGATAAAAGCAGTTCTGACAGTAGCCATAAAATATCTCACCATCTGCAAAAACATGGGAAATAAAACCCTGAGTACGAGAATATACTCAGCTAGACTTACCCGTCATAAACTAAAAATAAAAGACTCCAAGGAGTATGCAAGGCTGTATAAGTAGGATAGCTGACTCATTTAATTGCGAAAAAGCTTGTATTAAGGAACAAGTAATAAGAACCTTCTAGCAATGTATTTTAATCTGATTAACCTTATTATGCTACATTAGCACCTGTACTAAACAAGCATGGTAATAATTATTCAACAAGAATAGTAACCAAATTCCAGTTGAGTATCGTTCAATCTCAACAGCTCAACCATCTCATCTCTTGTTCAAGTTTTTACTACGATGCCGCTGCTCAAGTCAAGTGTTCACTATCCAGGAACGATGGTGATTATAATCGATTACTAACCAGCAGGCGGGTATTCCTCACACAAACCACACTCACCCGCTAAGGTAAGCTACAGATCACCGACATTCAATTCGGGAAAAGCGCGGGATCAACAGATACCATCGTATCCAGGAACCGCCCGGCTGCCTTATTCAGGGCGACCCTGACCTCGGACTTACTCTCCGCGTAACCTGTGGTCCCCCATCTTCACCAATACGATGCGTACAGCAGGTCGACTCCCGGCCCAAACCAAAATTAGGCTTCGCGGTCGGAACGACTTATCCTTCCAGCTAAATGTGAGGTATAAATTCAATATGACTTGAGGACGTACAACGGACAGGGTCCTAGTTCGACACAGACGAGATAACCTCACCGAACCTCCAGTTCAGTCTCAACACCAATCCCGCCCAGTCTCGATTTATTATCTCCATATGGTTATCCAAGATAACAATGTATTCAACCATTCTGAGTCACCACCTATGACTCGCGGATGACAGAAAATCACCCGACTTCTACCGATCTAGTTAAAGCAGGGCTAAGCAAATAATCGTACCTAAACCTAACAGGGTTGAAGTATAACAATGGCAAGGAATATAAGTAATGCAGCAATGGTATAAAACAACACCTATAACTTAATGCATCAAACAAGTAAAGGACTCAAGTTAAATATTTTGCAAACCACAGGGAGAATGCTCCGGGGCTTGCCTTTCAGGAAAGAGCTGGGCTGGTGGTCGGGACACTCCGGAAGATCAGCTTTGGGATCCTCTTCTGCTGCTACTTCCCGCACCAAAGCTTCCTGTTGGCCTTCCTCTCCTTGTGCTCCGGGAACTATCGTTTCGAGCTCTGACGATCCTGTATGATGCATAGTGCATATGAATACCATGCATACATAGAAATACAATGCTCATGCTGATGGTGAATGAATGCTCAGCTAAGATAAATGATATGATTTTTAAACATGTAAGATAAGCACATGTCATCTGCATTCTCTTCTACCGATAATTCTCCAAACAAGCCTTGTATTATAATTTACTTACACACTATAAGGAATTATAAACAACCATTATTTTGCATACTATCCTTTACTGTACCAAAACCAATAACAGATCATACACATCACAAATAGCATAAAAAGCATTTTTACACACATGAAATAATAACTTTAAAGCATTATTTATTATTAAAAGAAATCAGGGTAGAACCGCAACATGATTTTAGAATATTCAGAAAATTCTGTAAAATTTATAGGAGCTTAATCATGTCTAATGTAGACTACCATAAAAATTTCAAGTCAAAACAGTAAGTACTTTATCCTACACAAAAATGACAAGGCAGCATAATTCACTGGGCATAAAATACTCTGTACATAAAAATATGTCAAACAACAGATCTCAGAATATCATTAGCTCTAGATTAGCATAAAAACACTCTCCAAAAAGTTTCATATACAAATTCCTTATATATTATTTATTATGAATTATTTATTATCTAATGGAAATAGGCACCATAACTAGACAGAGCAAACTTTCCACATTTCATATTTTTCATGCATAGATCTTCTCATAAGAAAAATACTGCAAGTTGAACCAACTCATTTGGACTAAAAATGAGGAAGTTATGATTTTTCAAAGATTTAATCAAAATCTGGAAAATCCATTTTCGAAACTTAACCGAACTGAAAATGCCACGCGTACCCGGCATGTACCCAGCGACTCGACTCTGCTACGTACACCCGATGCTGTGCACCCAGACCGAACCTACGCTGACGTCAGTGCTGATGTCATGCTGACGTCACCACGGGACCCACACGTCAGCGAGACACCGCGGGACACCGGTCGCCAGCCGACGGGATCTCGCCGGCGGCGAGGTCTCAGGCGACACTACGGCCACCAAATGACTCATCTCAGCAGCGCGGACTCAACGGTGTACAAAATGCAAGAAAATATCGTGGTTTCGACCGGCGGCCACGCGCGACGACGGACGGCGGCAAGGTCTCGACGGCGAACTCGCCGGAAACGGTCACGGCGGGGTGCAAGGACTTGCCTACCAGCTACAACAGACCAAGGCGAAATGGATTAGCTAGCCAAAGAGATGAATGGCCGGTCGGAGCAACGACGGCGAGGTATGCCGACGAACGACGGCGCGACCCGCGACGGCGGATGGCCAAAATTCGGCGAACTCAAACCCTAATCGGTCTCATTAGCTATACCACTCGACTCTACTCGAGCAGACGAACCCGATGCGCTAGCTAATGGAGGGAGAGAGAGGTTGCTGGGCACGGCGGACCGCGCGGCGGTCGGGCGGCCATGACCGGCGAAGGGGAAGATGGTCGATTCGACCTCTACCTAAGGGCTCGAGGGCAGGGAACGTGCGCAGGACGTGGTTCATGTCAAGGCGAAGCTGCTGGCAAGCTCTGGGCAAAATGTATCAAGGGCTGTGAGGTGCTGTGGTGTGCGAGCTCGCGGCGGCGGCAATGGCGGGCGTCGCGTCCGCTAGAGCTCTGGCGAAGAAAAGGAGGGGCGAGAGCGCGTGTGGAGAAAGAGAAGAGCGCGGGGGCGAGGGTGACGCGGTCCGGTCGCCTTGATGCTCGAACTCGGGCTCGGACAGACGGAGCGCAGTGTCGGAGCTCGTCAAGCGCGTGGCGCGCATGCGGAGTCGGCCGAGGGCGCGTGGAGCAGCCGTGGGGTCGGGCGAGCGCGGCGTGCGGGATTGGTGTGCGGCTCTCGGGTGCGGAGGCAGAACAGCGGGCAGCGGCGTCGCTCGGCGTACGGCTGCCACGCGGCCGGCGTCGGCGCGGACACCGTCGGCGCGAGGAAGAAGAAGAGAGGAAGAAGGAGGCCGACGGGTGGGTCCCACTGCGCCAAGATTCGTGCAGAACTTGATGAACCCCATATTTTTCAAAATAATCCGAATTTCAAAAAACTTATAAAAGATGAAATGTTCCTTTTGATGAGTAGAACATTTCACTTTTAAACATCAAAGCCTAATTCTGCCTAGAATTTGAATTTCAAAAATGGAGATTTAAAATTAAAAGAAAATCATTTTTATAAACTGTTTTTGACATTTTTGACCCACTTCTAAGACTTTTCATGAAATGACCCCAAAATAAGTTTTGCTCCAAATAATTTTCTCTACAAACTTTATTTAACACTCATCCCCAAACAATCAACCTATCATATAGCTCTAGTTCAAATCAAGGTAAGCACATTTTCATTTTATCAATTCATGTAAATAAATGACTATGCAAATGAGATGATCATGCTCATGATATGCAAGATAAGGCATGCTTAACACCAGGGTGTTACAGGTTCCTACATTTCTCCTTTGCGATCCAAAGGGACGCTGACGTCAGCGTTCCAGAGGAATGGATTCCTCTGTTTTTCCTTTGAAATTCCTTCAAACCAAAGGGGGCCTTATTAGTATGACTAGCAAATATGTCCGTACATTGCAACGGGATAAAAAGAACTAAACACTAAATAAAAGCGACGAAATGGTATATATCTATGTTGCAGAGCATATACGTATTTAGATGTAAGTATGTCATAAGTATATCATAACTTCATACAATCCATATGTCACTATGATTAATCGATTTCAGTACTTTCTTTGATCACTCATATGACAATATATCATTATATTGTTTTATTAAAGCTGAATTAGTTATCAATAAGGAAGACCTCTCTAAATTTTTTATATGGCAGCTCTTGTCGGGATCATAGAGATACATATATTTAGTCTGGATTTGCTAACAAAATGTGTAAAGTTTTAATTCACTGATTGATTAGTTTAACCATCGACTAATCTAGATTCTAATAAAAATAAATTTTGTTTCTAATGAATACTACAACCAATTTAACAAATTCTGGAAAATTATTATCTCTTAGAGAAAGGTCAAATTGTTCAAAGGCTCATGATATGTTGTTTTCTATGTTTATGGGGGAAAAGAACAATTAGACCAAAGAAATGTATGCAAATTAGATTATAAACAAAGCAAAACAAAAAAAATTGAGTTAAACAAAAATAAACTCAAGTTGAGCAGAAAAAAATCAGAAATTGAATGGAATCCGAGAGAAAGAGAAAAGAAAAGAAAACTGAAAATGCAAAAAAAGAGAAAACAAAAAATTCAGTTGCCGCAATAAAGATAAAAAAAGCACACAACAAAGGAATCCTGAGTGGAACTTTTAGTTGGCTGGACCATTTCACGTACCCATAGGCCATCAGCCTGACTTTTCCTACCCACGATAGGCCATGGGCCAGCAGCCTGGCTTGCTAGGCGCTATGTGCTGCACTGAACAGGAGCCGGTTTGGGCTATAGACGGAATATTTGAAAACGTGTATTAGTACTCTGTTTGCACCAACCAACGGAGGGAATAGACAACGACACGAACACTGAGGAGCGAAAGAAAATAAAGGCAGACTGAAATTTTTGGTAATTTATTATTAGGTAAAGAGAAAGATAATGAACTTCTTTTCAAATACAGGCTCTTACATTTGATAGATCCAGAAATCCTCGTAATCAAAAACCTTTAAAAGATGATAACTTCCATCACAAGAACCTAACCAATTAATCTATGCTTAGTTTGCTACATCATGAAATTTGACAATTAGTTAACCAAAACATATGTACGGTTTGTAAACAATGTTTCGCATATCTCTTAGAATGCAACCATCACTATCAATGCATAGTTCCATTCTTTTGTTTCGTAGACATTATATGACTCATCTTGAGTTGGTAACCGAGACAAGATAGTACTAGTTTCTTCTCTCCCAACTTAAAAATGCTACCACTATCATAAAAAACGCTTACTATGTGACAACTTAATACTTGAAAATACCACATGAATTCGATCATTAAACCACACAGAATGCTAACACAACTGCAAGACTTCAGACTTGAGATCCACCATGAAAGTCAGTCCTGTCTTTAATGAAAATGTGGCATGATGACAGCACTTTGTTGGATGTTGATACATAATAAACTGCTCAGGTACGAACCATCTAGTACACAGTAGGAATCAACAATGTACAATCTATCAATGAGAGTTTATTACATTGTGGCTTCAATCAATATAATTTGTGTTGTGAAAATGCTACTCTAAATTCTGAAATGTTGCTAATTACAACCAGATGCTACCAAATACATGCACTCAGCTGCGTTGGAAAATTTGTCAGCTGAAAGTTTCTCCATATTCAACTGTAAATTGTTTATGGTTGCTGCATGGCTTTAAAAAGTATGCTGTACGGCTGTGTAAATCAAGCTCAGTGTTTCAGTCTTTACATTTGCTGTGCAGCTGTGCGACATCTCCACATGCCACACGTGTATGACTCCATATATCAGAACCCAAATGCAGTATTGCAGGCTTAAGCAGTGCTTCAAGAAACCTATAAGAGCTGCAAGAAATGTGGCACTTATGATCAGCCCAGCAATTAGCCAATCACCAATGAACTTGATCCTACAAGTAGAGCTAGAGTATCTTCCTATCATTGACAATAACCCTTGCATCAAGCAGATTGGTCAATCATATCCTTGTTGTACTGGAGGCTTGATCGCTTTCATCATCAGACATTCAGACCCCAACAGACAGTATGCCACACCATCTTTTTTTCGAAACCGTGCTTAAGCACGTTTTTCATTAAGAGAAGTTAGAAGTTTACGTACATACCGATTCCCCAATAAGCGAGATGCCAAGAGGGTATATGCCAAAGGGGGTACGGCAACACTTATATAAGGCACCAGCTTAAACGATGGAGCTGTAAAATGTGTTACTCCTTAGGAAACTAATTTTGCAACAGGGTAAGACAGAAGACAATGAACACTAGGAAGCGAATAGCGGAGCTATGCTCCTGAATCCGGCGGCGATCTAGGCATCCGCTTCCTCCCTGATGGCGTCAATGATCTGTGGCTTCGTCCTGCTCACGTTGTCGAAGGTGCGCCTGTTGCGTTCTTTCCAGAGGATCCAGGAGACGAGCAAGACACCGGAGTCGAAGCCTTTCCTGAACACGCTGGGTATCGACATGCGCGCCGTAAGCCACCAGTCGATGAGCGTGGAGTCCGTTTCCGGGCAAAGGTCAGGACGACCGACACGGGTCAGCATCCGGTGCCAGATGGTCCGCGAGAGCACGCACCCAACAAGCAAGTGATCGGTGGTCTCGGGTGACTGATCACAGAAAGCACAGTCGTCCGTCCGTCCTGCGTTTCGTCGTCCATAGGCGACCGTGAAGCGCGAGCCAGAAGAAGAACTTGACATTGGGCGGCGCCAATGCTCACCACAGCTCCTCTGCGCCAGCCATGGTAGTTCTTCCGGAGAAGAAGGCCTGGTAGGCCGAGGCGCTCGAGTATACCCCATCCTGCGTCCATCTCCAGATCATCTGGTCGTGCTGCAGCGGCTGTAGCTACACGGAAGCCATCAAGTTCCAGACCATGGCGAACTGGCTGATGTAGGTGGTCGTGGTCGCCCCAGGCACGTCCCTCGTCCATTGCCGATCGTGCAGCGCGTCCTTCACCGTTCGTCTGCGACGTCGCGCACCCACAGAGCCGAAGATGGCCGAGGCGGCGTCACAGAGCGGGCCGCATGGCAGCCAGCAGTCCGTCCAAAATAGCGTGGACTCGCCATTGCCGACAATGAAGTGAACCGATGTTGCGAACATCCGCCGCACCACGAGCTCGCTCTTCTGTGGCATCATGGCCCATGCCGCGTCGGGCCTCGAGCGCCGCAGCCACTCCCAGCGTAGGCGTAGCGCGAAGCCTTGGAGCCTGAGGTCTGGTAGTCCGAGCCCGCCCAAGTTCTTCGGTGCACAGACCGTCGGGCATGCGACCTTGCATTTCCCACCAGCTGCCGCTTCCGTACCTGCCCATAGGAAGCCCCTCCGGCGCTTGTCGATCTCGGCGACGGCCCACGCAGAGAGGGTGCACGAGATAGATACGTGCACCGGTATGGTGGTCTTGCGTCCTGCCGCGTTCATGAGATTGGCCTTCCAGTTTGGGAATGCCACACCATCTTCAGAATCTACTTTGCCAAAGTCATATCCTGGATTTTCATTTTCCACCTTCATATCAGATATCCTGTTTGCCACTGCCGGTTTAATTGCCTTTATGTCTGGGCGGCTACTTAAAACAATCACCAAGCCCAAGCAAGATAGATTACAAAGGTGATCTTAAAAAAAACCAACCCTTAAAAAATCAAACACTTGGTAACTAAATTGACGCGATCTTTGCATCACCAAGCCCAAACAAGATAGGTTATAAAGGTGATATTTAGATCAAAAGAGAAGACTTGAGTTTACTACTGAAAACTAAGTTTTATAGGATATTTGGGCACAGAAAGCAGCCTTAAATAGTGTCTAAATTATGACTGCAGTCTAGAAAACAACAGACATTTACTATGAGACTTAGAGCCCTAATCCCATCCACTAATCCATCAAAATTCAATTAACTCGAGTATGGATAATCGCACTATAAAAGTGTATTCTATGTGTTACAGTAGAAAAAGAAGAGCACGATTGCAGACTCTGTAGTCCAGCCATTCACATATAATAAACAGGTAAACAGATAAAAAAATAACCAGAGATAACATATTTTTTTAGAGTTCAAGGGCTATTGCCCCGGCCTTTCAATTAATCATCAAAAGCCCAAAGTCGTTTACAGCACAGTTTATAAACACCGAGGTGTCCATCAGGACTAAACACTCTAGACCACAGCACAAACCAGAACCAGAAACTAAACTTGAACCATTAGAGCACTATAACCAAAACACGGAAACCTGAACAAACTAACCAGATAACAGATATCTAAACAGTAGCTGGAATGCTAGATAAAAGGATAGCAGAATACAACTTATCAGAGATAGACTGGTTTTCTGAATGTAAGATGCCATCTGAAGTAACAGAAAACAGGCAGACACCAGCTTACAGGAGGTCAATACTTCTGCAGCTACATAATGACAAATCATAGGGATCACCAATGCTCATATCATGCATATGCCTGATGTGCATGGAATCATTCGAGTAGGAATTACACGAAATGAGAACTTGAGCAACCTTAGAACTCTGTTCTTCAACTGCAGTTTCGCATGCTGCTTAGTCAAATATTTAGAATCACAGCTCTGACGCTGGGTTGCTAATTCCACCGTTGCTAACACTTTAGCATTCAAAAGAAAGAAGTTGGCAAATTCCACGTCCCTCTTCATCCCTCGATAATTTATTAATACTAATTTCTTCAGATGGAGATGAAGGCATTCGAGATAATCAAGTGGATTATGATGCTGCACCCTTTTTGACCCATCCTTCAGAAATACCTGAATACAAAACTGAAAAAAAATCAGAAAAACAAAATCTTAACATGAAGACAGATCCAACAGCTTACAGGATGATATAAATGGAAGAGAACAGTTGGAAACAAGAATATATATGCAGGATGATATAAATGGAAGAGAGCAGTTGGAAACAAGAATACAAAAGATTGGCGGGAAATATTCGTTACCAAGACATATAGCTTCTGCAAGCATGGAAAACATTTCATAAGGCCAATGACATCATCGATGCTAGGAGGGGACATGTCCACAACCAAAACCTTCACTGTTCGCACCACTGCTGTTGAGTTCACAGGCATAGTTTCCTGAATTAAAGCATTGGGTATAACAGTAAGAGAGTGAAACAGAAGCTGTAAAAAGCATAAGAGGGCGACAAGTTTAAGTTAGAAACTGCAGGCACCTTCAAAATAGTAGCTCCAAGCTCAAGTGTTGTAATGCCATATGTGAGGGACCCTAAGAACTCAAGTTTGGGCGCCCGAGATATCCGAACCAGTAGACCATCTCCTTCTTCTGAATGTCTGATGAACAACCTTTGTAGCAGAGGCGCATCCTCGATAATGACTTCTTTCAGCCTTTCAAGATCCCACAGCTCTTCGCGGTCATCCGAAATACCAAAGCTTCTAAGGGTAGTGGAGCTAATCCGGAGGCGATGAAAGCCCTCATTTTGGCTCAGCACCAAGCTCTCAAGCACGGGGCATTTGGATAGCAGGGTGTGGAGCGCGCTTTCCTCGATGTCGATGCCCTTGACCGTGAGCTGCTTGAGATTGGGGAAGTGGAGCCTATCCACGTCATCCGCGGGGAATTTGACGTACTCCCCGCCGCAAAAGCTGCTCTCGCCGGCGCTGAGAGCGAGGACGCGGAGGGAGGACGCCAGCCGGAACGCGGCCGGCGGCATCGGGGCCGGATGCGTGAACCCGTGCCACAGCTCGAGCTCCTGCAAGTCGTCAAGCGCGGGGGACCGGAGCCAGGAGTCTAGGTCGGGGTACCTGACGGACGACCGGCGATAGCCGAGGGAGAGGCGGCGGACGGGGCCATGGTGCGCGGAGAGGATGCGGGAGACGACGTCCGCGATGTCGCGGCTGGAGGCCACCGCGCAAATGTCGCCGTCGCAGAGGTTGAGCGGCGAGATGCGCCAGAGGTGGCGCCACCGCGTGGATAGGGCTTGAGTCCGGGCGCCGTCATCGGTGGGGAGCGGAGATGATGGTGCCGCGGATGGCGTCTGGGAGGCCGCTGATGAGGTCGGGGCCGCCGGCCAAGCATTCCGGCGGCTGTTCTTGGCCGCCGGCGCCAGCGCGGTCCTCGGCCGCCACCCGAGGTTTCTTGGAGTTGGGACCAGTCGCCATTGAACGACGGCGAGGAATGCGAAAGCTCCTAGCGAGCGGCGAAAAATAATGACAGAGCCAAGGCTGCACCGAAATCGAAAACGAGCACTGATGACCCAGGTAGCCGACTAGCGACTAGACGCGGCCCAAGGAAATTAAAGGTCGTTTTGTTATTTATTTTTCTTTTTTCATAATGCATGTAATTGTAATTAATTTACTAAAATTCCTGCAAGCAATGAAAGAATTTTTGTAATGTAAGAATACTCTGATTTTAACGAGTCTTGTACGTTGATATGGTTTGAAATCCACAACTTTGACTAAAGAAATCCATGAAAATGTATACCATGAAAAAAATCCATGAAGAACGAAGTGTCTATGCACAAGTCCCACTCAACCCCATCACATACCAACATCTGCACTCCCCCCAACCCCCAAACCGACATACACAAAGAGTTCATCATTACATATGATCTTTTCAATTTCCCATCTGAAAACTTACATGTATCTGTTTTCTATAAAAAAAGACACTTGGAAAATAAGTTCTCCCGATTTACAGTCAATTCCTCTTATTTGGTATGTATGTATATCATTATATGTATAACCAAAACCTAAATCCTCCAATGTGGAGTATCCTCACAAATGACAAAATGACCCCTCAGTTGCTTTGCTTTAATATGGGAAATACCCTGTCGACTTAATATGATCAAGGGTTATTTTCAATCCATAGCGCTCAACAGCCGAACTGCCAGCTCTAAAACCATCTCCATCCACGGATTCGATCTGGTACTTGATGAAAGACCCAAGCTTCTTCTCGAATTCAGCCTTTGCACCCTCCTTTGAAGAGGCAGGACCTAAGGATGATGAAGACGATGATGCTTCCAAGCTGGATGCCATGTTGCTACTAGAACCAGCCATGATTTCTGATTCTAACCATAGGTGGGACAGAACATGGCAGATGCCTTCTTCAACCTCCATACTAAGATTTCGGAGTCCTACATAAAGAAAATCATATCAGCAACAAGAGAGCAGCAATTGCCTTTTTTTTTGGAAGAAATGAGCGCAGAAAGTTATAGTGATACATGTGAGGCCCAAAAAATTATTAGCATAAATAAAATACTTTTTCTTTATAAGAAATAAATTACCTTTGAGACGAAGATATGCTCGCATCATCTCACGGACAAGAATGGCACCAGTTAGCAATCTGCGTAACCATCACATTAACAAAAAGTAAGTTGAGAAGTAAGTAGATCAACCGAGCTATGCTTCAAACATAAGAACATCACGGGATCCATTGAAGGTTCATTCACAATGGAAGTGGCAGAAGCCTTGAAAGATGACCTTAATAAAACAATCAAGGGGCAAAAAATAAATAATTTACCTTGGCAGACCATATAATATAATGATTGCAGTCACTTCACACAGCCGAGTTAGCTTGTATGGTCCTATTATCATATCTATGATTCTGTTTCCTGGTCCAATCTGTGGTCTTTTAAAGATCTGGAAGAATTATATCACTCAGTACATGCATCTCTTAAAGTTTACCTATGTTAGTAGTCAAATCAGCAGAGAAATACAACCAAAGAACTCACCGTTCTAACAATTTGCTCTTCAGAAAGACATAGACCTCTG
>CM041647.1:8522102-8606411 GCA_023333625.1 Bothriochloa decipiens
CCGTTCTAACAATTTGCTCTTCAGAAAGACATAGACCTCTGGTTTCTGGTAGGTGGTTCCCCTTGAACAAAGCAAAAAAGCAAAATAAAATGTCATAAGTTAGGGAGTATGTCAAGTATTGGGCACCAAATAATCAGTTCATGTCACTTACATTTTTCTCAGCTTCCAAGGCTTCATTCAGAGCCTGCCTCTCAACCAAAAGTAATGGAATTTGCTGTTCTACTTTCATGTTCAAACCTTCAAAAAATTCCTGAATATCCATGTAAAGATGCTGACATTCTGGAGTATCCATTACTGAAGAAGTGAGACATTCCAAGCAGAGTTTCCTCCCATCATCTAATGTTATGTACTTGATCTCCCTTGGCTGAATTTCAGGATGGAAGGAGCATAAGAACATAGACACACAGGGCAGATTGTAATGTCGTAGAAAGAGTACAGTTCAAATTTTCAAAATGAACAATTGCAGAAGAAATAAAAGAACCAATAATGGTACAAAACTTAATTGCAAAAGAACTGTGTATTGCCTGCATATGCTGAGCCCACATATTGCCTGGACATAGAAAGAGCACCCTTGCTTACACTTTTGTCGTCATTTGTGCAAAAGGATTAAGTGAGAGGCCAGAAGCTGGGCTATATGCTGGCTGCAACATATCTAAATATCCATGCAGATCTCTATTTTCAGACAACACCATAGCAACAGGTGACACAGGCCAATGCCACTAGTTGGCTGGGGTATTACATACTATGCTGTCATTCTAATACTAGCACTGAAGTGCAGTGGTCGCAACTGAGAATTGTAAAAAAAAAATGAATAAATGATGTAGCTACTCAATCTATTCAGCAATGCTATATAGGGAGGGATCTATACTGATTCCAAGCAAATCTGCTGAATTTTCTAAATGTTAGTCAAAACCGACCGGCTTCCAAACAGGAATTGAACAGGGGTCTCATTGACAGATATAAAACCCTGTACTGACCTCCATTCGTTCACAACTGCAGCACCTAGGAGTGCCATCATCTTCATGGGAAGGACAGTACTTCTGCATCCAGAAAGGATGTGCTCTGTATTCAATGAGGCCATCTCTATTTGTTGGAATCTGGGGAAGAAAGACATAATAATAGCAGTTACACAGACGGATCGGAAATATTATTCTGATTAAAATACCTCCATGCTTATCCATAGACTTGAATTGTGGGCACTTACAAAGTTGTTGCAGACATCACATTTCGGATGAAAAAACTCTTTGTAGCAGGATTTGTGGTACGGCTGATCATCATGCATAGCAAACTGCACAAAGATGCATTATTATCAATTAGATCATTGATTCGAAGAACACTAAATGGAAAAAATACTACTCTGATACTCTCATACCTCATACTCTGATATGGGCTTGTTGCAAGCAAAACATCTGAAGCATTGAGGATGCCAAACTGAATCCATACAGCTCAGGAAACGTCCATGGCCAATTGGGTTTTGGCATCCAGCGCAAATCCTACACAAATACCAGGACTTCTGGTCAAGTCAATGCTGGAAAAGAACTACTGACATCTGACAATGATAATAGACACAGAATGGGCCACAAAACATGCAGGTAAGCATATGATGACTTGATTACACACGCTATGCTAACATATGTGCAGAGCTAATCATTCCATGAGTTCTTGTGGTACTAGCAAAAGGTAACACTAACAGCTACTTCTATATGTATTATCATCCAATTAGCAGTTGAATTTAGATCACCTAAGAGGGTAGCATGATAAGATCATACATGTCTAGACCATTGTTTAATATGGAAATGAAACAGAAGGAGACCTGTATGACTTCTTAGTTCTTACAGCTAAAATATCAAATAAATTAGCGCAAAAAAATGAGTACCTGGATCCACTCTGTGGGTAAATGTGTGGAGGTGGCTCACTTGCTGGAACATACTGCCGAGGAGGCACACGGTCAACAGGAACATCCCATCGAGGAGGCACTTGCACATCCTCAATAGGAACATTCCGTCGAGGAGGAGACTCTGCATTCAGGCTCTCCTGCAGAGCCCTTGCAAGTTGTTCATCTTCCTCCAAATTATAGCCAGTATCTGCATTAAAATTCAGCAATGGTGTAGCCTAGATTAATTTCACTTACAAAGCTACTGTTCCCAAGGAGATCAATTCGATCATATGGGACATGATGGCATAAACAAAGAGGTAACAGGATATGAATAGCTAGGCAAACACTAACCAATAACCGCTGCTTTTCCCTTATTCTGATCTTCTTCAGCTTCAGCTAGCGATAATGCAATTGCACGATCTATATCTTCATTATCACTGTCATTGTAAGTATCCTACAGTAATAATGACAAGCAACATTGAATGGCATTTCTTTTGTCTTATGATAATGCATTCTATAGAACATGAACAATCGCATTAGCAGGTATAAGACTAAAACTTATTTGTTTAGGGATAGGTTATATGAACGGATATGACCAGCTGCAGTAGAAACTAGGAAGGATAAATGAAAGCACATGACAGATTATGTTCAACAGCAGAGGGCATGGGCAGAGGCTTACTCTGATGTGATCAGATGAATGTCCTTCATGCCAGTCTCCATCATAGTGACCCCTTGAAACTCTTCTGTTTACCGAACCCTTGAAAATTTCTCTGAACCAACTCATGATCTTGAGCTTATGTGACGGTCAAAATTCCTTTAGCCTGCAGCAAAGAACAGAACAAATCCAGAAGAAATTGAAGAAACCTTTATAGTCACAAATCGAAAAGATTCTCATTCATCACTGAGCACTTTTTCTGTACTTGTAGTCACAAATTGAAAAGATTATCATTCAGCACTTTTCTGTACTATTAGCAAAGGGCGACCTTTGTAATCCCGTGCCTTAGGAAGAGCTGAAGGAGAAAACATAAAACTGCCAAAAATGTCAGTGAACCCAAGTATATTCTCAACAATTCACACATGGACAAGAACAGAAGTCCAATCAGCACAGTAAAGACAAGCTACTGAGCTGAAGGGACAAGAGCGAACAGCTTGGAATTGACCTCACACGAACAAGACGAAGAAACATGGGTACCAATCCACGGGCTCCTGAGTCCTGATTAACTACGAATTCAGTTGAAGAAAAAGGGACCCAGCGTTGTATCCAAACAAGCCCGAATCAGTGGCGATCAGCCTATCCTCCGAGCCCCCGCGATTAGCCAGTAATCAGACCACTATAAGCCAAGTCCCAAGACACCATGACTGCATGAGAAGTAGGCTTCACAATTCAGCAAGGCTGCTCACCTCGAAGTGATCCGGAAGACCGGGACTCCCAGGGAGCTCGGGTTCCGTATCGCGCTTGGCCACACAACAAGAGGGCAAGGATGGATGCAGCTGCTCCAGCCAGCGAGCGACGGGCGAACCGCCGGCCACAGAGAGAAGCACTGATATTTTTTTTTCTTGTTCTTTTTCCTCCCTTTCTCCTTGATCCGAGAACAACGGCCACCCCACCTCAGCTCACCCGCCCCGCCCGTGGGATAAAGAAAACGGAGACGGGAAAGCGAGAGGGCGCCGGGTAGGTGCGCGGCCAGATTCCGGAGGGGGTGGGGAAGAGGACAAGGGGCAAGGGCAGGAGGCGGGAAGAGGCGAAAGGAAGGAGGCAAGGCGTGACATGGACGGCAGGGGCTGGACGGGAGGCGGAGTAGTGGAGACGCAGCGTAGCATCCGGGTCAGTCAGAAAAGGGCGAGGAGGTGGGGTGACGTCCGCCTCGCGCTGGCACAGCGACGTCTCCGGTCTCCGTCGCGCACGCGAGCAGCGACGGCGCGAGGCCGGATGAGGCGGGGGAGACGCCTGGCCACATGGGCGCCGAGCGGCGTGGCGTGGCGTCACATTTCGCCGAACGCCTTGCGGGCGTCGATGGAGATGCCAGATGGAGACGAGATGGCGACGGAGAAGTCGCGGATGGCGCGCGGTAACTGGAATGGACTTGGTGTTGGTCTGAGTAAGTTGACTAGTCAAGCATTTTTAGATGCTACTGCTACGAGCCTACCGGGGCGGTGGCATGAGTACTATTTGCAAAATGGTTCATTCAGTTCAATTGAAGGAAGGTTTATATTGGCGTAAATTCTCGTGAAACCAGATGAAAAGTTCATCAGTGCATTTTACAGTATGTTATAAGTCGAATGATATGCTATTTGAACTCCAAAGTAAAAGTTGATTGTCATTATGAAACAACTAGCTAAGCTGATGCATAAGTTGTTCATAGGACGCAACGAACACACTGCGAGTGTGTGTACGTTTAGCGTGCGAAACGCACGTATAGCCGCCTTCCTCCTCGTGCCTCGCCCCCACTTTCTTCTCCACGTCTCCTCACGCCCATCCCGCCCGCCTTCGCCACTGATTGCACCATCTACCTCTAGGTGTTGCCCCCTCCTTGTCCTCACGCATTGTGCTGCCCACCGCCCGTGGTGACTTCCTCCTTCCCCTTCCCCTGTCGTTATTGCCATGGCCATAGGCGCCCCGCCCCAACCTGGCTGAGCCACCTTTATCGCTGCCAGAACCCTAAAGCCTCTCTCTTATCGTCTCTACTGCTTGGTCGGTTTGCCTCCCTCAAGCCCCCTTTTTCTCTTCTTAGCCCACCAGAGTTGGAGAGATAGGGGGGAGAAGATGGCGCACCACATACCAGAGTTGGAGGAGGCGGTGGTGCGCCTGTTGAGGAGGCTACTACGCCGCGGGAGAGCACCTCTGTGGCAGTCAGAGTTCTATGGTGGGGTCTCACCTTCAAGCGGGGTGGTAGTGGGGATCAAGAGGGGAAGAGAGAGAAAAGAGTAGAGAGGGAGATGAGGAAGGTGGGCCTGCGATGCGTTAAATATCCACCGGCACAGCCCAAAGCTTTTGCCGCATTTAGTATATAGTAGGACCTATGACCTATGAGGGGAAGCAAAAGTGTTGTTTTGTAATCTATTAGCTAAGTTGAGATAGATAGCGTGAGTCCTTACATGTTATCTGTCTAGAGGTTAACTCAGGTACACACTAGTATTTCGAATAATTTATATCCAAAACAAGATAGAAATAAAAAGAAAAAAGAATACGCTAGTATGGCTCTTACATGTTACTTAATTGGCAAGTTGCAACTGCTTTTTTTTAATAAATTTCACAAGTCACATAGATGCATTCCCCTAAAAAAAAGTCACATAGATGCATGGTAGGTCGTCGTGCATAGTCAAGCAACAACTTTGGTGGCTCTACGGCGCACCGTACCATGTGAGCAGGAGTAGTTGCTTTCTGCCCATGTTAGGCACATGCTTATGAGTCACAAGAAGCATATACTCGAAATACATATCATTAAACTTCCACGCAACATCACCCCATGACAAACACGGCAAAATTTGTTGCCAAATCTCGTGTCCTGTCGGTGTGGCCGTGTGATTGGCTGGATGATACAAGCAGTTCTACACGTTTTCGAAGTCTCTGTCACACAACCTTTTTTTTTTCTTTCTAATTGACTGAGAAGACTTCTGAAGAGAACCGTAAAAAAAGACAGTATGCACATGCATGATATGATGTGACTTTGGCATGGAGCATATGGTTTTTGGATAACCAAGAATTAAAGTGAATGCAAGTTAATTTTGTGCATCCTCTTTAGTAATTAATTAACCACGACATGATACACGTGAA
Source organism: Bothriochloa decipiens (assembly GCA_023333625.1). NCBI lineage: Eukaryota > Viridiplantae > Streptophyta > Magnoliopsida > Poales > Poaceae > Bothriochloa > Bothriochloa decipiens. The sequence continues at coordinate 8,527,754 of CM041647.1, forward strand.
AATCACTTGCGAAAGGATACGACGTCAAAAGAAGGATAATGTCTATTTCGTTCCGTGGTTTATATATTTGGCTGAATCATATACTCCCTCCATTCTATATTACTCGTGGCATACCCCGCGTGTTACCGTAGGAACTGCTGATTTGAAATGATATTAAACTATTTATGTAATTCTTAGAAAGAAATTAACTATTGCAAACTAATGTTAGTGAATAGTACAGTACGCTAATATGGATAATTAATAATATATTAGTGAATGATGTTTTGGATATCATAATTACTTATGCTAGTGAACTTTAATTAAAAGCGTGAGTGGGCTGCTGAGATGGACAACTTGCATGTTGAGAGAAATATGCTAGTGTAATTTATCTACGTAAGATATATAGATAAGTTGTTTTAACTTTTTTTTTATTAGTACATCAGTTTTGCTATGCATCTAGGTACAACGTATGTCAAGATATAATTTAATAAAAAAGATGACTTATACTTTTGAATAGAGTGGGTAGTATTTATGTTGGATAACCAAGAGTTAATGCGAATCCTTTGAATTGAGGACCAGTTATCGTTATTGATCATCTCTACTCATAATCTCCAATCTCTACAATCCAGATGTCCAACCACAGAATATATACGCTACTTATGAAGTCGTCAGTAAAGTGGTTTGCCGAAAGATGACAACCCAAATGCCATATTTTGAAGTTGATGTGCCGCAGCCACTTTCTAACTCCTCCTAATCATACCCCAGCTGCATTGCACTGCAACCCCTCCAACTCAACTCTTATCCAATCCAATGCCAAATAAAACCAAGACAGCGAAAAAACCAAACCATGGTCCCACAAAAAGAATATAACACTCACTTTTGAGTCAGCACTCAGCACGCACGGACACGACCAAATCCAAGAAAGCTAAAAGGACTTCTCGAGCTGAAAGAAACATCTGAAGAAAGAAACTGCACGATCTCTCTCGTCATATAGTTTATTTGGAAAAGCTGGGCTTTAACACTTACTTTACGTCTATTTGTCTTTGTGCATTCTCTTGACGTCTTCAACGTTACGCTGATGACGTGATGCATTCAAAATGTCTGGCGGTTTTTATGATGACGAATTCAGCTCAATCTGAAATGTGTTTTCAGCGTCATCCATTGTTTAGGCCCCAAAAAGCAAACTACTCTAAAAAAAAGGAAAAAAGAGGCCAATCAATGCCAGCCCATGAGAAAGAAAGGCCCAATCAGTCAGAACACCATCGGTCCTTCTCCTTCCCGGCGCCGGCGGCGCGAAGCAAAGGCAGCCCATCCCATCTCCGGCCGCCGCGCCGCCCCTGAACGGGGACGGGTATGGTGGTATGGAGGAGACGGCGAGGCAGCTCATCGCTCGCCTTGCCGCCACCCCGGACTCCGCGGTGCGGGACCTCCCCTTCCTCCACCGCGCCCTCACCCTCCCACTCCTCTCCGCCGCGTCCGCCGCGCTCCGCCTGTCCCTGCTCCTCTCGCGGCTCCGCCCGCGCCGCGCGCTGCCCGTGCCCGTCGTCAGCGTCGGCAACCTCACTTGGGGTGGCAATGGCAAGACGCCCATGGTCGACTTCTTGGCCCGCAGCTTCCACTGCCTCGGCGTCTCGCCACTCATTCTGACGAGGGTTAAGCTCCTGCTGTCTTCCTTCTATTCGTCATTTTCTTCGAAAACAAGGCTGCATCGCCTTCGGTGTCTGTGTTGAGGAATGAAGAACAATCCTGATACTTGGTGTCGCAGGGTTATGCTGGCGGCGATGAGCCAAAGATGCTCCGGAGGCGCCTTTCTGATACTTCGGCCAAGATTGGGGTCGGTGCAAATAGAATAGCAGTGGCTTCTTCCATGCTGCAAGAATATGGTTTTACCCACCATTTTCAGACCACATGTGCCGAGAAGAAGCTTTCATCAGTGTGCAAACTGGAATCTGGTAGTAGGATTGGAGTAGCCATATTAGATGATGGTATGCAGGTACATATGGAGATGCATTTTGTCTTCTGTTTTCTGATTTAGTAATTTTTTATATGTAATTATGGATGAAGCTATCATTATGGCAGTTTACTTATATGTTTTTTTTTTTTTCCATACATCCCTTCCTTTTAGGCAGCATTGGAGCTTGCTCCGAGATGTGGAGATTGTGATGGTTAATGGATTGGCTCCATGGGGAAACTCCCATTTCATTCCGCGAGGACCCATGAGAGAACCTCTGAGTGCACTCGGTCGAGCTGATATTGTGGTTATCCATAATGCTGACATGGTAGGTGGTAATGTAGGAATTGCCATCTCTTATCTTGTTTTGCTTTACAGCTTATACTGTTGTAACATTTACTACACTCATGGTGTGGGTCACAACTCTGGCAAATGCATAAAACTGTGCTGTTGAAGTGTGTAGTTGACCTTGACAAGAAATATGAGGAATATGTTACTGCTTCTTATTGTTAATTGTGCTTCTCTGTTTTCAAGTAGCATGGAAGATCATGGAGTTGTTCCAAAATTCCAATGTGCATCCTCCTCCATTGAAAATTAATTTTCCATAAAATAAATAGTAATTGCCTGGAGGGACCAGTTAAGTTAAAGTAGTTTGAAAGGTAACAGGACCTAAAGAAATGAGAAGGGTTTTCTGTCCTTTTTCCCTTTTTATGGAATTATTACCTGTTTGAACTTGAATCAGTATGTTACAGTATCACCTTCCCTTTTTCTGCCTCTATAAAGAATATCATTGATAGATATGAGTGATTGTTGTAGATTATAATATGTTTACCAGACCCAAAGCAATTGATCATTACTTGAACTGTTCTCTGAATTGCCATTTTCTACTTAACAGGCTTCTGAAGCACAACTTAAAGCAATAAGGTCTATAATAGAGGATAATAAGGCAGCATGCTCGGTGTTCTACAGCAGATTGGCTCCATCACATCTTTTTGAAATTAAGCAACCATTACAGAGACTTCCTCTTAATGTGTTGAATGATAAGATCGTGCTATGTGTTTCTGCAATTGGCTGCCCAAATGCTTTCATTCATACAGTCAGAGAGGTGCTGTTTTTTTACTTGTGTTTGTTTCCATTCATCCATTGTGCAGAACCTCTTGGCATTACATATCCTATGTTGTAATCCTGTTTGTGGTGGGAAATTGGGAATACAATGTGCACTATTGGCAACATGTTATTGTTTGCAAGGGCTGAACCAGCCCTGCTTAGAAATTTGTTGTAGCCTGCGCTAGTTAGGACACACCTGTTATGTTACCTTAATCAATCAGAAGTGTTTGATCATTACCTGTACTAAACATAACATGTAGTAATTTAGTGGAAGCATAAGTCATAACATCCAAGCCCATTCCACCTTATTCAATTGTAACATCTATCCTTGCTAATGCAGATTGGTCCACTCAAAATTGATAGGTTGGATTTCAGTGATCATCATTTCTTCAGTACTCATGTAAGTGCAGCCATCTCTTTTATTTTTTCTCACACTGATAAATTCTGCACAAACAAATCAAGATGTCTACTTTGAAAAAAGAAGTCAAGTGAATCAGAACACACACTGGTATGGTGGCATGTAGTTCAGCATGTATATGCCACCTGTCCTGCTTATCTTTCTGCAAAATATATGAACTACTTGCAATTATGCAGCGTGCTACTTCTGTTCTCTGCTAAAGCAACATAATACTCATAGCATCTGTGATTGTGTATTTATTAGTGATGGCTATTTTCCATTCATCATGTGATGGTTGCCTTTTCTCTTATTATGATTTACCTCTAATAGGACATAGACATAATCCAAGGAACAGTAAGGACCCTCATAGACCAGCACAGCAAAGATACCGTAGTCTTAATTACTGAGAAGGTAGTGCCTTTTGAATCCTTAGTGTCTAATCTTTTTTCTTGATCATCCATTGTAATTTCGAACTGCCCTTTGTTTGGGCGTACAGGATTATGACCGTGATCCAGAGGCCCTTAGGACATTGGATGCAAAGGTTTGTGTGCTGTCTTCTTCATTGCAGATTATGCCTCACAAGGAACAAGGAGAAAATGAATTCCTGAGGAAAGTTATTGAGATCACCACGAGTACTGGGTGTCTAAAGTCACATGTGGTGGATCGCGCCACGAGTTGCTAATGGTGTGATTAGATATGGTTGTAGCTGAAAACAACTGGTTGTGAAACAGTTTTGCCTGAAGGTATGAACATTAGCAGGCAGGGTATAGTTTTCCCTTACAATTGAGCCAGTGTCCTGAGTTCTCAAGTTACATTTGGGCCAGGTAATCCTTTGTACTGAACTTATTGGAGTGATGTGATAGATATTCTCATTTCATTTGTGAGAATATGTGTTAAATGCTTATGATCATCAATTCATCATTCATTATTAAGTATTAATTTGTGTAGAATGAATTGAGTTGACGACAAAGAGCCATGCTACTAAATTCATGGATTCAAACAGTTGATTTTATGTATGGACAGTTCATGCAAGTGCAGACCAAACAAAAGGAGAAGGATAGTTAAAATCCATTTTTGAAAGAAAAAAAATCTGGAAGTGATGGGCACAAGAGGTACAATGGAGCAGAATTCATTGATGATGAGATTTTCTTCTTACAAAAAGAGAAAATCATCTGATTTTACACTCAGTTAATAAACATGTAGCCTTGCTTGCAAACCACCAAAATTTACATATCCACTAAAAAACATCCAAATTCTTGCCAACTCTCTTGTCAGATGAACTAACCAAGACAATACCCTCAAGATTCAGAAAGGGTTTGTTTCTCCCAAACATTCTATGATCAGCAGCTAAGTTCAAGATGAGCTTCTATTCCAATTTCAAAACATCACCTGCGTCAAAATCAGGCTGATGAAGAACAAACGGCCTGACGAATGTCCTCCTCCACCACACCTCAAACGCCCTCTGCAAATTCGGGCAATCGTCGCCGAGCTTCAAGAACATCCCGAACCACGCGAGCAGGATCGACCTCTGCTCCTCCAGCGGCAGCGTGAGGATCGTCTGCCCAATGCCGTCCTCGACAAGCCTCCTGTCGAACGCCGGCGCCGACGCCAACATCCGGGAACCGCCGCCGCTGCCGCGCTGCAGCCACGCGTAGTCGTCGATGAGCGGGTGCAGCCAGACCTGGAGGAGCCGCAGGCGGGCGTCCCGGGGCGGGAGCAGCTCTCCTCTCCCGACGCCGACGAACAGCCGCGCCGTGACGCGGCTCACGGCGTGGCGGGACGGCGCGGCCACCCTGGCGTGCGACGCGGCCAGCTCCGCTTGCCCCGACCACAGCGCCACGAAGCCGTCCCCGGCGCGCTGGCTCGCCAGCAACTCCACCAGCCACAGCAGGTTGTCAGTCTCCAGCGCGATCCGCCGCGTGACGGCAGGGGAGTACTCCGGCTCAGACGACGCGTCGGCGAACAGTCGCCGGAGCCGGTCCAGGCAGCCCCGGCACGAGCCGTACAGCGTCTCGGCAGAGGAGATGATGTCGTCTGGTGGTGATTCGTCGGCGGCGGTGACTTCGACGCCGACGCCATGGCTGCGGCCGCTGGTGCTGTCTTTGAGGAGGTTGAGGACGAGGGCCTTCATCTCGCGCCGGCCCCGCTCGTCGGTGCTCGTCAGCACCATCTCCGTGATGCTCGCGAACGTGTCGCTGGGCCGCGGTCTCAGACAGTCGTCGTCGTCGAAGGCGGCGATCCTCTTGAGCAACGAAGTGACGACACCGCCGTAGTAGTCGCAGCCGCCGTCGTCATTGTCCTTGCCGTCGTTGCTCTGCTGGAGACGGCGGACCGAGGCCACGACGCGGCGCTCCTCCTCGTCGCCGACCCACGGGACGGCCTCCAGGTAGCGGAGGCAGGAAGCGACGCACGCGCGGAACCCCAGCGCGTCGGCGGCCGCCATGATGCGGAGCACGCGCGGGACGCCGCTCTGCTTCAGCAGCAGCGGCCGGTGCTTGGCGTCGTCGTCGCAGTACATGAGCCCCACCGTCTCCACGTAGATCTCCGCGTCGTCGCAGTCATGGATCTCCACCACGCACGGCGGTGGGGTGGGGGCGGGGGAGGAGGTGGCGGCGGAGGAGGCGAGGCGCTGGGCGAAGAAGGCGCTGCTCTGGGAGAGGACGTCGCTGTGGACGCTCATCCTCACCGCGATGCCTTCTTTCCCGTAGAGCATCACCGTCAGGTCGCTCGTCTCTGGCCGCCCGAACCCGACGCAGACCTTGTGCGGCTGCTGCTGCGGCGGCGGCGGCGGTTCCTGCTGCCCGTCGGGCGGAGCTGGAGCCGGCGCCGATGCCGGAGCCGGAGCCGGAGCCTCGGCGGTCGCTTGGCTGGGGTGGTGATGGTGCTCGTCGGTTGCGACGGCGGGCGCGGGGTCTTCGTCGGTCACGGACGGCGCGGTCTTGACCGAGGGGGCTCTGGACGGAGGGGCCGAGGGGGTCTTATGCGGCGCCGGCGCCGGCGCGTGCTTGGCGTGGTGATTGTGGTGCGGGTTCTTGAGGCTGAGGCTCTTGTGCAGCGCGGCGGGGGACGGGCAGCACCAGAATCCCTCCGACGTGACGGCAATCGGCACTGTGCGGGGCCTCCCCGGCGCCGCCGGCGAGGCCCTCCTCCTCTGCTGCCGCCTCGATCCGTCCATCTCTCCGGGTTGGACTGGAGCCCGGATTCACATCCGACTGCCCGGAATCGAGAACCTGCACGGGGGGCGGGGCCATTGCAAAACCAGAGTCAGAGACACTCTGAACAAGACGAAGAATTAAAAATCGGCGCAAGACGATCGAGACTGGTGGCAGCCCCTGATTGCATTGCATTGCATCGACTCAACAATCGAGTTCACCTAATCAAATCAACTGACTGAACAGTCGAACAAGAACACCTGCGGAAGTGCGAATGCCTAGTACTTTTCGACAGCGACATTGCCGGCAACGGCACCAAGAACACACACGCGGCACAGCGCGGGACTGAAGGACATGGATGTCTGAGGGGCAAGATTTCACCTGGAGAGAAGGTCAGGGATCGTCGTCAATCCACGCTGCTGCAATGCAAGCCTAAGAAGCTCCCCGAACTGGCTGCGAAACGAAGTCGGCCGCGTGTAGTGCCTGAGAAGCCCTGAACTGCTGCCGCGCCTCGGTCTACCAGTACATTCCGGTAGCCGGTAGGTAGGAGTATACAAAGGTGAAGGGCCCCAGTACAGCAGCAGCAGGGATCAGTGTAAAGTGGCGAAGCGATCTCGCCATGGCAGGGGAAGTAGGATATTGTTGCCCCGAATCCAATGCCCTTGTCGTTGCTGTTTGGGTAAACGCAAGAATCGAGCACGCAGGCGTGGGTCTTTGTGCCGTCCTTCATTCTGGCTGTTCCATTTCACACGCACAGTCTGCACTGCACTGTTCCAGGCGAGCTCGCAGCTGAGCTTCTTCTGAAGGAAGACCGGTCGTAGAGCATGGTTTACTTCTCTACTCCACTGCTGTAAAAACGAAAAGTTGATTCACATTTGGCACGCGTGAATGTTCACGGAAATCCTTACATTTTCCATGACACATTATTTTTTCTTTTCTCACAGCTTATAACCGTAGAAACTAACCATCGGCCATTGTACATTGTGAATGAGTCGCCATGCTCATGGACTCACCGTGGGGCCTGCTTGAAGCTTGGTGCGGCAGCCGGCAGGAGCAGGAGTGTCAAGTTCTTTTTTGGGGCACCCGGGGAGGTTGGACAGCGGCAGAGGCCGATGTCACGGAAGAAACATCTTTCTTGAGACGTGTACTGCGCAGGTACATACATACATACATACTGTATAGTAGAGGCCAAGAACGCCTTTCACCGTTCAGTTTCAGCATGAAAAGGGACTGCAGGAAGCAGCAAGAGGATGTGGGACGACGGCATCAGTAGTCATTTGCATTTCAGCCTAGAATGGGACCACTGGACATTGCTGCTGCTCTCAGTGGTCACATGAGCCATGAGGTTGCCGTTGCCCGTTGCGGTGCAGGCTAGGCAGGGGCAGCAGCCATGGAGGAGATGGAGCTCTGCGTGTGAGACCACAACAGGCAAGGGATGAACTACTACCAGCTACCACTGTGCTGTACCTGTCCATGGAGGAGGACCATATGATTGAATCTTTTTTTGTGACGGACATATCATTGAATCTTGATCGCCACTGGAAGGAGATCCAGCACGAGATGCATAGTTTTGTGCAGATTATGGCGTTGATGGTCTCGGTGTGTGACAATGTGGAAGATCGAGCTGTCTGACCCGACGGGCACGAGAGGCCAGCACGGTTGGTTGGGGTGCTCAACAAAGCCGAGCGTGGGTGGGCTTTGGTTTCTTTCCACACACTTGCTTCTTCCTTTATAGTAGAACCAAAAAAAAGGATGCTGGTTTCTTTCTTTATCTGAAACAGGAAAAATGAAAATTAAGGAAAGGGGGCCATCATGGTGTCTCACTGGAATCGTGGCACGGTAGTTCAGCTCGGAAAAAGTAGTGCGTCACTGGAGCTGGTCAACTGCAGAATGTTTTTGGGAGCCAAAGCCTGACCAGAGGTGTTTGTTTACAAAGCTGGACTGTGATAATCATGTGTTGGTTACTGAAAAAAACATAGCTTCTTATATGAATGAAAATAATATATTTGGTACTCTTTACAATTTTTGTGGATTGTGCTGGTATACTTATAAGGTTATGTAGAATAAGTTGTGCACTCTACCATCAAATCCATTGTCGTCTAGTCCGGTTAGGATACCTGGCTTTCACCCAGGCGACCCGGGTTCAAATCCCGGCAATGGAATCCTTTTTCCCTTTCAGTAATTATACTTTGTTTCAGCCTCTTTTTTTAGCGTTTCAGATACGTTCACACTGCGTTTTTTTTCCTTGTAACTGTTCATGCATCTACATTCTTACTCAAGTTTACTTCTAAATTTCTGCAAGGACGCTCTGGATTATTGCAATGTACAGTTACTGCAATCAATGTACTAGAGGAGATCACCATTGCAGTTTGAAATCTGGAACACCAGTAGTTTTGCTTCAAGTTGTCAACTTCCTGGAGCAAGTATACATGAATATTACTTCTCTTGTCAGGAAGACAAGTCCCTACCGACAGATGCACGAAACGGGACACAAGCTTCACCAGAATTGGAAGTCAGGAACCATGTACAGGATTTTGCTTCAGTCAGTGTATAGGAGAACAGAAGATCGACAGCTAAAAAGGAGAGCCTAGTAAAGAGGACTAAGGATTTCATCTCGCAGTTCACTGAAACACAGTCATACTACTCAAGAGTTTACAGACTCAGACGTTCTTCACTCTAGCAGTCTAGCAGCTGATCCAAATCATCAAAGTCGTCTCCACCCTCGGAATTCTGTACTCCTGATTCATCATTGTCAATACCCGTGAGCTGATTGCCATGGGATCCATCCTCTTGATATTGTTCTCCTGATTCATTGTTGTCAATCGCCATGAGCTGATTGCCAGGGGATAATCCTGTTCTCTCGTAGAACCCCTCCTTCTGGGCATCCCATTCTTTCACGACTTCATCTATCTTGTCACCTAACAGCTTGTCACTCTGAAGGACGTGCTTAGCATCTTCAACATCCACAATTTGGGTCGCCTCTGTCCAGGTGATAGGGACAAACAAATAGCAGTTGGGTTAGGAACAGTGTTTGCCCAAAGGTTAACATAAAGAAGAAAATGCAGATATGTAAAAGTGACAGTTGACAAGCACCTGCAAGGGCCAATTGCTTTGCTTCTGCATACTCCTTTGACAATTTCTTGATGCTATCAAGCTCAAACTCAGCACCCTAGAGGAAGATGAATAAATCAGTAACAGAAGTGTATACCTGCATAATCTCTGTATTGCAAATAAAAGAAAAGTTTGGCAGGATGCCTTTTTTAAAAATATATTTCACAAACCAACAAGGAATGATAATTCTTTAATTAGATCTTATGGAAAATAAGAGGAAGGACACGTCTATTTTACTGAGCTTGTATTAAAACTTAAAACTAGAAGGATCATGTTTCTCGCATGTGTGCGCAAACCACGGAATCATGTCATCGACATACTGAACAGAACTATAAAATAGAAACACTGAACTTACCAAGTCCATGTGCATATAACTTTCTACTTGGGTATTCACAAATAACCTGCAAACGTAAAATTTACAAGGAAAATATCAGCCTTTTTTTTGGATGACTAAATTATAGCCTTTTTTGCACAGGAAGAAACATGAGTAATAACCTGCACTTTGGAACAACATGCAAGACTATATCAAGGGGAAGGAACTTAAAGTGAATTTTTGTTTGCTTACAGTACTAACACTCACATGAACATCATATCCAAGAGAACAGTGATGCTACATCTTATTTAGATGTCTATCTGTGCTATTTACTCAAAACAAAAATACTGATGCTAAAGATCACAGTAGCAAAAGTCACACGTACTTGTCACAGGCAAATTTTACTCGTTTGTTCTGCAATGCAGTCAATTCCTCGACCTGCTTGTCTCCATTGTCATCAATCAAATTCATGTATCCAAACAAAAACATGCCCTTATTCAGCATCCTTTTGACAAGTGCAGCCACAAGATTCAGTCCATTTTGCTTAGCCGTAACAACGAAATCTTTCAATTTCCTGCACTCCTCTGTTTCCAACAGAAGAAAATATTTAATGCATTAAAGAATAGTTTTCAACATGCACCAGATTATTGACTCGATTGCCTTACCAAGAGACAAATAAATCTTGAACTGTGGCTTGTATGGCTGGCACTCATACAGACAGTAGAGGCAGTAAAGCCCAGCCAATCGTTGGGGTAGTGAACTTTGAGAAGTCAAATGACCTGGACCCACAATTAAGTGGAAAATAGTTCAGCTATGACCACAAAAGGGATTATTGGTAAATGTGGATTCAGTTCAGAAATATGTGCTTCTAGGAAAGCAGCACGTACCAATACAATGCAAAAAGAGGGACTGCATGAATAAACCCGAGTTCGTCTTAGGTCTGCCTTCATAGATATAAGAAAATTTCTTGGCCATCCACACTCGTTTGAATTCAGCAAGTGATGTATAGTTCTCCTACCAATCAGGAACACACAGATGTTATTACTCATCTAGAGTTAATATACACACAACACACTGAGAGAATTGACCAAAATTACCCTGGCATAATCAGCTATCAGCTCATCTAAGTCCAGCTTGAAAGGAGCAATATCTATATTTACAGGCATGGCGAACCCTGAAACTGTATAAGAAAACTATAGTTCAGTTGATTGGAGATTAAAAAGAAAACAGACATCGGCAACAGCTAGCAACGCGCAATGGAGTTGTAAATAAATAAAGAAATTTCAGCAAGCAACGGCTACGGTGACGACACTCTGCAAAATCTTGTGTTGGCTTAACTTAACGCGGCAATAGATGTTCAATGTTTGAGCAAAGGTTGACACGGGGACCAATTGCCGGAGAATCTCAAGGGAAGGGAAGGGAAGGGAAGCGCTCAACGCTTACGGAACTTACCCTACGAGCCTGCCTGGATGAATGGACGGAGGACGGGAGGAGTCAGGCCGGGCCGCAGCCGGTGAGGGGAGGCGGAGCCGCGCAAGTGCGGCGTCTCCTCCGGGGCCGTCCCTTGGCTGGATTTTCCAGTGCCGCCAGGGCGGCGGCGGTCGTCCGAGGCTCGAAGTTGCGGTACGGCACCAGAATCCAGACGGCGGCAGCAGGGGCGGCGGCCGTGTCTTGCCCCGCGATTCCTCCGTCCTCTCCTGTGCGCGCGGGGACGTATGGTCGGAAGGCGGCGGCAGGGCCGTCTCCGTTCGCGGGGAGCTGAGCGGACGAGGAAGGAAAAAGCAAGTGGGAGAAAAAAAAAACGAAAAGAGAATTTTTATTAATTTGGGCCTTTACGGGGCCGTTTTCCTCCCTAAACATCTTCGGATGTATGATTTGGACTAGGAAATCTTGAATATCTCACTTACAGCCCACTATCCGGCCTAATTTAATTATGCTAAGCACTTTCTCTCTCTTTTTTTGTGAATTGTACTTTCTCTAGTTTTTCTCGACAAAAAAAGTACTTTCTCTAGTATCTTAAAAAAACAGCCATACCATGCGTTCTAAGTTATACTACAGAGTGACTTTATTTTAAGTCAAACTTATTTAACTTTAACTAAACTTTTTAAAAATGTTATAGCATTTGTTTGTTCAGTTAAATGGGCTATCAAAATACATATTATATGCATGGAGAGTTTAACAAAATTAATTATTGTTATAAATATTGAAAATATAAATTTGACCAACTTAAAAATATTTAACTTAGGAAAAAGTAAAACAAACTGTTATTAAAACTGTGGGGTACATAATAACAACATACGTTGTTAAACCAGGATTGGTCGTATCTCTACGTATCACGTCTTCATCAACTGTTTACCACTTCACAAGCTCAACGCCACCACCAAACCAATTGCCAATTTGCCACACTCCACCATCATTTGACCATAAAGTTGTTTATAGAGACGAACATTCTAAAATATTTTACGATGTCTGTTTTCCTAAATTAATTTTAAGAGATGAGTGCTAATAGTGACAGTCTTTGAAAACCATCGATTAACGGAGGCAATCGCCTTAAGGTGCCGTCCTATAGAAGTTGATTTACTGAGACGGATGTCTTAATACAACCCACCTTAATTGATGATTTTCAGATGTCATCTTTGGACGTCTTTTCCGTAAATCATTTTCAGATATTAACATTTTTAAGCCCCTGATTTATTTATGGAGGCGGTCACTAGGTGTGCCACATCTCCGAACATGATCTGACCAAATCTCCTAAAATCATTTTTTTAGTAGTGATTTTTAGCCGGGATGTTGGGTATTGGAATACTGGACCTCAGGAATGAAAATGTCAACTGTGTGAATGAGCCAATGAAAGTGTGTTATAGCGGCTCTGGTTAAGAGAGGTGATTTCTACCTCAGATGATACTGCTCCATCAACATCACATCATTACTGATTAATTGTCCACGCTAAACTCGCCACGAAGTGTCGACCTACGTGGCCGTGCATGCACGCACAACGACGTCGGCGCACCTATACGTACATTTTTTTTCCCCCTATGGTCGAAGATCGGATCATGTTTCTGCCCGATCAAGGCCTGCGGCGCCGCGGCGTCCGTCTGTCACGCCGCGATGAGCGAGCCTATGACGCCGGCGATGAGCGCGGTGGGGTCGCCGAGAACGGCGGAGATGACCACCTGCCCGGCGAACCCGGCGATCTCGCAGCAGCGCTTCAGCTTGCCCTTCTTCCTGCCCCAGTACGAGTACCCTCCTCCTCCTCCTCTGGCGTGGCTGCTCTTCGTCGCACCCCTGATCGCCGGCACCCTGTACCCGCCGTTCCCGGGCACCACCATCCCGCCGTCGTACACGTTCACGCCGGCACCGGCACCGCCCTTGTGTCTCCCGACGCCGTGCCAGCTCTCGACGAGCATGTCCATGACGCACGCCACGTGGAGGCTGTAGCACCGGCACTGGCTCCGGTAGCTCCAGCTGCGGCCGCGGTGCCCGCACCGGTGGCAGGGCGGCACGCCGGCGGCCCTGGAGTCCGGGTGCAGGTATAGCCGGACGCCGCCGCCGGCGTCCAGCGCGTGCGGCAGCGCGGCGCAGCACGGGTGCAGGTCGAACCCGCAGGCGCGGCAGTGGTAGACGTAGCCGCGCACGTCGCGGCCGCACGCGTTGCAGTACCGCGTCCCGGGTCCGCTCTGCGCCCGCGCAAGGAACACGAACGCGCAGCGAGGGTAGAACGGGTGACGCAGCGGCGGCGGCGGCGACGACGGCGAGGACGGGAGCGCGCACTGCCGGTGCAGGTCGTGGTCGCAGCCCGGGTACGGGCACCGGAACCGTGCCCCGATGCCCACCTCGCGGCACCCGTCGCACCGGAACGGCGTCTCCGAGTGCATCAGACGCAGACGGTGCTGTGGGTGGCTGAAGTGCGCCACCTCGCCGTACCTCATCGCCGGCGGTGGGAAGAGGCCGGCACTGCTGTTCTGAGTGTTTAGTGTGTGTGTGTGCGAGCGGGAGAGAAAGAGGCAGGAGGCAAAGGTTTATAAGGAGATAATGGAATGGCAGTGGGATTGGGTGGTTTGGTTCTAATCTTGGACAAGAAGGGTGTCGAGGAATGCCATGGAATATATTCTTCTACGTGTCCTTCGAATTTTGTGGGGTTTTCGATGTTTGCGATTTTGTATATCTTGGATTGGGAGTATCAAAGCGTATATATGGTCATGCATGGTTAATATGTTCGTCTACAAGAATCATGGACTTCAAAATTTCCATTTAAAAATCACAACTTGTTCTGATAAACTTCGTTTGTATACATTTCAATGACAGTTGTAGCTTTTACTTGTTTGTTGTCACCAAAAAAAAAAAATCTGAATTGTGACATGTTATTCGCTTGGCAAGTTCATACATGATTAATAGTCTGACGAAAACGGACGTGCTGCTTGACGACACATATGTGATACTGGGCATCTCGAGCTTTCCTGTGTTGGTGCAGTGCAGCCGTGCGCCCGTGCAGGCATCTGTTCTTCCTCCCACGTCAGATTGTTCAGGTTCTTAAAACTAACCCAGCGCTGGCGGTATTCCCTTCTGAACCAGTGGATGAACATGCGGTCCTGGATTTCAGCCATCTCCTGGGTGAACGGTGGTGATCTTGCCTTGATGATGGAGGCCGAGCAGAGAGAGGATAAGAGCGCACAAATTCCATACTGCATAAGATTGGAATTAGAATGTTCCCAACACCAACAGTCTGCAAAAACACCCTTTAGTCGTCAGGGATTAATTCAGTGCAGCGAGAATCGCTTGCGCGGGCAGGCAGCAATTTGGCGAGGAATGTATGGAGAAAAATATCTGAAATAATTATTGGGACATCATCAGCATGTTGGAATTCTTGGCGACATTCTTCAGTTGAAGTCATGAAATGTACTTAGTTTTTTCATGTCGGTGTCAGAATGAATGTCTCACATTGTGCCCAACATAGTGCCAAAAAATCTGTAACATTTCTCGCACATGAACTTGATGTTACTACAGTTCAGTTCTCATGTGCAGAAACCGAACAGAGGAGTTCTGAACATAAACCTTCCAGTTGAGTGTCAAGTTGTCGACTCTGCTTTGGCCATTTGCCCATTTCTGATGGAAAGTTGGGAACCCGGAGCATCCGATCTTCCCCAGGATCGATACTTATTGTCATGTTAAAACTTCCTATTACCAGACTGTTCATGGTGCTCATCGACCAGGATTAAGCAAGGAATTGGTTCTGGGGACCGGAATATTGGCCTCATCCTTCTGTATGTCAAAAAGCAAAGAACAAAGAGCAATGCTCTGGGGGTAATGATGCATAGAGACCGAAATTATGGAGCACACAGAACATTGCAAAGCAGAGTAGTAGTAGGCGCTATCTAGGGCACTTATTGATTGATATCGCACGCTTTATCCTGATTCTTACCTCTTTCCCAAAAGCAGGACCCAATGGCCAACCTGAGAATGACTGAATGTCTGAATGAGAGACCCTTTTTTTTTTTGCAGGGACCAAGGTTGAGGAGAATGTGTTCTGCAGGGTTCACTCCAAGCTCGGATAGATGAGTCATGAGTGTGTCACAGCTACAGCATATGGTGATGGTGGTGCGGATCGATTCCGGTTGAGTCGGATCACTGCGTGCGTCGAACATTGAGTGGCTTGAGTGGTGCAGATGAAACTGAGAATGTTTTCAATCCACATAGCCACGTTAATGCTAATGCTAATACTTTTCGCTGAAGCATTTGCGCATGAAAACAGTCAGCTGTCTTGGTTCTTGAGACAGAGACTCAATCTTGACCGTACTTTGCCAATAAGGCCATAATCCAGGCACGGCTCAACGGTCCTTGTTTTACGGCTAGAACTGCGAGCATCAAGGTCAAATATAGACACAGAGGGCGTGTTTGGTAGAGGTGCTCAGGCCGGCCTGGCCGGCAGACCTGGCTATGGCCAGCCACAGCATGGTCAAAACGATGCAGGCGACCGTGTTTGGTTGCAGGTCCAGGTAGAGCCGAGCCAAGTAGAGATTGTGTTTGTTTTTCAGCCCAGCCGAGTAGAGTATGAGTACCTTGCGTAAACATGTGGTAGCCTTACCACCACATCTCTTGTCAGCAATCCTCACTAGCATTTCATCGAGCAGGTCAAGGGCGCGAACTGTTCCAGCGCCATGAATGGAGATGCCGACGGATTCAGGTGTTGAGGCGGTCTTGCCGCGGCGGCGGAGGCACCACCGCGTGCGCGGCCATCTAGGCGCGATGGTTGAGCGACTGAAGGTTGTTGATGGCGGAGGTCGTGGCCATGGCGAACGCCGCCCCCACCCCACGGGGAGGCGGAGCTCGCGGCCAAGGCGAGACGCGCGCGCTAGAGGCGGAGCTCGCGACCAACACGAGCTGCTCGCGTCCCAGAGGAGGAGCTCGCGGCCAGGGAGCTGCGCGCGTTGGAGGCACAGCTTGTGGCCATGGCAAGCGGCCATGGCGCTCGCTCGCTCTGCAGCCCGCGACCTCCTGCCGTTGCGTCCGCCGGAGGAGAGGGAGAAGGGTCGTCCGTGCGAGCGCGCGGTCTTGGAGCTCGAGGAGAGGGAGGGGCATCCCGCGCGACGGTGCACGCGCTAGTGCGGAGCTCGCCGGGAGCCGCGCTTGGGGGCCGACGGCGTCGCGTCTAGGGGCCGACGGCACCGCGCCTGGGGGCTGACGGAGCCGCGCCCTCACAGACGACCACGCCGCGGCCGAGCTCGCCCTCACCGTCTCCTGCCTCGCGGGCGTCGAGCAGATGAGGCCAACCACCAGGCATGGGTATGCACGGCGGCGGAGGTAGCGATGAGGAGCAGCGACTGCGACGGGGGGCGCGCCCGACGGAGGCGGAGCAGGAGGGGCGCAACGGAGCAGGAAGGGGAAGAGAGCACAGTTAAGGGCACTCAGGCTCATCTCCACTTTTGGAGACTCTGGCACCGCCGACATCGGGCACACTCAAGGGCTATTGACCTTATCGTCCATAGTCGTGTATGGTAAATTAGACGTGTCTAAGTGTCACGTCCTAAAATTTCAATTTTGAGATGTGAACCAAAAACACTAAATAAACTAAAGGATTTACTAATTTCTTTAAAATTAGCCAAGACTTTATTCTTTTGTTATCATTATGAAATGATGAAAAGTGTAGTTTTAAAACTTTTACGAAGATAATAAAGATGAGTTTGTGCTTGGTGCCTTGTTTTGTTTTGCTGGTGTTTGAAAAAGAATTTCTAAAACCCGAGCAAGACACGGCTAGGTTCTTTTTGTGTTTAAAAATAAAGCTTTGAAAACCCAAGTTTGCCTCAAGAAGGTTTTAGAAAACGTTTTCAGAAAAACCCTTTCTCTCGCATAGATAGAGAGAGAGAGTCTTTCCTTTCCCTCTATAGTGTTGACCATCGCTCTAGTTAGACACCATCATCTACCTAGCTCTAGCAGGCCTAGTTCAGTCTCTAGATATCCCTGGCTTACCCTAACCTATCCTGGTCCAACCTAGCTTGCTCTGGCCTATCCTAGCCTTAACTGGCCAGTCCTGGCCAGCCCTAACCGGCCATGGCCACCCCGGCCAGGCTAGCAGTAGCCGCAGCCGGCCACCAGTGAACAAACTTGGCCATCAGCCGTATAGTAAGGCCAGCAGCAGTCCGGTCTAGCAACCCTTTGCTATCCTCAAGACATCCTAGCTTACTTTGGCTAGCTTCTACCTAGCTTGGGTCTCTCCTAGTCTCACCTAGCTTCATCTGGCCAGGCTTGGCCAGCAACAGCCACCTGTGGCCACTCTCAGCCGGCCACAGCCAACTCTGGCCGACCATAGCCAGCCAGCCCAACGGGCCAAGCCCAGCGGCTTTAGCCCAACCGGTTCCCCGCCGACTATAAAGAGGGCCAGCCGCTGCCCCTTAGCCAAACCTAGTCGCACGTAGCCAACCCTAGCCGCACACAGCCAACCCTAGCCGGCCGCAGCCAGCCGCAGCCGGCCACAGCCAGCCACCGCCGGCCACAGTCGGCCGCTGCCGGCCGGCCAAGTCCCGGCCGAGGGCCGTGGTCCTCCATCTCCCGTGCGTCGCTTCTGGCCGCCACCGGCCGCATCTGGCCGCCGCTTCCGGTCGTAGCGGGCCGCAGTCGGCCGCAGCAGGCCGTGACAGGCCGCAGCCGGCCGTAACAGGTCGCCGCAGGCCGTAGCAGGTCGCAGCCGGACGCCACCGGCCATCCAGCAGGCCAAGGCCGAGGCCCCTTGCCTCCGGCGCTGGTGCAGCGGCACCATGGCTGCCATGGCCACAATCTTCAACAGCCAGAGGTGGAAGATGATGGTAATTACGAGTCTGCCACCCAGCAGTTATTTACAGATTTGCCATCGATCATATTATCTCCGCCGTTTCACCGTTTTAACTCCGATTCGGGCGATTCAAGTTGCGTTAGTTTTATATCGTCGTGTTCTACGTAGTAGAGTTAATTTTTATCATGTCTCATGCTTTTCTATAGTTAGCTAAATATTAAATTGTTTAATATGCTTGTAATTAGTTAGTTTTATACTTAAAAACAATATCCGTTTCATATCTTCATAATTATACATGGCATGTTAATTTGATTAATCTTAACTTATGTGTTTCTAATTATGATTTGGTTATATTAAACATGCTACATGTAATAGACCATAGATGCTCTCGTATGTTTATGTCATTTGCAAAGTAAAGTTTAAATGTCTTAATAATGTAAGATGTGTGGATAAATAAAACATAATTAGTTTAACTTAGTTTTTAAAATAAATTATGGTTTTATGTAATCTGAGTTAATAACTTGTTCATGTTTTTCTTTAAATAAAGTAAATAAAGCTTATAGTTATTTCTTTTATAACGTAAAGCCTTTCGGTAAGCGTTTCTTGTGACCGTAGCATCGAGTTTTGCCGTTTAGACCATCTTTAGTTACCTCTTTGATTGGTGTATTGTTCTTAGTCGTCTCTTCTTGTGCATTGTATGTTTGTCTATACATGGTGCTTGCTACGAGTAGAACAAGAACCGTTGTGAGCATTGGAGATCAGAAGCTACACAATGGAAGATAAAGATAATGTTTCTCCAAGC
Organism: Bothriochloa decipiens; assembly: GCA_023333625.1. Lineage (NCBI taxonomy): Eukaryota > Viridiplantae > Streptophyta > Magnoliopsida > Poales > Poaceae > Bothriochloa > Bothriochloa decipiens. The sequence continues at coordinate 8,546,829 of CM041647.1, forward strand.
ACATTGCTTTGGGGGTAAAGCAAGTCTTAAGACAAGTATAGCTTGGGTTTTATTTCTGTAACCATGGCCTTATGATTTAATTAATGTTTAAGCATTAAACGTTAAAAGATGACTTTTTAATAAAATTAAGATCTTATCTGTACGTGATCATCCGGGATTTACAGTACAGCTGTGAGGGCTATGTGGCTCTGGTTTTAGCTCAGTATGAGGACCTTTTCTAGTTAGTTAGGGGTGCCAAGTTGGGTATAGGACGGCCTCTGTCCTTATGAGTATAGACGGGAAGGATTGTGCCATATTGGAAGGGGGGTTTCTACATCTGATGTTCTGGCGGCCCTAATTAGTTAGACAAACCTTTGAAAGGCTTCATAGTGAACCCTACCGGCTTTCCTTGGTAGTGAGCTAAGAGGTCGACGGACCTCGGACGAAAGGGTAAATCACGGCTCACAGTGAAAGTGTACACCTCTGCGCAGAGTTTAATAAACTGGTATACTAGCCTTACTCAAGGACACGAGCGGCCTTGGAGACATTTACATTAGATGATGATTCTGGTTATGTTAAGATGCTCATTATTTATCGTTTATATTTTGCATTATTTATGTTACATGGATCATGAGTTTATAGCTATACTACCTTGTTGTCATGCTTGTTGAGTTCGACATGGACTCACTCTTGCTATTTTCCCCACACCTCAGGAGAAGTTTTAGGTTTGTGATCAACCAGTCAGTTGGATCCAGTGGAGTGAAGTCTATACCTGGAGTTCGAAGTCGTTTTTCCGCTGTTTGTTCATAGGCGATCTTTTATATACTGTGTATGTTATATTTAAAGCATTGTACTTGATACTATTTGTAGCTATATGTGAAATTTGTCCCTTAAGACTCATATATAGTGTATATCTGGTTTTGTCCTTAGAACCGGGTGTGACACTAAGACGATATATTATGGTTGAGGTTGCTAAAATTTGCAACATTTGTTGTATTTGATGATGATTCAACCAACGATCGCCGGTGTTCTTCAATCAATTCAAATACATCTTGTTCTGGTTCTATACCGTTGGATATGGCAGGTTAGTCGATAGAGTGGATAAGAACTCTACTATGGTTTTAGTGTTTGACGCGTCGATCAAACCCACTTGGAGAGAGCATGAGGAGTATTTGATAGAATATTTTTCCTGCATTATTTCTGTTTTATTCCTAGTTCGTTCATATGTAATCTAGTCTAGAGATGTATTTTGCCAAGTTTTAATATTATTTCCTTTTCCATTGGAAAAAAAATCTATCAATGAATTCCATACTTTTTGAGGTTCTCTTTTTCTTTTAAAATCACCAACCAGCTATGCACAGTGGCTTTCACACTTGCAATTCGTGAATTCGAATCATTTGATGTCTCTGCAACTGCAAGGGAGAGAAAAGAAACTGTAAGATCCAAATCTGCACCGGTGGAATCGAAGTAAGGCCTTTAGATTCCAAATTTCATCCTTAAATTTTACTATAAAAAAAAGATTCTTCGTCACATCAAAATATCGACATACGTATGAAATACTAAATATAGATAAAATAAAAAGCTAATTACACAGTTTTATTATACTTTACGAGACTAATATTTTAAACCTAATTAATCAATGTTTAGATAATTATTACCATATAAAAATAAAATTATTATAATGTTTAACAGAATTTACTATACAAAGTTGGTGCGTTGATATCTAAACATGGCCTAAACGAAATCGGCATTCCATAATGAATCATCGCACCAACCCGCTGTACGCTAGCGTGCGAGGTGAGTAGTGCTGGTGCCGGTGCCGGCGCCGGCGCCGGGCCGGTGCGTGGCCGCTCGCCTCGAGCCCCGGTGCACCGCATCGCACTCAACCACGTCCACGCATCATGCCGCGCCGCTGCAGCTGCTGCCTCACTTTCACTCGCAGCAGCCGCAGCAGCAGCACCAGAAGCTATTGCCGCCGCGCTATGTGCTCGCCTGCGCCTCCGACTCCTCCTGCTCCTGCTCCTGCGCACTGACCACTGACCCGCCCAGCCAGCGCCAGCCAGAGGACGACGACAGCCCGCGCCAGCCACCACCGCCATGGGCAGGCGGCGGCAGCCGTCCCCTGCTGCCCCGGCGCCCGCTCCGTCCGCCGCCACATCGCCTTCTGACGCCGCTGTCAGCTCGCCGCCCTCTCCCTACGCGTCGCTGGCTCCAGGACCGTCCCCCGGTCCGGATCCGGGTCCAGGTCCGGCGCCTGAGCCTTCTGCGGTGAGGGCGTTGGCGGGCGGCAGGCGTGGCGGTGGTGGCGCCGGATCGAGCCTGAGCCCGCCGCTGATCGCGATGCTGGCGGTGGTGGGCGCGGCGCTGCTGGTGGTGCTGTACGCGCGCCTCGTGAGCCGCGTGTTCCGCGCGGCGCGCAGGCGGTGGCGCCGCCGCCGCCGCCTCCGCCTCCGCCTCCTCATGATCCCGGGCTCCCCTTCCACGGCGCGCGGCGGGGAGGATTCGTTCGCGTCCTTCACCACCTACGACAACTACTACCACACCTTCTCGCCCTACTACGGCCTCGGCCTCGACGACGCCGCCATCAAGTCGCTCCCGTCCGCGCAGTACCTGGTTGGTGGTTCGGCGTCGGGGTCGGCGAGGGGGTCGGGCGCGTCGAGGGAGTGCGCGGTGTGCCTGCTGGAGTTCGCGGACGGGGACGAGCTCCGCGCGCTGCCGCGGTGCGCGCACGCGTTCCACGCCGACTGCATCGACGTGTGGCTCCGCGCGCACGCGTCATGCCCGCTCTGCCGCGCCGCCGTCGCGCTGCCCCCGCCGGTGCCCTCGCCGCTCCACCGCGGCGCCGCCGCGCGGAGGGTCCGGCCCAGCCTCGACGACCTCCTCTTCTTCCACCCGGTACCGCCCGCCGCCGCTGCTCATCCAGCACCGGCGGAGCAGCAGCAGGCGGAGATCGCGCCGGCCAGCCCGGAGCAGCAGCAACTGGCGGCCGGCGCCAGGGACTTTTTGCTCAAGCGCTCATACTCCTTCGGCTTCGAGCGGAGCCTCGCCATGATGGAGGCAACACCGTGGCGGTACCGCGTGTCCGCCTTCGCCTCCGGAGGCGGCGCCGCGACCGACGGCGGGACGACGTCCCGCGGCCGCGGCTTCTGGAGCAAACGCTGGCCGTCCCCGTTCGGCGGCGGCGGCCTCGCCGGCGGCGCGGGCGGGTCCGTATCCGCGGCCGCACGCGTCTTCTCCTTCCGGTCGTACCGCGGCGCGGCGTGCAAGCCGTCCCCGTTCTCGCGGCGGTTCCGGAGCGGCGGCGGGAGCGGGTTCTTCATGTCGCTGGCGTCGGAGCCGCCGTCGATCCTGGCCGCGGCGTCGAGGCGGAGCGGCCGCGGCTCCGGTGCGGCGACCCCGAGGCGCTGCTCTCGCCGGACCGGCTCACCCGCTGAGGCAAGCACGGCGGCGGTGACCGGATCTCGGGCTCGTGGTGGGCCTGGGGCCTGCGTGGAGACGGGGGCGGGCAGTAATGGCGCGATAAATGCGAGGCCCTGCCGCGGTTTTAATGGCGGGAGGACGTGTGCCCAGACCGCGTGGTGTCGCTTCCTGCAGCCGGCCAGCCAGCCAAGCAGCTCAGGCGGGCGGGCCCCAGCTCTCACTCCCAGTGGCCACTGCGCTTGGCTCAGCTCCGTCACCTTTTGAATCTCCTCGCTTCCGTCGGCCGCGCTGGCGCTGTCTCGAGCTCCTCGTCGTCGTCTGGTTCGGTGTTTGACCAAGGGCGGTGCTGCGGTGTCGGCGTGTAAGGCGTGTGGGGCACAGGCATGTCTGGGCCGTCCGATCAGAAAACGACGGCATCCGGGTGGTGGAGCCTTCGTTTTCTCGCCGGACGGCTCGTAGTCGTAGTCATGGGCGGGAATGGATCACCATGCTTTCTTGGTCCTTAATCTCTCAACCGTTTGGATTGTCCGGTGTTCGACTGTATTTTTCAGGGGCACTATGTTATGTAATGATGTTATTATACTAGCTTGCTTTTTGTTAGTTAAAACTAAACGGCGTTCCGTAGCTTTAATGGTGTGTGTGTGTGCGAGAGCTTAAATTTTATTTTTCATTATGTTTTACTTAGTTTTCTTTGGCACATAGAATTTGCTATGCACCTAAATATATGTTATATTAGTTTTCTTTAGCACATAGAATTTGTATAATAGAAAAAAATTTTAAATCTTTGGTTGGAAGACTAAAGGTGGAAAATTTCTTCAGAGTAGACTGAGGCATCGATCTGTGTAGCACCAGCTTGAGTGTGCAAATTCAGATGCAGTCGTAGTTTTTGTAGCACGGCACTCCTGTACTGGTCGGAGCGGCGGATACGGCACGGCGAGCTGTGCAGCACATGCGTGGGGGGCTTGGGATAGCTGTAATGTGCATGGGGTTTGGAACTTTTTGATGGGAAGACGCGCAGCAGTCGTGCAAGCAGATGCACCAGCACGACGAGGCGAAAACCAGACCGATCTGAAGGGAGAAGGAATTCAAGGAGGAGGGTGTGGCCGTGTGGGGGAGCGCGAAGCGCGGAGCGGCGTAAATCTGTCGCGTAAAGCGGCGGCCCTGCCGTCTGCGTCTGCATGGACGCCACAGCCTGGGCTGTATGGGTGGGGTGTGGCCCATCCATTGAGGGCAGGCGCAGCCCGCCCAAGCTGCCCATTGGATCGCCCGCCTGCTGCCGCTGTCTGCCTGGGCCCTTCTTGCTGATGACGTGTCGTAGTCTCGTACGGAGTAGTCGTTGCCACGCGTCGTGCGCGTCCGTCCCCCCGGCGATCGATCACCGTCAACATCAGCATCAGCGATTCAGCGGCTACAGTACTTAGCTGCTGTACAAAATCGATGGTGTGGGGATCATTGGAGATCGATCATTTGTGATGATGGGATGGAGGAAGATTAACCTGATTATTCATTGACATTTTGGAGTCCCCAGCCTGTAACATTGTGTTTTTTTTCGTGTGTTTTCGCTAGGATTTATTTATTCCAGTTGTTTTTCATGTTGTCTCCACTCTGTCTGCCTAGCCAGTCCAAGTACCCAACGAGGCCGTTTAGCTGCTCTAGCATGGTACGAGTAAATTTGTAAGTTCCAACAACTGCGATGATGGCTCCTCCGGCCTGTGTTCCAAGTTTCTATGGCGGGTTGTGCACATTGTCTAATCTTTCAAAGTTTGAGTGATGGCTTACCACACATTGTCTAATCTTTGGTAATATTACCTCCTTTGATGAATGTGGACACGATATATGAAGGTCAATAAAAAAAATACATTCATCCAAATTTCTGACATTTAGAAAAAAAAAAGCCATTTAAAGTTTAGAGATAGTTAGTTAGAAAGCCATGTTTACATTAGCCATTTAATAACTACGTAAATAAAGAAAAGTAAAGAGCCAATCAATAAAGCAAGCTAGGATTGCTCCCATAATGCTGTTGTTCTGCTGGGAGATCTGGAAGCATCAAAACGAAGTAGTTTTCAGAGGTGTTCCCCCGTGCCTCACTCGCCTCAAAGATGCGTGCAAGGATGCCATCCGGGATTGGACCTGCCGTATTCCCAAGAAAGATGAGGCTCTAGCTCAACATTGGAGTAGTCTTGTTACACTTATGTAATCCTCTCCCTCTCTCTAAGCTATGTACAAACTGTGGTTTTCCACCAACCAAGATTTGCTTGGTCATCTATGGAATGAGAATTTGCAGGTGGGGATTTCCTTCCCTCACAAAGCCCTAAAAAAAAGGATTGCGGCTAGCAAGTCTAGAATAATAGTGCCACCGAAAGATACTCTAACTAAGGCCTGTTTAGATCTAGGCCACAAATTGTTTCCCTAAGGCCATGGGCAACAAAATGTTGGAGGAAATCAGCTAATTGTTGTTTGGTTGATGGTTTTTAAAGCTGATAAGCCGCGGCTGATGTTTATTTTATTGTGAGAGAAAAACATTATACCATGGCTGACAAGCCGGTGTCATAAGCTCAAGCGAACAAGGAAATATTATATTCCTCATGAAACATACTCCAATAGCATATTAATTTCGACTCATAAATATTAATATTATTTTATCTGTACATTTAGTCAAAATTCAAGCACTTTAATTGAGAAAATGCACCTAAAATTTGCATTCTTTTCAGCATAGCCTTTTGCTACTTTACTTTTAGATTTTTTATAATCATTACTATTTTTTACTTAACTGGACCCGGTTATATTTTTTCAAGATATTATTGTTAGTTGGATTATTAGACGAAGTACTTTGATTCACGAGGTATGGGATCAAAACAGGCCAACGATGGACTTTTTTTTGTTGAGCAACAACAGGCCAACGATGGACGCCAGCCCATGTTCCGTGCTCCAAGGTGCTAGGCTCATGGCCCAACGACTCTCCGTGGGCCGGATCCTGACTTCCTAACCCCACGACGCCGAGCGTGGCGCACGCCTCGGCGCCTCCGCCCGCCCGCCGCCGGCGCACGGGGAGCATAAAAGGCGCCGTATCCCTCGCATACGCCCCCCATCTCGCCACACGTGCAACGCGGCCGGCGCCGACGCCGTCACCATGGCCCTGCTGCCGTCGCCCCCCTGCTCCCCGTGCCACCACCGGGCCGCGGTCGCGACCTTGCCGGCGTCCACGGCCGTCTCGGCGCGCCACCGGAGGGGAAGCCTGCGCCTCGCTGCTGCCGGCGCCGGCTCCGTCAGTACCGCCACACAGGAGCCCCGTCCCACCCCCGCCGACAGGAGGAGGTATGCGCGCTTGGATCCCTTGCGTTAGTGTCGCTCTATTTTGGGGTTTGTATTGGGCGTTTCACTTCCAAAGGCCCGATCGATGTTAGTTGTGTTGTGCCTTGTCAAATGCTCCGTTCGTTGATGCAATGCGTGCTTCTGAAATCTGATATTGCAGTAGCCAGTAGTGTACAATTCAGCAAGCCTCATATTTATAGATGTGTCGCTAATATTCAGCAAGCCTCAGCAAGCCACGACTTGAATCATCGACAGTTCTGATCTCCTTCAGTCTTGGATATAGATGTCTTCTAGGAACAGTTCGCGCTGCTGTTTCAATACCGTCATTCTTCTGCTTCACCGAAGTCAAATTCTGGTCCGAGAGAACAACTCTTGCTGCCGCAGTAGCTGCTTGCAAATCAGAAGCCTTCCTATGGTCAGCACGGATCCCACGTCAGGACAGACACATTGTCGATGATTGGTGCACTGCTTTAACCATCGCAATGTAAAACCGTAGTAGCTATGCTTTAACCACCTCAATGTAAAACTGTGATAGCTATGTTTCATTAAAATGTTTGTAAACTATATGGCTATTTGAGAGCCAATCTTGATTAATATATGATCAGGTGGGGGATTCTCTCCCCTCCCGTCGACTTATCAAGAAAAAGAGTCAAATTTTCTGAACATAATGTTCAGCGCAATCTGCTCCTTAATTTTTCTGCTTCGGTTGTGTCCAGTCTCGATGATGACGCTAGCTGTGTTAGACCACGTACAGCGCTGGGCGCTTGTGGACACTTACTGCCGTTAACTAGTTTTTGTTTGCCACGGTGGAGGCTAAAATGGATGATTGAGGCGCTTAAAAATAGCATCGCCGCTTCCTGAGGCATCGATGCCTGGACCGGCTCCCCGCATGATGCTGTGATGCCGGGCTCCAAAAAAAATCGGCATGCAACATAACAGCCAGTTTCAAAGCGCCTGGATCGGTATTTTGCGTTGTAGATTCATATTAATAGAGAGACGCTTACAAAATATTTTCTCTTTCCATCTAAGCGCCTGTTGCATTGTACTTGGCCTTATGCAGGTGCGAATGCTTTGACCTCCACCGGCAGTTAGTTCCTTATGGGGAGGCTTACTCTTGGCAGAAGTCCATCGTTGATAGGAGGAAAAGGTTGAAAGACAGCGGTGAAGACCACTCTGACACCTTGATCGCTTTGCAACATCCACGGGTTTATACGTTGGGCACCGACACCAAGGAGGAATACCTCCATTTCAAGAAGGAAGAGGCTCCTTTCGAGCTTTACCATAACGATCGTGGTGGGGAAGTAACGTACCATGGCCCTGGGCAGGTATGTTTTTTGCTGTTGCATACTTTGTTGGGTGTGTTTACTGATCAGTTGCTTCCTAATTCTGGTTGCTGTTTAGTTATAGGTCCTAGTAACAAGTATAGACCCAAGCATTGGTCATGTTTGAAGTCGATACAACTGATCTTGTCTCCATACTGCATACTCTTGTTCTGTCTTTGGTTCAAAAATATACTTTGCAGCTATCATGAGTGAAGACTTCATACTTCTTACAGTTGTTTATTTTGTTTTTCCTAGCTTGTGATGTACCCGATTATGAATTTGGATTATCACATAAAGGATCTTGACTGGTACTTTAGGTCACTTGAAGAAGTGATCATCCGTGCACTGAAATCCGCCTTCTCTATCAAGGCAACAAGAGTAGAAGGTTTCACTGGTGTTTGGGTTGGTATGTGCAACCCTTCAGAAAATCTCAAGTATTTTACCAAATTTCCAGTTAATTCATTGGGATTTTCTAATACTTGTAAAATCAAGGTGCTATATGGTATTGCTAATGATATCTCCATTTCCTCTATAGGGGATCAGAAAGTTGCAGCGATAGGGATTCATGGTTCGCGGTACATAGTTTATCATGGCCTTGCACTGAACGTCACAACTGACCTAGCTCCGTTTAAAATGATTGATCCTTGTGGCATAAAGGACCGTGGCGTGAGGAACATTAAGGAGATATTATGGAAGGCATCTGATGCAGGAGAAATTGATGATGCATCGCTGATGGATATAGCATATGATTCCATGATCAAAAAGTTTGCTGAATTTTTCCAACTCAGTCTAGACTTCAGCACTGATTGCAGTTTTCAGTGAAAACAACAATTTCAACTAACAGTATGGAATCGGTTTCTTCAGTATCCTCACTCTTGATGGTGTTCCGGTGTTTATTTAGCATCACTGCTTTTTTTTTTGTACGTAACAATGTATATACTTAGTGATTCCTCCATTTTACGATTCTTCCATTTTACTCGGTAATAATGTCCCAACAAGCGTTTAAAATCGTGTATTCTTGTTTGCATCTACAATTTATGTTCAAAATACTTTTGTTTACGCTGTCGCTTCCTTCCAATTTTTTTTGGAAGAACTAGCCTCTCAGAGGCACCGTTGAGTGGGAGTGCCTTTGGAGTTAAGATGCAGCTTTACCGGGACGCAGTACTATAGCATACAGTATATATCATTACTGTAGCAAGCCTGTGATTCTTTTCCGAAATAACTGGTATACACAAGAATCGAACAGGGTTAAGTCCAACATGACTATCAGTTTCAGAACTGACAGAATCGATCCCTGTGGCATAAAGGACCGCAGCATGGGGAGAAATAACACAGAGGATCTGGTTCAGTCGCTTAAAAAGAATCGATGACACATTACTGATGATAGATATGATATGGCATGTAACTCTTTGATCAAAGATTTTTCTGAAGTCTCACACTCCCTCCAGACCTCAGCCTTAACTGGACCCTTCAGCAACGCAATTAACCTGAACTAACTTAACATCGCTTTGCATTTATTGGACTTCTATAGAAACCAAAACCCAGTACACGCAGAACAGAGGCAAAGCATCATTTTCTAAAAACGGTAAATAAAGGCTCCTTAAATCGAATAGCGGCAAAACTAGTGGATCTCTTCCATAGAATTCAAGCTTTCGCTTCACCTGCAAACCATCCAGAAACAGTCGAAGTTCAGCAGATTGTTCAGCTGCCTGTGATATTGAAACTTCGCTTCAGACGAGAAATTCAGCAAGGGGGGCTCACCTTCTTTGGGAGCAGACGTGGATCCTTCTGCGGCCTTGGTGCCGACGCCAGGCCATGGCTTGCAGCTGCAGTGCTTCCCCTTCTCGATCTTTTCGTACACGGCCGCGACGTGCTTGCCGCAGCCATTCCAGGTGAACTTGCCGCACTTGCTGCACTCCACCTTGTAGCACATCTTCTTGTTCTTCTCTTCTTTCAATTCAGATGTAGCAACAGGATGCTGTTTACTGTTTTCAGTTTCTGGAATGGTTTTCCTTCAGTGTCTTCAGTCCTTACAGGATTCAGTGCTTATATAGCTTCAGGTTCTGCTGGTTCCTTGTGAAAACCAGTGTATTCCCCAATGATTCCATGTGGCCCAGTGCAATTGGTGAAGGAAACAAAGTGCGCATATTGTTCTTGTGTTTAGTATTTTGTGTTCTGATAAAACTATGGAGTTCTGCAGTTCAGAGGTATCTTGTGGCCAAAACTAATGTTTCTTGCTTAGTACATGGTAAAGTACGACCAAGGAAACCAAAGATGCCTTCTCTCCTGACACTGTTAGCAATACCATGGGCAGTTTTTGTACTAACTAATGCCAGTGAGATTTCAAGATAATGCTGTACAGTACATTATGTTTTTTTTTTTAAAAAAAATGTGGCTATACAACAATGGATAGCATCTTGTACACTGAATTTTACTAGAGAAGAAAATGAGGGACAAAAATTTTGTTAAACCACATTGGTTTCCTCATCAATGTACAAAAGCTATAGCTTACGCCATGCTCCTTTTCTAAAAGAAGCTTACGCTATGCAGCAAAGCGCGGCATGGAGCCGTTGGTCGACGGCGAGCTCTGGTCGCTGACCCACACCTCCTGCACCGACACCGGCGAAGCCGCTGCCGCCGCCTTCTTCGCCGTTGCGTCTGGGCCGTCCAAGCTGTCCATCATATTCACAGGCCGAAGCCTTGACCCGGGCTCCTCGGAATCGCCGTCGCCGTCCGAGTCCGGGGCGGCGCACCTGATCCGGTGCAGCTCGGCGGCCACCTCGCTCATGGACGGCCGGACGTCCTTCTGGAACGCTAGGCACCGGAACGCCAGCTCGCTGACGTGGCGGACGGAGCTCATGACCCAGTCTTGGCCGTCGGCGAGGAGCGCCGGGTCGACGATCTCGCTGACCCTGCCCTTGCCGATGCGGTCGAGCGCGAGGGAGGCGAGGTTGACCTCGGCGGCTGGGCGGTCGAAGTCGACGACCTTCATGGCGGTGATGAGCTCCAGCAGCACGACGCCGAAGCTGTACACGTCGCTCTTGTCGGAGAGGTGGAAGTTCTGGTGGTACTCCGGGTCCACGTACCCGGGCGTGCCCTGCGGCGCCGTGGAGACGTGCGAGCGCGCCGCCTCCAGGCGGTCGACGGCGCGCGACAGGCCGAAGTCGGCGAGCTTGGGGCGGAGCGCGCCGTCCAGGAGGATGTTGCTCGACTTGACGTCGCGGTGGAAGATGGGCAGCGGCCGCATGCCGTGCAGGTACGCGATGGCCGCCGCCGTCTCTGCCGCCACGCCCAGCCGCGCGCGCCACGTCAGCCGGCTGCGTCCGCCGGGGCCGCCGGAGAGGAGGTGCTGGGAGAGCGTGCCGTTGGGCACGTACTCGTAGACGAGCACCTGCTCGCCGCGGTCGAGGCAGCAGCCGAGGAGGCGGACCAGGTTGGGGTGGCTGACGGAGGAGATGAGCTTGATCTCGTTCAGCAGCAGCGCCGCCTCCGCCGCCGCGCCCTCGTCGTCGTCATCGTGGTGGTGGTGGTGGCGGCAGCGCAGGCGCTTGATGGCCACCAGCGACGGCGCACTGCTGCCCGGGAGCTTGCCGACGTACACGGTGCCGTAGGCGCCCGTGCCGAGACGGTGCGTGTGCGAGAAGGAGTTAGTGGCGCGCGCGATCTCGGCGTACGAGTACACCGGCACGCCGCTCGACGTCGCCGCCTCCGACAGCAGCCGCATCGCCGCCAGCCGCTCCGACGCGGAGCGCCCGGCCTTGCGCCCCCGCCGGCGTTGCAGCCGCCACAGCAGAAGCGCGCAGCCAGCCGCCACGACGCCCGCCAGAACACCTGCCGTTGAAATTGACAAATCTGATCACCTACTACTGGTCAAAAAATGCAACAAAAATCTCATTTCCCTACATAGAAAACTTTGTTTTATTTCTTTCATTTTGTTTGTGTGTTTGCAGAAGAATTATTCCAGGTCTAAGCAGTCAGCAATCAACGTGCTTGAAACAGCACGTAACCGGCAGCGATAAAATAAGTAGACGAGACAAGCTGACTTGACTAGACTCATCTTGCCGTATCACAACAGGATTACTGCCGTGTTTGTACTGACAAACAGTAAAAGTCAAAGCAGAATAGTTCTGTTAAATTTGGTTTTACCTGCAGCTATGAGGAAAATCTTCTTCTTGGAACGCTCTGCAAAAAGCCAAAGGGCAGAAAAAGATGTGAGTATATTGTAATGGAATTTATAGTAAACTTTATATTGTTAAACAAAAGTTGTAATGCATTGACTTGGTACGATCATAAATTGGGGCAAATTCTGGTACTTGGTGGCAGTTAGTAGGTTTTCTGTTGAGCAGAAAAAGTGCTTCATTTATATGATCTGACTCAATGATCCTGACAGATTCATATAGTACTCAGATCATAATTTGAGTTCATTTATCACTCTTGTACACCATAATTACTCCATACAAAAACGAAAAAAAAAAAACACTCACCAAGCTATGGAATTACGGACACTACCAGTCTTTGTTGACAGCTCGACTCTGGCTAAGATACGGCCGCCAATTGAGAAAATTCAACCGGAAAATCTTTTAAGTTCCAGATACAATTTGTTGGACCCGGAAGAGTCAATGTGGAAACATACAAAAATACAAATCCCCTTTCGTCATGCCAGCGGGTTGAATTCAAGAAAGAATATGAAATTACAAAATGTGGCGTAACTTCACTGTGAAAAGGTCAAGCAAGGCCTCAAGGGTTCCATGCAGCCATTTATCAGTTGCCTTAAGGATCAAAGTTTGTGGCTGGTTCAAACACGTGTCAGAGTGCTATCCTATTTGTCAAACCCAGTCTCCATCTTTGGCACCTGCCTTATTTAACGCACCGTAAAAAGTCTAAATGATGTGAAATTAGAAGAAACAGCGGCATCAATCATAGTAGTATCTCTACAGGATTTTTGTTCGGCCAGCACAACACAATGGGTTGTTTGGCTGATGGGTTGAGCGGTTGATAAGGCCGCCTTATGCTTTTCGTTTTATGAGAAAAACATTATACCGGTGTTAAGCTTAAGTGAATACAGCCAAAATTAAATATCCTTTTGTTCGTGACGAATGAATGGAAAAAAGGTCGAGCCGGCCAACTTGAAGTATGGAATTCGCAGTTGTTGAATGTGTTGGATATGGGCATAAAAAACCTAGAACTGCTCTCCCTTGGAAAGTGATATGCCACTCTTGCCACATTATAGCAACGTAACATCACTTGGTGGGTTAGTAGTGAGTGTAAACTATGATTAGTTAAGCTGCCGCGTGATTGACCGCAGGGAAGACTTCCGGGCCCGGCCGACGTGGCACACCGGGCCCCGCTCACCAACACCCCGGCCACAGGACGGCGGATCCGTCAGGCTGCGAGACGACTCCGACTGCCGGAGCAAGAATAATGACCAGGGACAACAAACAAACTCACCCGCGGCGAAGTGGCATCCGTCGCCGGCGGCGAACCCGTCGCCGGTCATCCCGTCGACGCACGCGCACCGGTGGCCCCACGCGCCGCTCGGCGTCTGCACGTCGTGGCACGTCGCGTTCTGCGCGCAGCCAGAGCCAACCGCGGTGGCGTTGGCGTTGGCGTTGGCGTTTGCGGCGGCGCTGTCGTTGCACCTCCCGTCGAGCCACCACCCCAGCTTCGCGACGCCGAAATCCACCGAGGCCAACCCCTCCGGCGCGTACACGGCGGACGTCACGTCCTCGCACCCGGACTCGTTCACCTTCTTCCAGTCCAGGAACTGGCCCTCCTCGCCGCTCGCCACCGCGGAGTTGTTCAGGGCCGGGGGCGAGGACACACACATCGAGGCGCCCGTGTCGTTGCCGCGGCCGGCGCCGCACTGCTGCGCCGTGGGGAACAGATTCGACAGAACGTTGTCGGGGACGCTGCAGCTGGCGGAGGAGGACGAATTAGCAGCCGCCGGCGTCGGCGTGCTGCAGCCGCGGCGGAGGATGAGCCCCGTGTGGGAGGAGACGCCGTAGCCGGCGCCCGTGAGCGACGCCTGCGCCTCGCGGACGGTGCGGTTGCACGAGGGCGCGACGGTGACCACGAAGGTGGAGGCGCTCGAGTTGAACGAGGCGATCGGGTACGCCGCCGCCGCGGTGCTGTCGTTCGTCAGGAGGAGCGCCGTGGACGTGGAGGCGTTGCAGTATAGGAGGATGGGGCAGTCGCCGGAGAAGCCGAAAGGGTACGGAACCCATGTGCTGCCGCACCGTCGGTTGCTACAGCTGCCGCCGCCGCCTCCGCCAGCGGCGGCAGCGGCGGCGGCGGCGGCTGCGGAGGAGGTTGCATGGAGGAGGAAGAAGATGAGGAAGAGCAGGCGGCGCATGTAGGCAGACTGTACACGCTGCCGGTCGGTCTCGGATGTCTGCTCTTGCGACGAGTAGTGTTTTGATTGCTTGCTTTGCCTGGCTAGTCATATACGCCTGCGGGCTGCGGCGGCCCCTGCCTACTATTGCGATGCGACGCTGGAGGAACATGCCATGGCATGCCAGTCACTAAGACTAATGGAGAAAGAGACGGCAGCCTGCTTGCTCTGCTTAGTCTCAGTCAGAGAGCCGCGTGATTGCTGCAGCTGCAACTGGGCCCTCTAAAGGCCTCCTTTGGGATATGTAAGCCCAGTCCTCACCGAGTCCCGACCCAATCCGTGGGCAGATGGAGGCCCGTGGGAGCGCTGCTCTCCAAGCCCAGCCCAGGTTGGGATGTTGCCCGAGCTAAAATAGGCACGCGTCATTTTGCAGTTTTGCTCCCGTCCCGTGTCCAAATATGCACTGCCATTTATTTTTTTTTCATGCTAATTACTCTTTTAAAACAAAATATGTTATTGCTGCCCTATTGGGCGCACAAATCATGCACTACTCAAAAGCAATCTTGGCACTATAATTTATAAGTACTAATATATATCATACTAATCATCCTAAATTTGAAGGACGGCCCTGGTGCAAGCGGTAGAGCTTTACCGCACGTGACCAAGAGGTTCAGTCAGGGTTCAAGCCCCAGCCTCTGCACATTTGTGCAGGGATAGCTGCTGGCTATTTTTCCTTCCCTAGACCCCGCAGTGTAGCCTACGGCACTGGGTACGTCCTCTTTTTTACTAATCATCCTGAATTTCTTTACTAGTGACCAACATAAGAAAATGTGTCATTTTTTATTACTAAGCTCATACTGAGTAAATAAAGATAATACTGTTTTCTGTTTGGAACGCGGTAAAATTTTTCTATTCCTACGGTTTTTTTTTCTTGTGAAATTAATTGACTTCTATCAAACTCCTACACGATAATTCCTGCAAAAATTCCTATGATCCAAATGGGCCTGACTGATTGTCCCGTCTAGCTTGCCTATGAACTAAATGTTGATAAAATATGGACCGCCACCCATGTTCCATCTATAGATACTTATCAAACTAAACATACTCTTAATGTCCACATTCATATATGGATTATTATCCATGTTTTATGAAAAACATCTGCAGGGTTATAGACTTACTATTATGTTTTCCCCCCTCTGTGTTCCTTCGGAACAAAGGTTGGTTATCCTCAAATCTTACGAAATTCTTATGGAATGACTCAATTCAGAGGAATTTTAAAGAAGATCTAACATGTTGGAAACTTTACGCCTAACTCTCTTCTAATTCTTGCGTCGTTTTCAATTTCAGTAGGATTACATGTGACATGTAATTTTAATGTAGCCTAGCCTGTTCGTGTAGCCTGTTTCAAGCATGTATACGTGGTAATAAGTGACGAAGGTAAACTCGAGAGCAAATATTCTAGGGTCTAGTCTTATCTATGTAAATTGTACAGTAATTAATGTACTAATCACCAACTCGTAAGGCCTGGTATGATTGGGCGCAGCAGGGAAAACTTTTCCGCCGGCTGGGCTGACGTGTCACGCCTGGCCCCGCCGCCCGCGTGCCAACGCCGCTCGAGACGAGAGAAGAACACCTCCGGCGGCACACGCAATGACGCGAGCACAGTTCTCCAATCCATCAACAGTATAATTGATGACGAAAGCACGAGCACTGTGCACTCACCTCCCGGCGCGCCGTCGACGTAGTAGCACCCATCGCCGGCGGCGAACCCGTCGCCGGACAACCCGTCCGCGCACGCGCACCGGTGCCCCCACGCCCCGCTCGGCGTCTGCACGTCGTGGCACGTCGCGTTCACCGCGCACTGCCCACCCCCGCCGCTGGCGGCGGCGGCGGTGCCGTTGCCGCATCTCCCGTCGAGCCACCAGCCCATCTCCGCGACGCCGAACTCGATCGACGCGCCCTGCGCCGTGTCCGCGTACACGGCCGAGGTGAGCGCGTCCTCGCACCCGGCGGCGGCCACATCGTCCCAGCGCAGGAACTGGTCCTCGCCGCTCGCCGCCGCGGCGCTTCCGGGAGCCGGCGGCGCGGACAGCACGCACGTCCAGGACGTGTCGTTCCCGTTGCCGCCAGCGCTGCCGCACTGCGCCGTGCGGAGGATCGCCGACATGACGCCCGAGGGCACGTTGCAGCTGCTGCTCGCGTTGTTCGGACTACTCGAACCCGATCCCGACGACGACGACGCCGCGCAGCCGCCGCGGAGGAAGAGCCCCGTGCGGGAGGACACGCTGTAGCCGGCGCCGGCGCCGGCGTCGAGCGCCGCCCTGGCGCTGGGCACGCTGCGGTTGCACGACGGCGCGAGGGAGACGAGGAAGGTGGAGGCGCTGGAGTTGAACGAGAGCACCGGGTACGCCTCCCCCGAAGTGCTTCCCGGGAGCAGCGCCGCGGACGCGGTGGCGTTGCAGGCTAGGAGGATCGGGCAGTCCCCGCCGCCGCCGGAGGAGAAGCCGAAAGGGTACGGCACCGTGGTGCTGCCGCACTGCCGGTTGCACGACGACCCGGCGGTTTCATTGGGGAGCAGGAAGAGGAGCAAGAAGAGGAGATGGTGCATGTAGGCAGCTCCCAGTTCACTGAATCACTGTGCTTGTCGTCGTCTCCGGTTGCTCTGGTGTTTTGATTGCTTGCTTAGCTAGTCATATACGCCTGCAACCTGCCAATGGCGGGAGAGAGAGAGATGGCACCCGGCGTGTGTACGATGGGACCAGCAGAGAGAGGAGGAAGAAGAGACCGGGATGATTGGTTGGAATGGAACGCAAAGCTTATTTAGTCAGTGAGTCATAGCGGACGTCTAGTGTATGGTCAAGAAACTAATCCTGCAAAAAATCATATTTTTTGGGGGGCCATAATTCGGATTCCCGAGTTGTTTTTGCTGCTCTCTTGACTTGATGACGACGCGGAGCCGGGCGCTGCACTGCAACTGCAAATCTATCTGCAAATGCAACGCACTGCATAGTACACATGGCCGTGTCAATTGAAGAGAATTAATGCACCTGCGACTGACCGTGTGGCACTCTGGCATGCGTACTACTCTACCTTCTGCCTTTCTGGCGTGCAGCGTAATCACAGCTCCTGGCGGCTAGCGGCCTTTTTAAAAATGGTATTTTAGGGATCGTGGCACTGAACTATTCAACTTGTTGGTGCATGTTATGTCAACGGGCAACGGGCGAACGCTGGCCGTTTCCATTCTAAAAAAAAAAATGCTGGCCGTTTCCAGCCGTGCGGCGAGGAATATGTGGTCCGTTTTTCTAAAATAAAATAAATAAAAATTAAACCCTCCTAATCACGTCGTATAGTTTTAAGCCAACCTCTTAGTTCTAGTTAGGCCAATATAATGCACATATATTAGGGTTGTTTTTGGATAAAAAAATAGCACATTTTTATTTTAATCCACCTCAACAATGAGGTTTGAGGTAGACATGGGAGCAGCTAAACAAAACGTAGGGATTTACTAAATTGTGGAACAAAATGTTTAGTCATCGTACCATTACGTCGACATGTCAATTGGCCAGATGTTTTTAGGACAAAGAGCGGAAAGGACGATTGATCGGACAATAAGAGTAGTACTCTTGTTTGTGTGCGGGAGAATCTAGTTGCACAAACCTTATTTTTAGCACCAAAGTCGTTCAAATTCGGAAAAGACATTCATTTGGGTGCATTTGAGGACGAAAATATATGTTATGGACCCACTGTGTATATGCCATAGTACGATAGAGGCAAAGACCCACCCTGTACGTATTTCCATTTTTATGACATGTAGAGTTAGACCACACAACGCGGAGTTTCTGCCCATGCGTGTGCGGCGATGCGCGCGGGGAAGGGGGCATGTGCCCCATGCACATTGTACCATGCTCGATCTGTAAAGCATGGAATCTCTTGTTAGATATGCACGGCAAGTGGCACACGACGTGTTGAAATATGCAGAAGTGGGATCCAAAGACGGGATGGATCTAGATAGCAGCATAGTGGGAATTGGTTGTGTCAGTGTCGACGAAATATCGACGACAGTCTGCCAAGGGTATACCTACGACGGTAGATGTTTGACGAGGGTGCGCTTTTAGACTACGAGCTAGAGGTGATCAAAGATGCAAGACGCAAGATTTATCCAGGTTCGAGCCGCTAAGTGCGTAATACCCTACGTCGTGCTCTCTGTTTGGTTGTATTGCTATGATGCAAGATGCGTTTGTGAAGGGTTACAAATCCTAAGATCCCGGTATGGTCGGTTTACAAGAGTACGTATACAAGGTGGATACGATAGATCGCCTAATCGACTAAGCTTCCTTGGGCGCCAAGTAGCTTTTGTTCCGTCCCCCTAGGACTTTGACTAGGTCTGGAGGCCCATGCGGCCTTGATCTTGTGGATTGGGCCACCATCTCCGAACGAGCCTAAGGGCAGCCGTAAAGGTATAGGGGTTTATGCCCCCACAACCGGTCATTACTGATAAAAGCTGTGCCAATTAAGACACAAGAAGAGGAAAAATTAGCAATCTTAAACACATTTGCATTTACTATTAACTAAAGTTCCACATATTAACTTAAGTCACAAAAACAAATACATTGAGAAATTCGCTGGAGGGCGCTTTCCGATGCCAATTCACGCAAAGGAATAAGGGAGAAGCTCATCAAGCCGACTCAACCGGGGCAAGGCACCAATGAGGAGTAATCCAAGCCCAGCCTATGGTCCACCATACGGCCCATCCTAGGGGCACGCAACCCCCTCCTGGCACCTCTCAGCTACAAGCAGTGGCATGTGGACATGCTAAGGCGGTGCAGCCTAGGGTTTCACATCAAGAATAGGCATAACACCGCTTTGTTCCATTACCTGGACATGGAATACAGGACATCGGGTATGGGGTAGGTCACCAATGACTTATATCTTCAGTGAGTTAGAGAATTAGAAGAACATGCTAGTGTCTAGAGGACCTCTAAATTTTGAATGCGTCGGTCCAATGAACCAGGAATATAATAATATACACACATAACGAACATAATATTTTATATCTCAATGCGAACTTTGACGTCACGATCGCTTAATAAATTTAATAAGTTATTTTCACATTGTGATGAAATCAAGTTTCACAAATCTTGGATACCAAGTTTTGTTTATCGGACAGAGAGGAGCGGTTAACGAGACGTACGTTCCACACCCTCCACCCTCTACGGGCTACGCGTGCGTTCCGTTTTGTCTGCCGTGATGATTAGCAGTTGCTTGTTCCACCGCTTCTCTCTACATCTGTCCCCAACTCGTTCGTTGGAGATGGAGAGCGAGCAGATTTGTCAATTTCTCGACATCAGTTCTTGAATCCCGGTGGCTTCCGTTTTTTTTTTTTTTCTCGCCTATATTCCCGTTGGGGCCTGCGATGCGATGCGGAATGCGACGCTGGCCAGCCGGCCGACTGGTGGATTCGCTTGGCGTGCGACGACGACGACAAAGGGACTTCGAGACTTGCCATTTGCCGTGGGCCCTGTCGCATAACTGACCTGCAACCGAATGAAGCTCGGAGCCCATTGACATACTTTCCTGGTAAAGGCATGTTTGGATTTTCCGGTAAAGTTTAGTTAGCTATAGGTTGAATTAAAATTAAAACTTAGACCACTTTAACATACACTTTTTTTTTGTCAAACTTTCAATATGATTTTAGATGTTGGATCCTGGAGAGCTAAGCAGTCTAAAGTTTAGACCTTAGTCTAGACAGCGATACACCAAGGCCGTATTCTTCTTCCCATATTCTCTCGCTCGACTACTCTCTCTATCCCTTTTCAAGAGTCCACTAGATTTTTTTATGTACTAGGTAAACGTCCGTGCGTTGCAACAGAGAAAAAATTTACCCAAATAACATGACTTGTAAAATACAAAATTATTGTTGTGGTCAAGGTGTCATGCTCGTTGAGATTGTCACGTCGTTTGGGCATAGTAGGTTTTCTTTTCCCCGACTGGCATAGGAGAGGTGAGCAACTTGAATCTGAATGGATCAACAACCATGATGCTCCACACAAGGTGACCACAGGACTTGGTTCCGAAACAAATGGCAAGACAAGCATTTTACAAACTGTACCCATTTGAAAAATCAATAAGAAATGCTCTGACTGAAGAATTGAAAACGGAAGTAAGTAGTTCTCTTTAGTGTGATAAGATTCACCAGTAACATCTAAGGTAAACACCAAACATACAAGTAGAAAGAATGAGCTCCCTTTGATCATCTAGACATAGTAATTACAGTGAGTGTCATCGTCCGTGTGGATATTGAAGTAACATTTTCATCCTTCCTTTAGCTATTAAAGACAAAAAACATAATAATAGAAAACAGAAGACATCATCAGTTTGTGGCTAGTTGTCTACATTGTATCAAAATGTCACTGTCACAATGAACTTCTAAGGTCTACAGTGATGTTTGTTGCTGAATCAAACATTTTTCAGATTTTACCTGCCGAGGTGAAAATCCCTGGCTTGCTGTTCTGCAGCCGGTAAGAAGTGCTATTATTCCAACCATATCTTTTGGAAAATTTGTTCATTTATTAATTGAAAGAAGTACAGAACAGTTCATGCTCATGACCGAATACTTGGTTACTCAGATCACCCATGTTACACAAAATACTATAAGAATGCACCTAAAATAATTTTTACATAAACATTGGCTCGACATGGATAAAGAAATCCCATATTTATAGTTTTGTATTTTGAAATACAAAAAAATACATAGAAGGATAGGTTTTACAGAGTGTACATGTGAGAGATGCACCTGCTGGTGCCCCTTGCGTTGCTATGCTACCTCCTTGTATTATTTATCTTCATGCCATTTCCTGCTTCAATATACTCCCTGGAAACAGAAGCCCTTTTATTGATAATCGATTCAAGGTAGTTTTCATCCAATCAGAGCTGTTACCTGCACACCCAATTCCAACCTATGAGTTCAAGAGCACTGAAGTCTGAAAGACATATCAAAGAAAAGAGATTTAGGATCAGTGTCATTCCTTGATTCTAATCATACCCAGTTCCAATCTATGATGCCTCAAAGAAAAATAATTAATGCCTTTTCTTTCTTCAGGATAAGAAAAATAATTACAAGGGTGTAATTATCCCTGTGATACAAAAACTAATCTCTGGGATAAGAAAAATAATTAACAAACTCCACAACTGGAATAAGATATTGCTGCCATATGAATTTTGTTGACTGAAATTACAGGGATGTGAACTTCAGCTAGCTTTAATCCCAAGTAAACATGGCAAAATTACAGTGCCTGAAATTACAAAGGTTCAGGTTGGTCACAAAACAAGTTGTTGGATTGAGACAAATTTATATGTCAAAGGTGATGCTGCATACTTTTTCAGTCATGGCTGGTTGCTAGCATTAATATTGTTGACAGTTTAAACTGAATATCATTTCAGCATTACCTTGAACATTCAGCAGGGTGTTTCAGGTTTGCACCACATAAAGAGCTAGTATTGTAAAGTCAACTTGATAATGTCTGTATTTCAGAAGTGGCGAGAAAATCAGACACTGTACCTTTGGATGCCCAGATGAACGAGCTCCTTGATGGCAGCGTCGAGCACGCTGTGCCTGGCGTTGGGCGTGGACACGGAGTGTCCAGCACTGCTACGCCAATATGCAGGTTGAAGTGTATCTAGATTTCCCGATTTCTTGGACAAACAGAGACGTTCATCTCAGTAACGATATTTATGCCGTAACAGGCTCAAGTTGCTAACTTTTCAACACTAATTTAACATGTAGACAGTGAATTTGACATTAGCAATCATTGGATTAACGGAAGAATATACTGGAGCTACCGATGTACATAAACAGGTACTTTCAGTAGAAGCAGGCCACTGAGTAGAAGACCCCTAGCATGCGGCTACAAGTCCAACAGGAGAAACTTATTGATTGTTTAGCACACCTTCTGTAAGCATTATTATACAGTAGGTAGCAAAATATGGCAGGGTTCCAAATGAACCCACAAGATTCTCTTCTACTATATTTTAAAAGACAGACCATCATGCATGTGATGCCATCTAAGTACCTACAGAGCAGACAACACTAAGCCAGAGAAGGATTTAATGATATATGCCTCTGAAACTTATACAGAGGAGCAGATGAGTAATGCATTGTGAACAGGCTGATTAAGCAAACATATTAGCACTATATGATTGAGTGATCATTCGTTGCGTTGTTTTTGTTGATTTTGATCCATGCAGAGAAGTTCTGAGAAGGCACATACTTTGTTGTCAGCAAGTCATTAGGCAGTAAAAAAAATGACATGTGCCTCCACGAAAGAAGCAGCAGTATTAAGCATCTAGAGATATGGATCCTCCAGTACACATTGAACTCGCCTATTCACAAATTCACAATCGTAGGGGAGTTTGAGAGAAAGACAAATTCCAGTACACAATGTGTTAAGTAGAAAACACATGCCAGCATCAGAAAGCACAGGATAGAAAACACATGGCATTTTGAACTCCAGTTGCTAGCCATCTTAAATTAGCAAGAAATTGATACGGATACGAATATAAATCTAGGTCTAGGTTCTGGCGGACAAGCACTTGTTTGAACTCGTAAATCAATTCAGAAGCAGCCATGGTCGATAGAAAACTCACATTTCAGGTAGGACGAACCGCACAGCGCAGGGCTGCAGGCGCACCATGCGCTGGCCGCCAGGCGCAGCCGGCGGACGTACCCCTCCTGCCTGGTGCCGACCGGGACGGCGGGACCGGCCGTCTGCCTGCCGACCGGCCACGCGCTGGGACCTGAGAGGAGGAGCAGGCTGCCTGGAGAGGGAGCGGCCGAGCGGGGAGATGCCACGGCGCCGCGTGCCCGCGCCGACTGACGACCGTCTTCTCCGGCGCCGACCGATGACCGCGTCACCCGTACTGCTGAGCACCCGAGTCCGTGGGTGGGGAGGGTGGAGCGTCGTGGCCTCATTCATGCGCCCTTCGATCTGCTTGCCCAGACGGAGAAGGCGTCACGCGGCACGGCCGGGACCCGGGAGTGAGCGGAGGGAGAAATTAGCACAGGCCGTGGTTTCTTTCGAATAGGACTTCGATGGTTTGTTTGTTTCTCTCTAATACAACTTCAATCAATTATCATAAGTTATAATAAAATTTTAATACATTTAATTATATTTTAATTTCTAAATACATGTATTTTGCCTTGACATGCCTATTTTACCCCTGCCCCTTATAAACGTGACTTGCCTGGGCATTCCCTGGCCTGGCTGGGCGCTCCCTGGCCTGGCCTGGCTGGCCGCCGCTTGGCCATGGCTGGCAGTGGCCTGGGCTGGCTTGCCCGCCGCCTGGCCATGGCTACCCGTGTCTTGGGCTGGCTGGCCGCCGCCTGGCCATGGCCGACCGTGGCTGCACTGGCTGGCCGCCGCCTGGCCATGGATGACACAATATTTTTTTTGCAAGAGTCATTCACGTAAGATCATGAACTTTAGCACAAATATAATTCTAACAATTACAAGTTCATCTCACAAGACAATAATTTAGTTCCAAACAAGATCAAATTCATAGGAAATAATTCATGAGTTTACATCGCATCACAACTAAAATGCTCCATCATCCAAGGTTCAACTTCTTCCATTTTGGAGTCATTTTTTTGTGGCACCGGGGTAGGCATCCTTACAGGGCTATAGCTTTCTTTAATTGTTCCATGAACCAAGTTGGATGTTGTTTCTCCACCTATGAAGCCATAAGCGACTGGATACATCCAATTGTGACCATCAACTGCTACTGCTACAGCCAAATGACCATTCCACCTCCCATTTAGTGCTGTAGTATCTACGCTCAAATGAGGCCTACAACCTTCTAGGAATCCATCAATGCATGGTTTCAGGGCACAGAAAAAACGATAGAAATATATCTCACCATCTACCTCAAGAACATCAATCTCAACAACGCTCCTAGGACTCCGCTTCATCACCTTGGCCTTCCATCTAAACAATAGCTCGAAGCTATCGTTTCATTTCCCATAAATCTCTTCAAGAGCTCTTTGTTTACCCTGCTGTACAGTATCATATCTAATTGTACACTTATGCAGTGGGTTTGTCTCTATCCTTATTTTTAGATCTTTGGTTCCTATGTTTGGTTCAACTCTAAGGATATCCACAGCCCTGTTAGCTACCCACTTGCAACTTGGAGTTGTAACCTGAATCCTCTGGCTAGAAACACAGTCATGTTTATCAACTAACACGGTTACCTACAAAAACAAAACAAAATATGTTAAATTTCATAACAAGATGAATAAAAGAATTAAGTGATACAAAAATATATTTTACCTCCACAGTGGAGCTGCCATCTAGTTTAGAACCATTTATCCTCCAAGTGCAAGGGCCCGTCGATTCATCACCAGACCTGCAAAAACCCCTATACTTCTTCGTAGTTGCTTGAACTCTTCCATATTTGGGTACTGTGTCCCAACCTCCATTGATGGGTTGTTCTTATCATATGAAATAATAATCTCACCCGGTACGACATCATTAGTAGGAATGGCAGCACCATCAACATCTTGATCAAGCATTGACTTGTCCATCATCCATTGGACATCCTTGTGTACATACATTTGGTGCCCCCTCATCTGCCAAGCCTAAAAGCTGACACATTTGACTCTCGCTCATAAGTTCAATTCTTCCCTCGTCATCACGTTCTCCATAATCTCCAGTGTTGTCCAATCAATTGTTTCCATATTTTGCATATCGTTTACAGGAAACCTAGAAACATGAAAACCTACTGTTACTACTGTCTACTTGTACTGGTATGAATGGTATGTACTAAAAGAGATCAAGTGCATCGAATTTATACCTTTCAACTTCAACAACAAGAACGTTGTACTCTATTGCCGGATGCGAAATAGTAGGCAGCAGGTGTCTTGCACGGGCTACAACATCGGGTTCCATCTCCATCCCTACGGCGTCGACCACTTGGCCATCCCCACCTTGGTCGGCCATGCCCAGCCGCCTAGCGCCCACCGTGGCCTCGCCAACAGCAGGAGCCGCGGCCACTAGGGCACCACGCGCGGGGTCAGCAGGAGCCGCGGCCACCAGGGCACCAAGCCATGCGGGAAGATCAGCAGGCGGTGGTTCCCCTCCATCCATGGCAGCCGACGGCATAGGGAGGTCTGAAGGCGGCAGCGGCGTGGATGAGTGAGACGCGCGGCGACGGCGGAAGAAGAACAGTCGGGTTTTGTGAATAGGTCGCGCGAGAGAGAAGTCCAATAAGTTGAATCGGTGTATAGTATAGAAGGGTAGTTTGGGCATTATTAGAAAATACATGTATTTAGAATATAAAAAAATTGGTTAAATGAAGCAAAATCCTATTATAGTTTATGATAATTGATTAGAGTTCTATTAAAAAGAAATAAATAATTAGAATCTTATTTAGAAAAAACCACCACGATTGGAGGAGTCATGTAATAACCAATTTTTTGAGACGAGGATGTGGCGTGGCCACGTACGGCGAGGTCGGCGCGGCGCCTGAGCGACGAGCGAAGAGCGTTCAAGAGGAATAAGGACGGTGAGCGTTGGTCCACGCGCGGGGAAGCGTGCGCGCGTGCGCCTGGGGAAGCGAACCAACGGGTCCACCGAGCGAGCGCGTGCCAGGCGGCCTACTGAGCGAGTGGGCGTGGGAAGGACCGAGCGGCCTTGCGAGCGAGCGACGCCTGTCAACGATTCCATTTGAATCGTTTTAGGGGTAGATATGTCAAAAATTCTTAATCTTAACTAGATCTATAAAAATTATTAGTAACGTTTATATCTCTAAATAAGTGTATTATAATAAAAGTATATTAAATAATTAATCCAGTGACTATATTTATTACGCACCATAAATATTAGTAATTTTTTGTATATATTTGGTTAAGTTAGAGAATGTTTGACTTTCCGATACACGAGAACAACACCTAAAAAAGGGATGGAAGGAGTATGATAAACCATTTCTAACTGATAGAAGGAAAGATTCGAATAAAAATATTTTTCAATGGCTTTTTAAAATAGATCGCCCCATATAAGCATGATTGGCTTTCTAAAATGCGTACAATATACAAATAAGTTGTTAGAGGATGAAAAGATATATATTGAATTTTCATTCAAATGACAATCTAAATGATGCTTTAGAAAGTGAGTTTAAGAAAGACCCGAGATACTCTGGACGTGGTGTATTTTGTTGGAAAATGTGTTTTTGTCCCCCTCCCTTTCTCAATTTACGCAATTGTCCAATTTTCATCTCTCCTCTATAAAATTGGATTTTTTTACACCACTCACCCTAAGAAGTTTAGGATAATTGTTTTGTCATGGCAATACGTCAGCCATGAGATAGGTAAATTAGTTTTGTTGGTGGTTTATTGTTTGATTTATCTCCCTAAACCATCAACAAAACTAATTTACTCAATTACTTTTGTTGACTTTTCTTAGGGGATTCAGATCGGAGTAGATGATACGATACGATGCATAATATGCATTTTTTTAATGTCATAAATGATATGGAGATGGAGCGAAATTGGAAAGGAGATGAATTTAATAGTAGAGTAATATGTGCATACACAAAGAAATATATGCTTGTAAGTTCAAAAAAGAATTATATTCTTGTTATCAAGAACTAATTTAGTACTTCTCCATCCTCAGAATTAAGCTTTGGATGAAAAATAAGCCATTTGACTCTCACCCTACATGGGAAAGAGCATGACTTTAGAAAAAAATGGATTATCCTTTTTGTTAGAAAAAGAATATTTCATATTGATGTGGCACCATGGACGATGTCTAACGAACCAACTTCGCACCAAGAAATGTGGCACACATATGACATATCCCTACGTTCAGGCAATTCTCAAAAAAAAAAAAATCCCTTCGTTTAGGCATTGTTATGTTCTTGCTTGGTTCTGTCTACTGGGCCACAGACCAGACCGCAACAGGCTACGATTGCTCGCTTGTTTTTCCTTTTGAGAAACACGATTGCTCGCTTGTTGGCACAATGGATTATATTGGCCCGTGGGCTAAAAAGATGACCGATACGCTTCAGATACAGCTCGACATATGCACTCTCCAAGGCAAAGCTTGGACAACGACACAAAGCAAGACCAAGTTGTTATAGATTAAAAAAAAAACGTTACTTGAAGATTGTCACTAGAAAACGTACATGAAGTTTGAGGTCACTAGGGTGCTACTCACAGTCTCTTGTCTCTTCCATTGCGCCAAGGACCCTTCCGTGGATAAAATAATAATAATAAATGTAGTTGCCATCTACATCTACAACTTGAGGTTGAAAATGAGAGCACATTCTAATTTGCATTTTAGCAGGAAAATATCGAAATGTGATTCGATGCTTGCTTGGGCTAGTCAACACTGGGGAGGGCTATTCGGCATGTGCGCTAGTATGCGTCGCGGCGCACATGTCCCGCCCCCTCTTTTGTTCCCCTGTTCATTTTTCCCACCGCGACCCCGCCGCTCCGCCGCCCACCACCTCCCGTCACTGTTGGACGGGTTCGCCCCTGCCGCCTACTACCTATACCTAGACGGCTGTCCAGCCCCCGCCTGGGTCGCCGCCGCCGCCGTCGCCTCGCTCACTGTCGGCCGAACCACCACTACAGCTGTGTCGACGACCGCCGTCATGCCCGTCGGACGGATTTTATAGCCGGAGGACCTCGCTGGAACCCTAACCGCCACCGCCGTCTCGTCCACCTCGCCGGAACCTTAATCTCAGGGACGCAGCCACCGCCGTCTCACCCACCGCCCCGGCCGCGCCGCCGGCCGTCATGCACTGCCGCCAACCGCCTACTCCTCGTGCCCCCCACCTTCGCCCCCTTCTTCCTCTGTTCTGGCGCGCAACGTGTGCACCGCTATCCATAGCGGCGAACGCCAAATAGCATTCGCGGTCAACACTCAGCAATAGCGACCGTCGGCCAGCTACCACTGAGTGGAGGTCATCGACTCAACTACTTCTCTGTTGTCACATGACAATCAATGTCAGGCAAGCAAAGCAAGAAGAGAATTTGCTTCCTGCTTTCGTCATAATCAATCGTGATTCCGATTCCTCGCAGAAAGCAAATGATGATGTTTGAAAAGCACCAAGCGATTGTAGTGCTCCTGCTCTGGCTCGTCTCTCCGGCCACCTCCTGCACTCCGCTGGAGGAGGCGTCCCTCCTCCAGTTCCTCGCCGAGCTCTCGCCAGCAGGCTCCGGTAACATGCTCTTCAGTGAGACATGGCGGAACAGCACTGCCAGCTGCTGCGCGTGGGAAGGGGTCACCTGCGACGGGAACGCCACGGTGACCGAGCTCCTGCTGCCGTCCAGGGGGCTCGAGGGTAACATCTCGGCGTCCCTCGGCAACCTCACCGGCCTGCGACGCCTCGACCTGTCGCGCAACTCGCTCTCCGGCGGCCTCGCGCGGGAGCTGACGTCGTCGGCAAGCCTCCGCGTCCTCGATGTCAGCTTCAACCGCCTCAGCGGCGAGCTGCAGGTGTACTCCCCGTCCCTGCATGTACTCAACGTCTCCAGCAACTTCTTCTTCGGAGATTTCCCATCCACGGCATGGGGCAAAAAGGCGGATCTGGTGGAGATCAATGCGAGCCATAACAGTTTTAGCGGCGGCGTGCCGTATTCTTTCTGCCTCGGCTCGCCGTCGTCCTTGGCCATGCTGGATCTTTCCTACAACCTGTTCATTGGCGGCATCCCCTTGGCCACAACGACATCGGCTGCGGAATCCCTGACGAGCTGTTCAGCGCTACGTCGTTGGAGCATCTCTCTTTTCCCCACAGTGGCCAGGACAGCTCCGCGGTGCACTTGTGGCCAAACTTGGCGGTCTGGCGATCCTTGATCTTCGAGGCAACGACTTGGTCGGCGAAATTCCGGACTGCATAGGGCAGCTTCATGGATTGAAGGAGCTGCATTTGGGATACAACAAGATGAGAGGAGACCTTTCCAAGGTCAACTTCTCCGGCCTGCCAAATCTGGAAATTTTGGATTTTATGTCCAACAGCTTCACTGGGGAAACCCCTGAGAGCGTCGACTCATGCAGCAAGCTAACCAAGCTACAGCTCTCTTACAATAGATTCCATGGCCAGGTGTCACCGAGTCTTGCCAATCTGAACTCCCTATCAGTCCTATCGCTCGCCAACAATGCTTTCAAGAACATCACAAATGCACTTCGTGCACTCGGAAGCTCCAAGAACATCACCACTATGCTCATGGCAGTCAACTTCAGGGGTGAGACTTTGCCTGATGATGTAACGATTACTGACGGTTTTCCGAGCCTTCAGGTTCTTTCCCTAGGATCTTGCTTGTTGTCTGGAAACATTCCTCTTTGGCTATCAAAACTAGCTAGTTTGGAGGTCTTGGATCTTGCCAACAATCGACTCACTGGACCAATACCAGTCTGGATCCACAGCCTAAGCTTCCTGTACCATCTAGATCTGTCAAATAACAGGCTTACGGAGGATATCCCAACGGCCGTAATGGAGCTGCCAATGCTGCGAGCTCAGAATGTTGCAGTCCTTTCTTCTCCAATATCTGTACTATTGCCTGACCGAGAGACAGCCGGTGTTTTCCCTGCAGTGTTAAATCTCGGCAATAATCACCTCACAGGCAAAATCCCTTCAGAGATTGGTCAGCTGAAGTCGCTCGTACTGCTTAATCTGAGCTTCAATAGCTTGTCAGGAAACATCCCACAGGAACTTTGCAACCTGACAAACCTGCAAGTGATAGATCTGTCTCACAACCGTCTCACATGTTCGATCCCGCCAGCGCTGAACAACCTGCGCTTGCTTTCAACATTCGATGTTTCTTACAACGACTTGGAGGGAGAAATTCCTACTCTCTTTCGTACAAGTGCAGTTGTAGATGAGAACAAAAAGTTTGGTGATCCATCGCTCGGTCATGACTGTGCTTCCGCAGAAGCACTCTCAGTCGACTCTACTATCTCGGCAGAACGAACTACTGGAAATATCATCTTTGCGATTTCTTTTGGTGCATTCTTCTTTGTGGGAGTGCTATATGACCAGACAATCTTGTCCAGATATTTGGCGGTGCAAACCCTGTTCTAATTTCTGATGAACTAGTCACTTGTTCATATTCAAGATGCATATCTAGTAAACCAAATTTTAGCTCCTGATGGGTTTTTTTTAAAAAACGAAATATATGGCACTGAAGGAGATTTATAATTTGGGTTTTGCTGTGAGTCATCGAAATCCTTTGATGACGCATGTAACCATGTATGATGTGAGCTGAAATGACATAAATGTGTC
The DNA here is from genome assembly GCA_023333625.1 of Bothriochloa decipiens. Lineage (NCBI taxonomy): Eukaryota > Viridiplantae > Streptophyta > Magnoliopsida > Poales > Poaceae > Bothriochloa > Bothriochloa decipiens. Next base: position 8,577,468 of record CM041647.1, read on the forward strand.
ACGGAACCTTTTTTTGTTCTTGTTCGGGGTCACTGAACTCATTCTTGCCAAAATGATTCCATTCAGCCAAGCTTACCAGCTAGTTTTTCCCTCGTAACAAAACAACATCGTCCGCCTTGTCAGCTACAAAAACCATCAGCCGAACAGCGGGGTATAAGAACAAAACAGAGAACCTGTTTCCAAGTATTAAGAAGCAATAGACACCTTTTGTGTCATATAGCAGGAAGGTTATACATATTAGTTCACTTGTCTGGAAACTATAGTGCTAGTATATATATGCATAGCGCAACTGTTTAAAAGCTACCGTTTGTTTAATTGGCAAACTCACAGCTCATTTACACTTCACAGATCTTACATGCCCACTCATTTACACTTCACAGATCTTACGTGCCATTAGTGGAACCCCCATCCATTTCCCTTTTGCTCTAACCTTAACTCAATCTACCCTAAAAGAAAGAGAAAAAAAAAGCCTTATCATACATTTCCCTAGGTTGCGGTAAAAAATAAAAACAAATCAATTAAAACCTCAAGCTCCCTGCTTGTGATTCTCACGGGGGAGGAAGAGTCAGAGGCAGGGATGGAGGGGGGCTAAAATTAGGCTGCCAAGATGGCTTCGAAAGGATCTTTGTGTAGAGTATTTGGTTCCACACGTCCGGCACGCCCGGAAGGCACCAGTGGATGCAGTCCGCGAACTTCTCTGGATCCGCCTTCTGCTTCGGCGTCAGCAGCTTCCCTTGCCGGATGGAGTACAGCCCCGTGTGCGCATCCTTTCGGTAATCCGACATCTTGGTGATGTTGATCACTGTCACCGGAACCTTCTCCATGGAGCTGGCCACCTTTACCACCAGGTCATACATCCGCATGTCATGGTACAGGTCCAGGGGCTGGCTGTAGTTCTGATAAGGAAGTGTTTCCTTTACGCATCTGATCCCGTCTGGGTTTCCCCAATTATGTGGGCTGTTGTCATAGAAAGAAAGCAAGTTTAGCAAGACCAGCAAGTATAATATAATAAATAAATGAGTGAGTGAAATATGGTGCTAATTTGCAGCCCAAAAGCAACAGAAAACATTAAGTTGGTTTTATGCTGACATCATCTAATCACAATTGCTCTTAATTTTATTCCTTTCCTTTTCAACTGATACATGACTGCATCAAAATAAAATCAACTGATGCATGAAGAAAGCAATATGATTCAGTGCCAAAGGAAAACCTAAATTGCTAATATATGGTCATATAAGTTGTGAAAAAAACCAAAGTACAGCATGCAGCAAATGGCGCCTTCTTTCCCTTGTCCAGGGCATGACAATGTGAAGGCATGTGGGATAAGCTTTCTATGAAACATTTTATATAGACACTGACACTCACTTTTGTAAAATACTGGCTATGCAGCACTCAACACTCATATGATGCTATTTTTTACTCTGCTGATCTACTCTAGAGACACTCGCTATAATAATTAGTCAGTTGTGTCCAACAATGCACAAGACTCCAAACCTGATGATAGAGCTTGCCAACTAAATTTATATGCATGGCTAAGGGTAATAGAGCACATCTATGTTATTTAAATAAGTCATTCATCATGCACCAAAAGCATTATGTTTTTCAAACTTTTAAAAATACCACATTGATTAAGTTAACATGAGGCTAAAATGACGCTAGTCAGTATGTAACAGAGCACATCTATAGTTATAGATGGGGGATGTGATAAGTATGTAATGTACAAAAAAAGTAAAAGATTCTGAATGAGAGAAACTAAACATTCAGCAAAATGGCTGGATTACTAAGTATCAACAACAAAGGAAATGGTATGGGTATTTAACTCAGTGCATACTGCATTTATAGTATTGTATCCATATATAATTGCTGTATATGAGTTGATGGTTTCAAGATTTGAAGGGATAAAGTTTCTGGCATTGAAGTTGAAGGACGATAATTAAACCATGAGTCCACGACCTTTAGTTGAGGGATAAAAAATAGACCACTTTCTATATAATATTGCATTCACATTTAATTGTAAGTTGCTACTTCATTTTATATGTTTACGAAGAAGCTGAAAATCAGAATGCTGATGTGAATGATGAACTTTTAGGCCAATCGTAAGTACACAGAGAACATCCCTTCAACTTTGCTACTACCCAATATCAATTTTAAACATTCATTTGTATTTCAGAAAATTAGTGCTCTGTTCCTGAGGTGTGCATACTGCATACTATATATTGGATTTACAAAAAAGTTTCAAATTCCATTTTAGCATATGTTCAATTTTTTTTTTAAAAAGCCACCATGACCCTGTATAGAGGAAGTTTACAAGGTCAGATATTAGTATTGCATATACTGATTATAAGTTTAGAGTAATTGGCAACATTCTTCTCTATATCCACTATGGTGCCCCTAAAGTGTTCGATGAAATGCTAAGCTAGCGCCTACAATGCTTTCTATCCAGTTTGGGTTGTAATTTGTGCTCGCATTTCCTAAATTTCCTAGCTGCTGGTAAAGCAATGGGACAGCAGGAAGCAAGCAAAAGGTTTGACACTACTCAGGCACAGTTCCTAATTCTTCTCTCGCTCCAGGCCATCAGAGCGCTACAGAGTAAGTCTAGATTGTGAACTTGCTGACTGCCCCGTGCACAAATGTGCAAATAGTGGTATACCTACTTCTGGATCTATTAGGGCGTGTCAAAGCCACACCTGCTTTTCTAGTGTACTACTATAAGCAACATTTGAAGTAGATAAGTATTTCAAATTCTCCTAGCAGAAGTAGAGTTTTGTAGGAGATCAACCTAATTTCAAATACTCCAACATCACAAGTTCAACATACAATGACATCAGGTACCCAATTGTTCTATTAATAACTGAATAAGAAGCCACTTCTTTGTTATTAGAAGTACAAGACTTTTAATAGTTGTGGCACGACGTAACAAATGGCAAAAAGAGCCTTGATCAAGATATCATATACCAGACGTTTTTTTAAAAAAAGATATCATATACCAGAAACTAAATTTTAACAGGCTTGTCCATTTTCTAGTAAGCACCCATGTATAGATATTTTTCAACTGTTAAAAAACGGAACATATCATCAGTAATCAAAGAGCCAAGCCTCTGTAAGGAATCAGGACAAATCGGTTTCGACCGGTGTGGAAAAAGGAATCAGGACAAATACAGAGGCCAAATCCAGAACAGTGGGGCTCCTTTCTCTTATCAAACCCTAATTTTCATGTTGCTTGTGATGCAAATATGGCACAGAAATCTCAGCTAACCTACACCACACCACATGTGAGACATTATTATTTTTGTTGTTGTACCAAATAGTGCCTTCTGCCTTCATAATTGCGAACTTGACCCACATTGATGTTTGTTGAGATCATAAATAAGAGTCTCCCCACCTGTGCTAGTTTTGGTGCACTTTAAGTCTACAGATACAGATGCTTCTTACCTTAAAATTCTCATATACCATTTGAATCACACCACCTGGAATGCTGTGAGAGGTTTCAATAAAGCTTAAAATTTTATTTGGTCTATTGATCTTTAATTTTGCAAATGCTTAGTATCATCTATGCACCATGGTACTAAGTCTAAAATACCCTCCTTTTTAATTGCATATGCAAATACGACAAATCCGAGAAATATCCAACCAAAATCTGCTAGTGAGTGAGCGAAGTCCATAAAGCTGAACTATAATTGGATTTTGTTATCCATGCAAGAAAGTTGATTATCAGATCCAAAAGCTAGGCCATCCCTTTCCGTGTGGGCCATGAACCAGCATGACAGCTGAGTCTTATTCAATTGAATGATTGACGACATAGTTTAATTGAATGGACAGTGACATTGTGCCCTGCTGCATAGAAAAGAGGAAGCTTTCTCCTCCAGAAGGCAATTTGGGCTTAACAAACCCCTTCGATCAAGCCTATGTATGGTGTCCAATTGGATCGACAGAGGCCCACAAAGGTCAAGGTTGCATTTAAAATCACTCATATAATGGTACTAAACAATCAAAGTCCACAGCGAACCACCCCTGCTTGTACCAGAAAGGAAAATAAAGCAAATATAAATGCAGCAGGTTTCAGTTACCTGATGTGAAGTGGAGAAATAGTCATGAAGAAGACAGACGTGCGTGCAGGATCGATGTTGTCATTGAGCCAATCAGACCACGTCTTGAACACCCGGCCATACGCCTCAATCCTGGGAACCTCGTCGTGCTCAGACCAATACCTCGAATTTGGTCTCCTGCAAAAATCCATCCAGCACACGATCCCATTACTCAATTGCAATTTGCAAAAGGGAGCAAAGAAGCTACACTAACACATTTGCAGTCCTAATGGAGACAGGAGTCAATGCAGTCAAGCCGAATGGAAGAAGTGAAGAACCGAGGCGGCTGACCTGACTTTCATGTCGGCAGTGTTCATCCACCAGATATAGGTGTTGAAGACGAGGTAGTCGACGCCCCTCCAGTACCTGGCGTGCCCCTCGATCCGCTCGGGCCTGATGATCCGGTGCTCGATGCTGTGGATCCTGGGGTTGTCGGAGTTGGACTCGACGAGGAACGGCGCCCAGTAGAACTCGAGCGTGGCGCGGTACTCCTTGGCGTGGAAGACGGTGAGGGAGCCCCGCCTGACGACCTTCTTCCGGCCCTTGGACAGAATCGGCTGCACCAGGCACACCAGCGACTCCCACTGATTCCGGTTCAGCGAGTCCCCCACGAACATCAGCCGCTTCCCCCGCATCGCCTCCATGAACCTCCGAGCGTCGAACCTGCTCGGATTGGACGCATTCAGTCGAATCGATTGGAAGTGGCCGGAGGGCAACAAAGACGCACGCACGCACGCACTCAATCATTAGCAGCACAAGCGCGCGAAATGCGAGCTCGCAATGAGGTGGCGCAGATCTGGAATGGAGTGGAGTGGAGGGAGGAGACGGACGTACGTGGGGAGAGAGCACTCGTCGGGCTGCCACTTCCAGTACTGCCACAAATCATCAGGCCGGCCGTTGGCGAGGCAGGTGACCTGCTTGGTGAGGAAGCCGCAGTCCTTCTCTTGGTACGCCGGCAGCGAGGCGTTGTCGAAGACCCAGCGGCCGGCGGAGAGGTCGCAGGCGGGCGGGGGGAGCGCCAGCGGCGGGAGGCCCGACACGTTGTAGAGGGCGGGGGCGTCCGGGTAGAGGTAGTCGTCGATGGAGAGCTCGGCGATGGTGCGGACGTCCTCGCCGTACATGAAGAGCGCGAGGAGGAAGAAGACCGCCACCAGCGTGGTCACCGGGGAGCGCCGTGCCGCGGCGAGGAGGGAGTGGAAGGAGGAGGTGAGCGAGGCGAGACCGAGGACGCCGGCGGCGGCGGTGGTGGGTAGTGGCTGGGAGTCGGGGGCCGAGGTGGAGGTGGAGGTGGGCGGCGCCGGCGGTTTGGCCATGGCTGCTGCGGAAGAGAGGGGGTGGTGTGGTGGCCAGAGGGCGCAAGCGCAATGCCCAGGATGATGAGTGGGGGATTTAAAGGAGGGAGGAGGCCGTGGCTGAGGTAATAGAGGATGGTAGCACGGCCGTGAGCTGCTCGCGCATGGCGACGGGGGCTTTGGCCGCCGACATGGCGATGAGCGGCGGTGCCGAGGTCTCCGGAGCGGAAGGGGAAGGGGATCTGGCGAGGGGGAATTCCGGCGAGGGACAGCCACGAACCAGCACAGCAGCGCGGCAGTGAATGCAGTGCAAAGAAAAAGGAGGGAGGCGTACCATCAGCAAGGTGGGGTTTTGGGGTTTAACGACAGTAACGACACCTAAAACCCTCCGCTAATCAAGGGAGGCTGTCTGCTGCTTCCTTACGATTTTTTTTTTTTGACAAAATGCTGCTTCCTTACGATGATGGGCCTTTTAGCTCCTGGGCCTTAAATGTACTATATGTTGGGTTTGTTCCGCACCTTGGTGATTGGACCGGATGTGCCTGGGCCTGGCTGGGGAGTAGAACCAGGCGGGCATGGCCCAGAGCTTCTGTGCATGCAGGCAATCTCCAAAAAAAAAAAAAAATCTTCCGTAAGGTAAAAATAGTATCAGTTGTTTAAATCAAAAATTACAATTGGAAAGTTTGATAGCGAATTTGATCGATCCAATTGTTAATATTTAAGGATATTATAATCTCTATATTTGTATTCATTTTTAAATATAGATACAAATATCATAATATGCTACTATATTGATTCAATATAGTTGGGGACGATGTCAGGTACCCCCATGATGACCAGGTGCGGCCGGCATCAGGATGTTACATGTAGGATAAGGGGTACAGTTGGTAGAAAAAAGAATGTTTAAGGACTAAAGTACACTTTGGTAATTTATACATAACATTTGAGTCCAAAAATGCAAACTCTAGGGATTAAAACAATCACTTTGTTGAAACTAAGCCCAAAAAAGATTCTGTTGATTGAAATAGTTGTTTTAAAAGTTCAGGGACCATCTGCATGGTCCAAAAGAAACCACTAGCCGAAGGAGTAAGGATACCACTTGACTCTTATAACCTTTTAAAGGACAATGATTTATTTATTTTTATCCACCAAAGATGTTGGCCCTATGATGTTTTTTTACAGGAAACAAAGAGTTTGGTCAGGGTTATCAGTTTACAAAGCACATACTTCCACTTTGTGTACGTCAAACTCCAAGGAAAAAGCGAAAGGAACCAGAATTTCCACTCAACTAAAAGGCAGAGACACCGACACTAATACCGTTGTTGCCTGATTCCTGTGATGGTGTCTCTGATTCCAAGCAAAGTTAGGAGCAGAATCACCAAACACAAACAACTCCAAAATCCAAAATACGCCCAAAATTTCCCTCTCCTCCCTTCCGTGCCGTCGCATTCCCTCCACGTTCTAAAATGAAAAAAGACTTAAAAAACCAACAAAAAATTTTAAAATTCCAGATTTGGAAGTACTGCTACGTTAGCAGAAAATAATAAAAAAAAAATTGCGCGTTCGTTTGCACGTCAAATTCGTCGTCGTCGGACTTCTTCTCGTCGTCCTCTCCGTACCTTCCGTTGCCTTTCTCCCATTCGCACGCCGCCTCGTGCCCTCCTCCTCCTCCTCCTCCGCCCAGATCTCGTGGCATCGCCATTCCCCCCTCCGCTACACGCCGAGCGACCCCGTCCAGATCAGGCGTCTCCGGTGCTCCCCGCCCTCGCTACCTCGCCCCCGCCCTCGCCTCTCCCGTGGAGGACTGCCGCGGGTGGGGCGGTGAGGAGAGGAGATCCGCCGGTGCTGGCTGCTGGTGGTTGGTCGGCTGGTGGATTCCTTCCCTTCATTTGTTGGTGCGTGAGCCCAGAAGAGTTTGGATAGTTTCGTCCCGTCTGTTGCGGGCTGGATTCGTGCGGCTGCTGCGTCGCCGAGTGCTGATTCTCCCTGAGATTGTACGAGACGGACCGCCCTCTGGCGCGGAGGCCGAGCAGGCTCGGCGGCGCAGGCGGCGAGATGAAGGGCGCGACCATCCCCTCGGTCGCCATCATGCCCTCGCCGCTCTTCCTCTGGCGGTTTAAGGTGTGCGTCTCAGTCTTTCAAACATTTTCAACTCCTTTTCTTTTTATGTGTTTGGCCTTTGACATGCTCTGAAGAGGAATTAGCTTAAGTTCAGTTCCCTGTTCGCATAGATACTGACTTCAAGTCAGGCACTCATTGCTTAATTTATCTCTTGAGGTTTGGCGATGCACCAATTCACGACTGCAACCTTTGTCAGTATATATTATGCATTGGGTTACTGTTAGTGTCAGACTCTGTTAATTGTCAACTTGAAACCATGTTAGTATGCGCTGCATCATGTTCAGGAGAAATAATATATTTTTTCAAGTTACATTTGTAACTAACCCAATTTCACTGGAGTTCACAAGGGACTTCTGTTCTAATCAAAAGTCATGTTGTAGTGGAAACAATAATTAAGGGACTGCTGAGTTAACAGTCCCCTTTCTGTAATGTGAAATGACAAGTGTAACGACCATTCAAGCGACACTGATTCTAAGTGTATATATATTGCTTAATTTAGCCCCTAAGATACTGCAATGCACCATTTCATGAAACGCAACTGTGTCCATATGAATTGAGTTATATCTAGTTTCTGCCTTGCAATTAGGGAGTCAAATAATTCAAATACGAAGAATATTCCGAGCTTCCATCTATGAGGAGCTGCTCTATTGCACAGAACATCTACCTTCATAAGGAGAAATTACCAGTCAGACTAAACATTTCTGAACATTTACTTCACACCTGATCTCCTGTGTAATGGCCTGTAACTTTGACATGGATGGCAAAATTACGTTATGAGCTTATGTTTTGTGTTCGTGTTGAATTACCTGTAAAGGCAGGAATATGTTGGCATGCCATTTTATAATGCTACTGTTACCAACAATGCTGAACAGCAATTTATTTATTTTTTTTTCTTTGCTTCAACATTATTGTGTAAAACTGACTGCATGCAGTATCTGTAACGTTCTGTACCTAAGCTGCTAAGCATCATCTCATCATTGCATGCATGTTGATTTGAGTCATAATTAATATGCTGCTGGCCCTCCTGTTCCTTTTCAGGCTGTGTTGTTTCTTCTATGGGGCTTATGTTGTTGCAAGGTCAGTATTGATATGCTCCATCAACGACTTTCAATTTTGCATTATATGAGATTCCTGTTTGTTAATTTGGTAATTCTCTTGGCATTACAGATAAGTTGGGACTCAGTTATGAGAATGAGTGTTGATCTCAGAGACTTATTTCTTTATGAGGCTTTCTTGTACTATAATCCTCTTCTTCTTGTGGTGAGTTATCACTGTACTCCTGTTATGCTAATAAAAGGCTATTCCTATATAACAGGCAACACAATAAGGTCCTCTATTTGCATCTATGTAACTGCGATTCTTGTTTTTATTTGTAGGCCTTGATGATTTGGTTGTGGGGAGTAAATCTATGGGTCTTTGCACAATCATCTGTGAATTATGCAAAAGTGTTTGATCTTGCACAAACACATTTATCTCACCGAGAGATATGGAGGGTATGCTTATCAGACTCTTCTCTTTGCATTTTCTGTTTTTTTTAATACTTTTTTTTTAATTTACTGTGATTCATTTTCCTTTGGAAGTGCATCTATACTACTGGTTTGGCTTGAGTGCTCAGTTCACAACTATCTGTTCTGTTGAGTTGCACTGGAATAGTTTGCACCACAACTATACTTGTAGATTTCTGCAAGCTAGCATGATGGACTTGTTTTTCTGTGTAAAATGTACTCCACTGTGTTTCTTAAGTAACATGATTCACTGGTACATTTCTAATTCTAAATCATTTTGATGATTGGTCCTCTTTTCAATCTGGTTCTCTTATATCAGGGTCTCTAGGCGCATATCATGTTTGTTGTTTCTGCCTTTTATCAATATTCTTTATGCTGCCTTCAACTCTTTTCAATCTGAATTTATTTTTTGTAAGTCACATTATTCTGCTATGATGACACATAGTATTTTTTTGTTGTTTTATTGACAGTGTGCTACTTGGCTGACGTTAATTGTCCCTACTAGCATGACAGCCTACCTATATCTGTACTCACATGGAGAAGTGTCTCTTGCAGCATCTCAACCAGTGTAATATCTAGTCTATTCAGCATTAATTCATTCACTGCTTTATTCATCTTCCTTTTGTGCTTGAGCGCATGAGACATTTTGGTTTACTTATAATTGCTTATTATGTTTTTGGTACTCCTTTCATCGAGCCAGTATTGCTTAAAGATTATCAAATTTATATAAGAGTATAATTCTCTGGATTCACTCGTTCAGTATCTGTACGCTAAACAGTGTTATTTGATAACTGTCATCCCGTCGTAATAGAAAATCTGAGTAGTAGTTTATGCAAAGTATTAGTTTTACAGAAGATCTGAGTGGTAGTCTTCTATGTGTTAGCTTTGCGGAAATCTGTGATGGCTTGTCTCTGTCAAAGAAATGACCCAAAACAATTCAGTGAAACATAGCAAGTCATATCTCGTCAAAGTATACACAAGATTGATGCACATACTGATGGAAGCTTTTAATGCTTTTTACGAAAATAAAACGAAATTGAAGAATGTGTTACCCAGTCATTCATTCAGTTGATGAGTAGAATACCATACTCCTTCGCCAATTTTCAGATCCATGGTGGTGAACTAATTGGCATATCTTCATGCCTCTTTGCAGGTTCTCTTGTATGCTATTCTTCTGATGATCCTCCTTTCTCCTTTTGATATGTTTTACTTATCATCGCGCTTTTACTTTCTGAGGACAGTCTGGCGTATAATACTTCCTTTACAAGTAAGTTGTACAATTTTTTAGTGATGATATTTTTTTTAGTCATGCTACAAACAGTATGATTTGGCCTGTTGTGTCTAGGATTACCTGATTGTACCCATGGAGGACAATACCAAATTATTAATGATCCCCTGTCCCCTTTTCTGCAGGCAATTACATTTCCTGACTTCTTCTTGGCTGATATTTTTACATCCATGTCAAAGGTATGTATTAGTTTATTGAGAAGTATTGATTGTAGACTCTTTTCTCGTTTATCGAGAAGTATTGATTGTAGAATGCTTTCTTATTTGACACATCCCAACTTGGAGACAAAAGGACAGGACCGGCTGTTAATATTGATGGATAAGTCCCTGTGTGTGTGTGCTGCAAGAGCACATGGTCCTTGTGTCCTTGTGTCCTTTGTAAAAGCATCCTTGACTGCTTTTAGGACAGCAGTTAGCATCTTAAGGACAGCATCTTGACTAGCATCTAGGACAGCATCTAGGACAGCATCTTAGACTAGCATCTTAGCATATGCTTGGCTGGTTAGCAGCCTATAAATATGTATCCCCAACCCCTAAGGTAGGTATAGCATGGTGTGAGAAATAAACCCAGAAAATTGCCTCAACTCTGAGATCTCTGTGTGTTATCCTCTCGATGAGAGTAAGGATCCTGCTCACACCTAGAGCAAGGATCCAAAGACTAACAAGTGTTATCGGAGCCGTACTATCCTGTAGCCTGAGCATTTCCTGCTCAATCCCTTCTCCAGTCGAGCTCCCTGCCTCGCAGCAGCTCCAGCAGCCAGCAGCAGCTGTTTTGGCAGCCTCTGCCCCTCGTGCAGCAGCGCGCCATGACCACAGGAGGGCAGTCTCAGCACTCGGCCGCTTCCAGCGCGCGGCGTCGGCAGGAGGCCGACCTCGCCGCGGCAGAGGAGCGCAGGCGAGCGGCGGCAGCAACCGCAGCAGCAGCAGCGAGGGCGTCGAGGCTGGCCCAAGCGGAGCTGGCAGCAGCCAGAGCGGAGGTGGAGGCAGCAGCAGCTGCGGATGCAGCGCGTGCAGCCGCAGAGGAGGTTGAGGACCTGCGCGGCAGTCACAGCAGCTCCATCTCTGCTGATGACAGCGCCGACCCGGACCTTGAGCAGCTGGAGAGGCAGGCAGGGCGGGGGTGAGCGGCGCAGTGGGCAGCTGCGCACGCCCACGAGCCCGGCGACGCTCCTGGAGGAAGCGCCCACGAGCCCGGCGACGCTCCTGGAGGAGGCGCGCACGGCGACGGCGGCGCTCCGAGTGCAGGGAACCGCGACCCCAACCACGCGGCCCGCGAAGAGCGGGCACTGGAGGCCATACGTCTGCGGGAGGCTGCTGCGCGGCTGGACGCAGAACTGGACCGCGAGCAGGACTTCCTCGAGCGGGACGAGCGTGCTGCACGCCGAGCCAACGCTTGGCTCGAGCGCCAGGAGCAGCGCGCACACGGCCGTGTCGGACACGAGGGCAACCGGCACGGCGGACGGGTCGAGGAAGAGCACGGCCATCGTAGGCAGCGTGGCTCTCTCTCCCCGGACCGGTACCGTGGCTACCACGGGTACCCGGCTGTTGCCAGGGACGTTGGCCCCGGTGGTGGGTGGCCTACCCTCACCAAGACCAACTATGTTGAGTGGGCTACGGTGATGAAGGTGAGACTTCAGGTGCTGCACATGTGGGAGGCAGTCCGGTACGGCGACGTCGACTACGACCAGGATCGACGGGCACTGAATGCCCTCATCGCTGCAGTCCCGTCCGAGATGCAGTTCTCGCTTATCAGCAAGCGGACTGCCAAGGAGGCTTGGGACGCCATTGCTGCAGCACGCATCGGCAGCGACCGCGCCCGCAAGTCCACATTGCAGGCACTTCGCAAGGAGTGGGAGAACCTGGCCTTCAAGCCTGGTGAGGACGTCGATGATTTTGCTCTCCGTCTTAACACTCTGTTGCAGAAGTTGGTGCAGTTTGGCGACGACACCTACAGCGAGGAGAGAGCTGTCGAGAAGCTTTTCCGCTGCATCCCCGAGAAGTACAGGCAGATGGCTCGCTCAATCGAGTCCCTGCTGGACCTCTCCACGATGTCGATCGAAGAGGCGATAGGTCGCCTCAAGGTCGTCGACGGTGATGAGCCACAACCCTTCTCGGGGCCTGCCACCGTTGGTGGGAAGCTCCTTCTCACCCGGGAGCAGTGGGTTGCCGGCCAAGGTGACAAGAAGAAGGGGGAGCCTTCTTCCGCAACAGCCGGCCGCAAGCGTGGCAAGCGCGGCAAGCCACGTAAAGGCGCCCAGGCCGGGGCGCAAGGGCGCGCCGAGGGCGGCGCCCGCAGAGGTGCCCAGGGCGGCGTCGCCGAGAAGCCCAAGCCGGCACAAGATGACGCCTGCCACAACTGTGGCCGTGCTGGTCACTGGGCCAGGGACTGCAGACAGCCACGACGCGCCCAGGCCCACGTCGTGCAGGCAGAGGAGGAGCAACAAGCTCTGTTCATGGCACATGCGAGCGCCGAGCTACCTCCAGCAGCATCGGTTGCAGCGGCCCTTCTCCACCTCGACGAGCCCAAGGCACATGCCCTCCTCAGCAGCGGGTCCGGCAGCGGCAGCAAGATCGATGGGTGGTGCCTCGACACCGGCGCCACCCACCACATGACAGGCCGGCGGGAGTTCTTCTCCGAGCTCGACTCCGACGTTCGAGGCTCTGTCAAGTTCGGGGACGCCTCTGCCGTGGAGATCAAGGGCGCCGGCTCCGTCATCTTCGTCGCCAAGAACGGCGAGCACCGGCTGCTCACCGGCGTCTACTACATCCCCGCGTTGAGGAACTCCATCATCAGCTTGGGACGGCTGGATGAGAACGGCTCGCGCGTGGAGATCCACGACGGCGTGCTTCGCATTTGGGATCCCCGTCACCGACTTCTCGCCAAGGTGAACAGGGGGAGCAACCGCCTCTATGTTCTTCACGTACAGGTGGCGCAACCCTTTTGTCTTGCAGCTCGGCGGGACGATGAGGCCTGGCGGTGGCACGAGCGCTTTGGGCACCTCAATTTCGAGGCCCTGAAGCAGCTCGGCAACAAGGAAATGGTGCAGGGCATGCCGTGCGTCGACCATGTGGAGCAGTTCTGCGACACCTGCGTCCTCACCAAGCAGCGACGACTGTCCTTTCCCCGCCAAGCAAGCTTCCGCGCCAAGGAGAAGCTGGAGCTCGTGCACGGCGACCTGTATGGCCCTGTGACACCGGCTACACCTGGAGGACGACGCTACTTCCTCCTCCTCGTCGACGACGTGTCCCGCTACTTCTGGGCTGTCCTCCTCGACACCAAGGGGGCAGCCGCGGACGCCATCAAGCACCACCAAGCTGTTGCGGAGGAGTGCGGCCGCAAGCTTCGGGTGTTGCGCACGGATAACGGCGGCGAGTTCACGGCGGCTGAGTTCGCGACGTACTGTGCCGATGAGGGGATCAAGCGCCACTTCACCGCGCCATACACCCCGCAGCAGAACGGCGTCGTCGAGCGCCGCAACCAGACGGTGGTAGCCACCGCCCGCGCCCTCCTCAAGCAGAGAGGGATGCCGACGATCTACTGGGGGGAGGCGGTGATGACTGCCGTCCATCTCCTCAACCGCTCGCCTACCAAGGCGCTTGACGGCAAGACACCGTACGAGGCCTGGCACGGGCGCAAGCCGGGGGTGAGCCACCTCCGCGTCTTCGGTTGTCTGGCGTTCGCCAAGGAGCTCACTCACGTCGGCAAGCTCGACGACCGGAGCACTCCAGGAGTGTTCATCGGCTACGCGGAGGGCGCCAAGGCCTACCGCATCCTCGACCCTGCGACACAGCGCGTCCGCATCTCCCGGGACATCGTGTTCGACAAAGGGCGAGGCTGGACCTGGGACAAGGCGGTGGACGACGGCTCGGCTTCGACCCTCAGGGACTTCGTCGTCGACTAGTCCACCTGGAGGGAGCCGGGGGAGTTAGCAGCTCATCTTCACCGAGCTCGTCCTCCTCGGCAACCGGCTCGCCATCAGCTTCGGCGAGTCCTCCACCGCCTCCGCCACCAGCGAGTCCACCACCACCACCGGCTACACCACGCACTCCTGCACCGGCTACGCCACGCACTTCAGCACCGGCTCCCCACTCTCCTGCACCGGCGCTGGCATCTCCAAGATCGGCACCAGCAGCTTTGGCCCGTCAGCGTTCGGTGGAGTTTGCCACTCCGCTGTCCGACGATGAGGACCGCGTCGACGCCTACCACGACGACGAGCCTCTACGCTACCGCACCATGGACAACATCCTCGGCAACCAGCCTGTCCCTGGGCTGGCGGTACACGACTTCGAGGCGGAGCTGCACCTGGCACATGAGGACGGTGAGCCTCGCTCCTTCGCTGAGGCGGAGGGAGACGCGGCATGGCGTGCCACGATGCAGCAGGAGATGGGCGCGGTCGAGCAAAACCGCACTTGGGAGCTCGCTGACCTCCCTCGTGGTCACCGCGCGATCACCCTTAAGTGGGTGTTCAAACTGAAGAGGGATGAAGCCGGTGCCATCGTCAAGCACAAGGCTCGCTTGGTGGCACGAGGCTTCGTGCAGCAGGAGGGGGTCGACTTCGACGACGCCTTCGCCCCCGTGGCACGGATGGAGTCCGTGCGACTCCTCCTTGCGCTAGCTGCCCAGGAGGGCTGGCGTGTCCATCACATGGATGTCAAGTCGGCGTTCCTTAACGGCGACCTGAAGGAGGAGGTCTACGTACATCAGCCGCCGGGATTCACAGTTCCCGGCAAGGAGGGCAAGGTGCTTCGCCTGCGCAAGGCCCTCTACGGCTTGCGGCAGGCACCGAGGGCGTGGAATGCCAAGCTGGATTCCACGCTGAAGGGGATGGGCTTCGAGCAAAGCCCGCACGAGGCGGCCATCTACCGGCGGGGCAGTGGAGGAAAGGCCCTGCTGGTAGGTGTCTACGTCGACGATCTTGTGATCACCGGTACCAAGGAGGTGGAGATCGAGGCGTTCAAGGAGAAGATGAGGGCGACCTTCCAGATGAGCGACTTGGGCCCTCTCTCCTTCTACTTGGGAATCGAAGTCCACCAGGACTGCTCCGGCACCTCCCTTCGCCAGACTGCCTACGCCAAGCGCATTGTGGAGCTTGGCGGTCTCACCGGCTGCAACCCAGCCCACACTCCTATGGAGGAGAGGCTGAGGCTGAGCCGGGAGAGTACGGAGGAGGAGGTGGACGCGACGCAGTACCGGCGCATTGTGGGCAGCCTTCGCTACCTTGTCCACACGCGACCGGACTTGGCGTTCGCTGTTGGCTACGTCAGCCGGTTCATGCAGCGACCGACGACGGAGCACCAGCAGGCCGTGAAGAGGATCCTCCGCTATGTCGCGGGCACCTCCGACTACGGCTTGCACTACCCGAGGTGCCCCGGCGCGGCACATTTCATCGGGTACAGCGACAGCGACCACGTCGGCGACATCGACACGAGCAAGAGCACCAGCGTCCGCTGTTCTTCCTCGGCAAGTGTCCGATCAGCTGGCAGTCGGCCAAGCAGCAGGTGGTGGCTCTGTCCAGCTGCGAGGCAGAGTACATCGCAGCCACTACCGCTGCTACTCAGGCTTTGTGGCTGGCTCGGCTGCTTGGCGATCTCCTTGGCAGAGACGCAGAGGCAGTGGAGCTCAGGGTGGACAACAAGTCCGCCTTGGCCTTGGCGAAGAATCCAGTCTTCCATGAGCGCAGTAAGCACATCCGGGTGAGGTATCACTTCATCAGGAGCTGCCTAGAGGAAGGGAGTGTCCGGGCCAACTACATCAACACCCAAGACCAGCTCGCTGACTTCCTGACCAAGTCCCTTGGGTGAGTCAAGTTCCAGGAACTTCGCGCCAGGATCGGGATGGCTCAGATACCTCACAAGGAGTCACACAAGACTTAGGGGGAGAGTGATGGATAAGTCCCTGTGTGTGTGTGCTGCAAGAGCACATGGTCCTTGTGTCCTTGTGTCCTTTGTAAAAGCATCCTTGACTGTTTTTAGGACAGCAGTTAGCATCTTAAGGACAGCATCTTGACTAGCATCTAGGACAACATCTAGGACAACATCTAAGACAGCATCTAGGACAGCATCTTAGCATATGCTTGGCTGGTTAGCAGCCTATAAATATGTATCCCCAACCCCTAAGGTAGGTATAGCATGGTGTGAGAAATAAACCCAGAAAATTGCCTCAACTCTGAGATCTCTGTCTGCTATCCTCTCGATGAGAGTAAGGATCCTGCTCACACCTAGAGCAAGGATCCAAAGACTAACAAATATTAATACTAGAACATGGCGCGGCGTTGCCGCGCTAAAGTAGCCCCCTTTTTTAATGTGTAATATATGTGTATTTTTTTATTAAGTGTATAGTGTAATATGTTTTAGATAGCAAATTATTTATTTAGAATTTTTATTACGATTGTATATGGTTTGTGATATAAATTTTAAAATTGTTTTGTTTTTTGGACGATGAAGTAGGGGTGCAAAATATTTTAGTAGGCTTTAGGGTGTTCTAGTTTGTTTAGAAATTATCTATAATTTCTGTTGAAAGAAAAGTGCTTATTTCATTTTTTGGGTACGTTTCTCGTGTACCCATACCAATTCGCACGTGAACAGTAAGATACCAGATGAACAGTGCACGTGAAAGCACTTTTTCTGGTACATTTCTCGGGTACCCCTGGCAATTTCATGCGTGAACAGTAACAATATTAGATGAACAGTGCATATGAAAGCGACTTTTGCAGTGATTTCACGAGATCCAACAGCCATTGTTTACTGGGATGACGTGGCCTCATCCTCCATCCAGAAACACGATGGCGCCGTCCGATCGAGATCCAACAGCCATTGTTTACTGGGATGACGTGGCATCATCCTCCATCCAGAAACGGGATGGCGTTTCAGTTATTAAAAGATGACTCTACTTCTCATATTGGGTTTAGTTTAATATAATACGTTTTTGTAGTACAGACATTACCTTTTTGGCTATATGACACAGTAATGCTGTTCCTTATAATTTTCAAAAGCAGAAAAGCAATTCTAAGTTGCAACTCCCCCATCGTCTTGAGTTATACATTTTTGTAGTACAAATATTACCTTTTGACTATATGGCACAGTAATGCTGTTCCTTAATTTTCAAAAGTAGAAAAGCAATTCTAAGTTGTAACTCCCCCATCGTCTTGAGTTATAACATGTTTTATCTTTGCTGTTCTGTTCTGCCATTTCTTGATTTGTTTCAACTCTACACAGGTGTTCTCAGATCTGGAGCGTTCGGTTTGTCGTATGGTGAATCGCCAGGTTGATTTCTTGCATGTGCTTTTTGCTATGCGCATACTTTCATCGTCAGTTTAAATTCTCGTTGGGACTCAAATCTCGCATTCCTGTAATGTTTCTCATTTTCATATTTTACAGGTTGCAACAATCGCTTGGTTTGAAGCAGATTCTGTTTGTGGTAGTCATTCTGTAGCTATTCCTCTTGTTCTCGTGTTCCCCTACTTGTGGCGTTTCTTCCAATGTCTCCGGCAGTACAAGGATACAAAGGAGAAGACATGTCTCTTGAATGGTATTCATTCATCAAGCATCAACTTTAATTGTTTATTTGTTTTGCAGGAGACTTGTATGTTTACTTCTATACCTTTCTCTAGAATAACTTGCCACTTTTTTTTTAATTTCCTGAGTCCAGCTCTCAAGTACTCGACAGCAATTCCTGTGATTTTCCTTTCTGCTCTCAAGTATCATGTATATCCTGATCAGTGGGTTGGCTTCTATCGGCCCCTCTGGCTTATCTCTAGTGTTATAAATTCACTGTATTCCTTCTACTGGGATATAAAGCGAGATTGGGATTTGAGGTTTGTGGCGTCTTTACATATTCAACATTTCACACATCCCTATTGCTGCTACTAATGAGCTCTGCTTTACATGTCTGCAGCATCCTAACCAGGATCTTCATGTTCAAAAACCCAAGCATATGGACTAATCTTCTTTACGGGCAGAACTGGGTATGAACTTGAACACAAATGCTTCTTAGTTAACTCCCTGGACAATTTTGTGACCTGTCTGCTCTGTGCAAATTCTACAGGTATTCTACTGGGTATTGGGCAGCAATTTGGTTCTGCGATGCACATGGACATACAAGCTCTCAGCACATCTTCGGCACAACTACCTGACCGTGTTCACCATAGCAGCTCTGGAGATACTGAGACGGTGGCAGTGGGTGTTCTTCCGAGTCGAGAACGAGTGGAACAAGATGACAGCCAAACAAAACTTGGAGATGTCATCTGACATGCCTTCCGAAGGAGACAGACTACTGGATTCTAGTAACCATACAGTATGAGTTGAACAGCAGTTTCATATTTTGCTATACAGATTCATCACCATTCTTTTAGCATGACCATTATAGCCAATTTTACACCAGGGACGGTTTCAGATTTTGTTTGTAGAGCTCAAAAGGTCAGGGATACACGATAGGTTTCTATATAAAAAAAGTTGAAATTTGTTGGCGGCTACGGATGTAATCCTCCCGTGGGGATGTATACTGTTGTAACCCTCTTGAATCCAACTGGAGGTATTTGTTGACACATGAAAGAATAATAGTAATGCTGAAATTTTATGAACCTTTTCGGAATTGTCTTCACTTACGATTATTGCCCTGGTTTTATATCTTTGATGTGTGCCAAATCCGTACCTGCGCTAAATCATGAGTTTTTCGCCCGGCACTAATCTGTTTTAGCTTGTTTATCATATCCTTGGCGAGTGCCATACTGCCATGTAGAAACTGCTTGCGTGAGCAAGACATTTCATATCACCAGTTTATCAGATAGCTGGGACCCTGATGAAGTAACATCATAGCACTATAGAAAATGAAGACAAAATCTTTGAATCCAAGGAGCTTAGTCTAATGGTATATGATGTGATCCAATCAATGTATCCACCCACGGAATGAAGATATTTTTGGAAATTATAAAAAAAAAGAGGACTGAACGCAGAACACAAATGAAACATATAATACTACATACAAACTTATACTACTTTGACTTGAGCAACATGCTGATATGCACAAGAACACAAAGCAGGCAAAGCAATCATACAAAGATGCCCCCCAAAACAATCCTTGCATAGAGCATGCTACATCTACTACACTCGCACTACAGTCGATTATTCAATTTGCACTTGCACCTGTTCTTGACAATCTACACAAGAAGAGGCGAGTGCACGCTGACACTGGACCATGACATTTGCTTAATCTGCACAAGAGACGAGCTGACTAATTCTATATTATATAGGCAGCTACGGCGCCGAGAAGGCGTCGTCGAGCGGCCACGGGAGGTGCCGTTCGGCGCCGCCGTCCATGCCGTCCGGCTCCGCTGGCTGCGGCGGCGACGCCGGCGCCGGCGCCTGCACCATGGAGCGCAGCGTGTCGCGGAGGCGGTTGTGGCGCCTCCGGTGGCGGATGCGGCGCAGCACAGCGTCCCTGTCCAGCGCCCCCGCGCCGGGATGCAGGTACAGGCAGCTCGTCACCGGCGCCGCCTCGACGCTGCCTTCGCCGCCGTCGCCGTACCCACCCGGGGGCGGCGCGTTCTTGGACACCATGGAGGATGACATGGCGAGGCAAGTGTCTTCTCTAGTTGGTTTGGACTTTTGGTCCCTTCCCTGATGAGCTAGCTCGAGACAAAGAGATCAGCAAGTACGCTAATGGCGATGGGTGTGTTGAGAGAGAGTGGCGAGTGAGATTGAGAGAGATGAAGGTGGCAATGGCGAACTGGGCGAACTGAGAGATGTGAAGGTCGCAATGGCGAGCGTATTTATAGACAGCGATGGAGGGGGAGCGTGCTTAGTAACCACTCTAACCGCAATTATTTACGTTTAATCATTTAACAATTGGAAAGGGACTCGACGCTCGAAACAGGTAGCTGCCGGACGTGGTTTCACGTGTCACCGCCGCCTGTTTGCTTTTGTTTATTTTCGTCCCGTCAGTCATTGACATTTTGACACTGTGATGATCGATGATGATGACTCTAGCACATTCCACTAACCTCTTCACCTTTTTACTGCATAGTAAGCAGATGCCAATGACACGCGTGTGCTCTCAGATTCGTGCTGTCACCCGTCAGGGCAGCCAGTGAAAAAGGCCGGGATGGTAGGATCCTGAAAACACATATTTAGACATTTTAGTGTGAAAACCGATGACCGACGATAGAAGTATAGCGCATAAACACAAGGATTCACCTTTTCTTCTTTATAATCTTTTTTATTTGGAGGTACTTATATTTTTCCCAATGGAATCATGGACATACTGTGCTTATTAGGTAATTTCCTCACCAAGGCACCAATGAAGAGAAAGGGAAAAAGATTTCAGCTTTCAGTTGCAACACTTTATTTTTTTTTTTACGTCTCTTATTTAAGTATAGCTGTAGAACGCTTTACTGATTATGCAGACAAACCTAAGAGTTTGGTCAGACCAGACTAGAGATGATTAAGCACTAGTATATAACTATATATAAACACAAGACACTAAGCAGTGGCATCTAACGTCGGTGACCACTGATTTAAACTAGGACTGGCTACAGTGCCGTTGGGCTTGTCTCGGTAAACTAGTGCTATGGGCCAGCAAGAATCCACCGTCCAAGCATGGAGTAGCACGGTGACCGAGGTACACGTTCATGTCGGTGACACTGGCTCCATAAGCGACAAGGCACGGCCAGGGCTTTTTGTTCAGCTGCAGCACAGTTGCACCTGCCAGGAAATGGCGGTGAGAGGTCAGCAGTCTCAGATCCAGATATCCAATCCAATGGACGGACACCGACCTTATCCGCTGTGACTGACACCGTCACACGAACGCAGTATCGACCTGTCTCAGCATCTCTCTGGGTTCTGTGGTTGTAGTGAATCTTTGAATCTGAATCTGAATCTGAATGGGGGTTTACCAATTGGCACTGCAATGAGCAAGTGAATTTGTGAAGAAGTTCCCAGTTCCCTGCTCGGCTGTTCCGAGTCAGATTTTGCGTACAGCATCTGAGCGAGATTTGCCTTTGTCCATTTGTAAGAATTTTACAGAAATTATACAGAAATTTCACAAGAACTTGCCCATTTTCACAGGAAAAATACAGGAAACATGATCCAAAAGGGGCCTCAAACTAAGTTTGTATCATGTGTCTGTTCAAACTTCAAACACAGAGCACAGCCACAAGCTGCTTCAAATTATTGCTAGTACAGCAAAAGTTCAATGTATTTCCCGGTTTCAAAGTTCCAAAGGTGCCAGTATATAGCCGATAATCCATCATCTGTTACACATTTCCAAGCTCATATTTTTACAACCGGTGGCCCCCAAAAAGCTTGAGTGGTCTACACATCTATCTGGTAGACCCTCACACGTCACAACCTATACACACAAAATTGTTAACGAGAGGCCACAACAACCCGCCTACACTACTTTTTCACTCCGATACATGTAATTACATCAGGAACCCTTAACAAGGGTTCAAAAAAAATGTACACAAGAAGCATATTTACGTCAGAATAGAATACACACCATAACCAACAACATATGTATATATATACTCTATGCACATGTAGAACCCTCGCGGGTCAGTGCAGAATCTGACTGTTGATCCAGCCCATTGCAGTCAAATAATCTGCTGGCTGATGTTATAACACTTCTATCTGTTCGCCGGAGCCTGTCCTCTTGACTGAAGCACTGGTGGCATGGCTCGTAACCTGTCGGTGACCTCGGTGAATGAGGGGCGGGCATCAGGATTGGCCGACCAACATTGCTCCATCAGCTTTCTCCAATCAGGGTCACACTTTTCAGGTACTGGAGGCCGGAGGGTGTTATTGACAATACCGCCTTCTCACAACAAATAATGCTAGTTAAATGGAGGATTCAACAAGACTAAAGACACTTATGATGAGGGTGTCAACTGATGAAGAATTGTATTTTGATTACTTCCTTTCTCATTAAATGTGAAGGGCGGCCCTGGTGCAAGCGGTAGAGCTTTACCGCCGTGACCAAGGGGTCCAGGGTTCAAGCCCCAGCCTCTGCACATTTATACAGGGATGGCTGCTGGCTATTTTCCCTTCCCCAGACCCCGCAGTGGGGGAGCCTACGGCACTGGGTACGCCCTTTCTCATTAAATGTATCAACACTGACGTTTGAGGGGAAAAAGCATTCAAGAAATATCTTGATGCTGAAAGGCAAATAAAAGGTTGGGTGGGCATTGCGGATACATACCTATGATAGCGCCGCAATGCATATTTGCATACGGTTCCTCACCAGTCAAGATCTCCCATAAAACTATCCCAAAAGAGAACACATCCACCTGCATGTATCAGATACTCATTATATATCAGGCGGTCATGGTTGCATGTGCAAGGAACGATCAGGAGTATGGTGGGAAAAAACTTGCCTTCTCAGAGACTTTGCTGCTGCTACCATTCAGTAGCTCTGGTGCCATCCATGGAAGAGTGCCGCGTACACCACCAGAAACCAAAGTGTTGCGCTTGATTCTTGACAACCCAAAGTCTCCAACCTAAAAATTAGTAACAAATTATTAATGTAACAATTCAAACAGCATGAGAATTGGAAGGCCAAACCAAGGTGAAACTTTGCTGTTCACTGGCAATGAACACAAATTCCTAATAATTCACCCCAGCTCTTGATGAACCAAACCTACCTTGCAAATTGGCCTCTGAGGATCTCTCAAATTAACCAGTAAGTTGTCGCATTTCAAATCAAAATGCACTATGCTTTTGGAGTGCAAGTATTCCATCCCAAATGCCGCATCCATAGCAATGGTAAGTTTTCTCCGACGATCAAGCATTCTACACAGATCTAGTAAACAGTCACATCATGGTGCAGAGTGGAAAGCATCCAACAGAAACATACAAGACCCACCTGTCTTTCCTTAAGAGAACATTCCTCAGTGAACCATTCACCATGAATTCAGTCACAGTTGCCAGTGTTCCTCCTGTTCCATCAGGGACCACACCATAGAAAGCAACAACATTTGGATGATGTAACTTTGAAAGAATCTTTGCTTCCCTCCAAAAGTCATTGGTCTGTGGAAAAAAGAAGTTTTAACACTAAAATTGGAAAAATAAAATAATAATGGATAATAAAAGGTCTCTTCCAACAATCACATCAACCTTATTGTCAGTGTTTTCCTGTTTGGTCTCCCTTTTTTTTGCATGGATGATGAAGCGATCAAATGGCTAAAAAGATTAACGGAAACAATACTCACAAGTTTCTCTTGTTCAGATGATCTTCCAGCAAAACAACTTTTCTTAATGCGCTTGATAGCAACATCAGTTCCTCGCCACTTTCCATAGTATACAGTTCCAAATGTCCCAGATCCCAGTTCACGTAGCTCCTCGAGGTCACCATTTTTTATGATCTGTTCATCAAATCACAACCACGACATGTTTCTGTCATTTGCATGTCATTGATAAAACGAGTGACAATGTTTTTATGTAAATCAGATACAATCATGCTTAAGAATAAATTTAGAGCATGGGAGAGCTGCACCTGTAATCCATGCATGCTGGCTTCAAGTTCAGCAACTACCGCATCAGAAATGGACCCATCAGCAACTCCATCATCATGATCCTGAGATTTGGAATAATGAACACGAAATGCTAAACATCAATGTGGATGAATAATAATATATAAATATAGGCTATACCTCATTAGCTAACTCTGGCCCGTCGCTCCTAGTATCATCATCCTTCTGTGATGAAAGAATCACCTCTTGCTGTTCTTCAGCTGCCATTACAACCTGCGGAACAACTGGTCTGGATGATGGAATGCCTGAAGGCACATTATCAGTCACGTCCTCAACTACGAAAGGTACATTCATTTGAACATTATCGTGCAGCCTGTGTGCTAGCTTTATTTGTTCATTATTGGTGGTGGTATGGTCAAATCCAATTATTCCTTCACTGCAGGCGATATTGCCCCAATCCTGTAGGGGATCCTCTCTCCTAGAAACACCATCCACAACTGGATTTTGAGACGAAGACAGAGAGAGGCCACCATTGCCATGCAAATTCATACTCGGATCAGTATCAATCAGCCCAGTATGTAGAGAGGTAGCCAAGCCAGGACTATGCACTGATGACTTGCGCAAATTATCATTCTGATATACGCCGGGTTCTCCATTGCCCATTGATCTTTGCATGAAAAAAGCTTCAGAAGGCCTTATAGGCAACAGAACATGAGACTCTGGAGCAACTTTATCAGTTCCATGCACGTAGCCAGTAGTTCCATGATCTTTAGTAACAGGCCCTGAATTCAGTTTCTCTATATGTGATCCACTTTCTGAATTGTCTCCTTGGGATACATTAAGGAGATATGAAAGGGAATGATCAGTAGCATGCATCGGCTTGGGAACTGAACTTTCTAGAGCATCTAAATCATCTGAGGACAACTTTGCACCATGTGCATTGTAAATTAACCCTGTATCAACCAAATTGCTCCAGGGGTCAACATTTGGACCTGCACTTTTATCCTGATGAAATAACTTATCCTGCCATTGAACTACAGGATCACCATCCTGACATTTTTGTGCCACATTACTAGGCAAACTTTCATCTTGGTAATATACTGGTGGCTGTGAACTGGCTGGGCCAATAATTCCTTGATTGTATCGTTGGTCAATATTATTAGAAACAAGGTAATTTGATTCATCTGTACGGGCAATGTCAGGGGGTTTAACACATTCAAAAGCTGGCCCAGTCCTACTTATTGTTCTCCCCAACTCATTAGTTTGATGACATGTTTTCTGGGAAAATGATTGGGTCATGTAGGAACCAGCAGGTAATGACAAATTCGATGCAGGTAAGTCATTGAGATTGTTTATCAAAGGATCGGAGAAAGCATGAGGCATGCCTAGAATTTGGCCAGGGTGTTCCTGCAGCCCAGATGCCCATCCTGCATTTTCTGGATGCATGGTGGGCTTTTCAGAATAGAAGGATGCTTCTGCTGGAGTAGAAACATCATAGTTGGTATGTGGAATCAAGTCAATACCATTTCCAGCCAAACCTTTTACCTGCCTTTGAATGTGAAGATGTTGCATGGGAGATCTAGTTCCAATACCCTTGTCTGTATCATTTTGCTTCTTATCTAGATGGTCCGGAAGCATGGTTTTCAAATTAGGGCCATTGCAAATTTCACTTCTATTCACATGTTTTTGGTTTCTTGTCAATTCATCTGCAGGTGGTTGCATCCTAGACTGTTTCAAGGTCCTCTGCTGACCTAAACTTGGGGATGAAGTTGTTGACGACTCGACCACCAATTGTTGAGTGTATGGAGCAAGGAAAAATTGAGAGGAAGACTCATTAACAGCTCCTCCAATAGAATCCTTGGCTCCAACTTCTGTATTGATTTGACAGACAGGAGAGTCTCTAAAGGAGTGCGAAGAAGGATCCATTTGATGGCTCGATTGGCTCATTAAATTGTTGCCACTAATGCTCCGGCTCAAATGTGCAAGATTGTTCGATTGGCTCATTAAATTGTTGCCACTAATGCTCCGGCTCAAATGTGCAAGATTGTTCACAGCAACAACAAAATGATACTCTGGTTCACTCTCCAAGCTCTTTGTGTCCATTGACAAATCTTCACATTCATTGAGGGAGACAAGAAATATCCTTAGTCTAACAGAGCCAATGGCCTTTTCGAGACTGCAATACTCTTCCATCATATTCTGGAAATCCTCATCACATGAAAGAGAAATGAGTGCGTCCAGATCCTCATCAGGAAGTTGATACTTGATGATATGAGGCTGACTGTAGATTGTGAGAGTTTTCTGCACTAGATCACTCCACGAGAAGTTCCTGGTTATGGAGATGAGACGTGTCTCCCCACCGACATACCTGAGCTTCCCATCACTTGGCCTAGGCAAGATTTTCCCACCAAAGCTGCACATGAACTTGACTTTTCCAGCAAGGGGGCTCTCACAAGTCATATCCTGCAGATTGTCGCTTGAATTTTCAACCGGTCTGAATCCATTCTCAGATCGGACAGTCTTCAAATGCAACAAATTTGTA
This sequence comes from Bothriochloa decipiens, assembly GCA_023333625.1. Classification (NCBI taxonomy): domain Eukaryota; kingdom Viridiplantae; phylum Streptophyta; class Magnoliopsida; order Poales; family Poaceae; genus Bothriochloa; species Bothriochloa decipiens. The sequence continues at coordinate 8,603,763 of CM041647.1, forward strand.
GGATCCATAGCAGCACCTTTCAGTGGCAAAACTGTAGTTGAGACATCCAAAAGGTTCTCAGAGTCAAACCTACTCAGACCTAGAACTTTGGACAGATCTTGATAGACAACCTGCTTATTCATTCATCACAGAACAAAATTAAGAATTGGCTCTTCCCTGAGCAGCAGTGAAGGCTTGAGAACGGCAATTTTATCAAACTGTGACTGTCCCAGTGCTGAATCATTCGTCTCCTGAGAGACAACCAGCGAGTCGCGGCCTCTAATGTAGACCCCTGCCGCCTCTGCTTTGGCTAATAACCGAGCAAAGGGGATTGCTGTGACAAATCATCAAGAGCACACATTGTATACCCTTCCCTGGTCCCTGAAGCAAAAGGGCAGATTGGATTGAGCTATAAAATTTCCCCATTTACTTAGTGCGAGATCGATTGATCAAGTTGCACACTGATGAATAAGGACCAAATGGAATAAGGACAAAATGGAACCATAAATGGGTGAGGAATTCGCATTGTTAGGGTACCACGGGCACGCAGCAAATGAGTATGTACGGGGATTAAAAAGATGGAATTTTTATTTGATCCCTGGAGGGGAAAGACAGACAGATCCCGAAGAACAGAACAGCCCATCGAATCAAGAAGCAAGGGTTCCTTACCAGGGGAAACGGGAAGAGCTCGACCCGAGCCGGCCACACCGGCGTGATCCGCCCACGGCGGCGGCCGCCAACGCCGGGGACCTCCGGCGGCTACCCGCCGGGGGTACGGGAGCGCGCGCGTCTTACGCCGGAAGAAGGCGCTGGCGGCACCTCGCCCCTCGCAAACCGCGGCGACGATGCCGCGCTCCTTGTCAATCTTTCTTTGTTTTTCTACCTCCTCCTTTCTTTTTCCTCGGTGGGGTGGTGGCGGTGGAGGGCGGGCGGACGGCGACGACGGGGACGAAGCGGGTGGGGGCGGTGCAGTGATCGGAGGCACAAAACAAGCCAGCGACGGGTGGTTCCCTCCGCTAAAAGGCAGTCGATGGCCTCCGACCAGGGGATTTGATTGCAGCCACAGAAAAAAGTGACAATTACGTTTATGATTTGCCAAATTAAGGGACGGTGGCGAACGGCGTGCCAGCTCGCTACACGCTGCTGTGTGCTTGCTTCTTGCCGCCGCGTTTTGCACTTGCCTCTATTTTTTTTGTATCTTTTTTTTTTATCTGCTGCAAGTGAATGAATTTAGTGTGGAATGAAATGTGTGGTATGCTAGTGCTTGGTCGGTGAAGACACGTTGTCAGCAGGTGCTTTCGTGCTAAGGATTCACTTTGATGGAACGGTTCTCTAGAGATTCTCTTCAAGAGTTTTCATCAAGAAGAAAAAGCCGACTTTTTTTTCTCAAGAGTGTTTATATACTATGTGAAGTTTTGACCTCACCTTAAATTATGCTCATTCTAAAGATGATGTAATTCTAGCATATTGCTAAGTCAAACTATTGTGACCTTAATTAAATATATAATACTCCCTGTGTTTATCTGAATTTTGATATGCATTTAGGATCGATTGCACTATATCTATAAAGATGTTTTTCTTAGGTTGGAATAGGTTTGAGGGGAAGATCTCCCCAAACCTAAGTCATCTCCAGTACTTGAATATAATTGATTTGTCGCACAACAAGCTTTGGGGTTCCCTACCATCTTGCATTGGTAGCATTTCATTTGGAAACCATGAACATAGTCAACGACTTTATTGGACCAGAGTTTCTTGCTAGAGATATGGATTTTGTGTCTGACATTGTTTGGCCTTCAATCAACTCTCTTTCCACATATGACATTCAAGGCTTCACCTTCTTCACTAAATGGAGCGTGTACATATACGGGCGCAGTTTCTTCAATTTGATGTCTGGTATTGACCTATCTGGAAACATGCTATCAGGAGAAATTCCTTGGGAGATAGGAAAATTAAGTCATGTTAAGTAACTCAATTTATCACATAACTCCTTCACTGGTCCAATTCCAGCTGCCATGGAAAATATGAGTGCCATAGAAAGCCTTGACTTGTCCCACAACGAGTTGAGTGGACAAATTCCCTGGCAATTGACTAAGCTTTGGTCATTGGGGGTGTTTTCTGTGGCCTACAACAACTTGACAGGGTGCATACCAAACTCGGGCCAATTAGGCTTGTTCGATAAGGAGAGCTACTTGGGTAACACCAACCTTCACAGTATGTCACAGGGTAACATATGCTTTCTGGTTCCGGTCCCCATGGAAGAGGAACAAGTTGGTGAGGAATCTGATGACCCAATCCTTTATACCATCAGTGCTGCCTCGTATGTATTCTCATTCTGGGCAACTACTGCATTCTTGTTCTGCCATCCATTAGGACAACTTGTGGTACTTCAAGTATAATAATTTGTCATTACTGTGGGAGGAGTGCAACAATTTTCTTTTCTTTTCTTCAAGTTAATTATGTGTATTGATGAAGTCAGTGGCTAGCTTGGTGTCATATTTGTATCATTCACTGTGATAGACTAGTGGTAAGGAACTTGTGATTGCACTTGAGCGTGATGGACTTGTGGTTGTGATATTTTGGGAACTTATGAATTTGTGGTTGTGATGGACTTATGGAACATGTAAACTTATGAATTTTATGTGGTTGTGATATATAAGCGATGTTGGAGAT
>CM041647.1:8606421-8674991 GCA_023333625.1 Bothriochloa decipiens
AACTTATGAATTTTATGTGGTTGTGATATATAAGCGATGTTGGAGATGTTTGTGATATATAAGCGATGTTGGAGATGTTTGTTATATATCTGTGATGGTTGATATATATATAGGGCGAAGCTAAAATGCAACAAGGTGCATTTGCTATAGCAAATGCACAGATCCTACCCAGCCCAGCAGATCCGTGTCCGTACGCGTCACTTACCCACCCATCCGTACGTATGTACGAGGCCCCGCGCTGTCATCTGCCCGTCGCGCGCCAATTGCAACACTGTGTGTGTCGTGATTGCAACACGTTGTTGTGTTCAGTTGCAACACGGATGCACGTACGCATCAGCCTGTCACCCACCCATCTGTCCCGCATGCATGCAGAAAATATTTTTTTGTTTCGGATTGAAAAAATATGATATCTCCTAAACCGTAGCCCCTATTTCAGATCTGTTTGTACCAGGTTGTTAAAAAATATGCTTAACAAAACGAGAACCAACAAAGACTATATTTGATGAATTTTTTAAAGTATATAATTACAACTTCAGTGTACTATGAGTTGCCATCATGGTTACAACACAATTGCAACTTGATAAAAGTAATTGCAACAGATCTAATCCAGTGCAACTAGACCTGATGTAGTTGCAACCTGACGCGATCCAATTACAACTAGAGTCAGGCAAATTTACAACTGGGCAAGAACGGCACAAGGACAAAAATAATGGATAATTATTTTCTGTAAAAAAAATAGACAACTTTCTCCATAGAACGCCACAAGGACAAATACAATGAACAATTCTTTTCTATGAAAAGACAGTAGACAAAACTTTCTTCCTACAACGGCACAAAGACAAATACAATGGACAATTCTGATCTCAAGTTAATACAAAATTGCAAACCTAATGTATACCATTTGTAACACTATGTATAAAGCAGTTGCTTCATCGTCAATGACTAATTGCAAAATACTGAACCCTAATCTTAATCGACGCTATTAACCCTAATCTCAGTTTGTAAAACATTTGTGTGTCCAATTACAACAAGGATGTGTGTACACAGGGTGTCTTAAATGGCAAGTAAGAATACAACAAAAAGAGAAAAGAAAAAGCTTCTAGACAAAAAGAAATGACGAACATCCCTCTTGTAGTAACGACGCCGCCGCCAAAGCCCCGCCATCGCAGGAGCGTTGATTCGAGCTCATCGGAGAGATCCTACGCCGTCGTCGACACCCAGGCTTCCCCCGACGATAATAGCTATGAGTGCAGATGCTACGCCGATTGGGATACACAGATATACTGATCACTCTCCTTTTGCAACATGACATATGATGCAATTGCAACCTAGTTAATTACAAAATTGCAACATGGACAACTATAAACCTGGTTAAATTACTTGCTAGTTGTTATTTCTAGAGAAACATCAAATATAATGAGAATGCTGGTAAAAAATAGTTGCTCTCTACACCTGGTTAGTTCTTACTTTAAGAACTAATTCTGGGAAAGGCAAAAAAATAGAATGAGAATGATGGCAAAAATCTCAGTTTAATACAAAAATTACACACTTATTGTACACCATTTGTAACATGACATGTGATGCAATTGCAACTGGTTGATTACTAAATTGCAACATGAAAAATTATAAACCTGATTAAATTACTTGCTAGTTACTGTTTCTGAAAAAACATCAAATATAATAAGAATGCTGGCAAAAAATAGTTGCTCTCTACACCTGGTTAATTCTAACTTTAAAATCCAATACTGAGGAAAGCAAAAAAATAGAATGAGAATGATGGCAAAAATCTTAGGTTAATACAAAATTAAACACCTATTGTACACTATTTGCAACATGATATGTGACGCAATTGCAACCTGGTTAATTACGAAATTGCAACATGGGCAATTGCGAACCAGGTTAAATTACTTGTTGTTGTTTCTAGAAAAACATCAAATATAATGAGAATGTTGGCAAATAATAGTTGCTCTCTACATCCGATTAATTCTAACTTTAAGAACAAATTCTAAAAAAGCAAAAAGAAATAGAATGGGAATGATGGCAAAAATCTCAGGTTAATACAAAATTAAACACCTATTGTACACCATTTGCGACATGATATGTGACGCAATTACAACCCGGTTAATTACTAAATTACAACATGGGTTAAATTAGGTGAACACCCAGTTAATTACTAAATTACAACATGGCAAACCCAGTTAATTACTAAATTACAACATGGCAAACCCAGTTAATTACTAAATTACAACATGGGTGTTCACATATCATGTTGTAATTACTTGCTACTTGTTATTTCTGGAAAAACATCAAATTTAGTAATTACAACATGGGTGTTCACATATGTGACGCAACATTTGCTACTTGTTAATTACTTGCTTTAGAACCCCACTACACACCGGTGCCTCAGGAGGCCTCCGTTGGACATGGCCAAACCATCTCAACCGGTGTAGAATCAATTTTTCCTCAATTGGTGCCACCCCAACCCTATCTCGAATATCATTGTTCCGGACTCTATCCCTCCTTTTGTGCCCACAACACCATCGTAACATACGCATCTCTGCTACCCTCAATTGCTGGATATGACGCCTTTTTATAGGCCAATATTCAGCACCGTATAACATCGCCGGACGAATCACTGTCCTATAAAACTTACCTTTTAACTTCGGAGGCACCCTTCTTTCCCGTAAAACTTACCAATAAGTAGGTACTACGAGTCTAGCAATTTACTATATCAGCAATGTGTCACTGGAGTGTTGTATTACACACAGATTAAAAAAGAAACTCAATCCATGAACTGAACATCGCCATGCAGCTTGTAAGATCAATGTGCAGTAGCGCATTGCATTCAACGATGAGAGAACGATAAAAATAATCCAAACACAGTGCCATACCTACGTATTCATATTGTAAAGGAATACGAGTGCTAACTGCTAATCCGATGTGAGAGGCCTCCAGATTGAACGAGGACGAGATGTTTGCAGCTACTTACGTCGTGCGAAGGAGCATGGAGCCGACGTTGCCTGTAGTGCGCAGATAGGAAGGGGCGCAGATAGGATAGACGGCGAGAGGTGGCCGGCCGGGGCAGCTGCGTGGTGCCGTCGCGCCCACATCGGCGTCTATCCGCGAGGCAGGGATGTACACGGCGCCGATGTGCTCCGTGTGGTGGGCGGACGCGAGCAAGATGTCGGGAGTGCTGCCGCAGATCGGGGTCGGGGGAGGGGTGGCCCATGCCGGGGGGAGGGGACGAGTCGAGGCTACCGCGTGCTGTCGGGGAGGGGAAGAGTCGAGGACCCCAGCGCGCCTGTCGCCCGCCTGCACGCGCGCCCATGGCCGGCGCCGGGATGGGAGGAAGCCGCCGCGGTGGGGGGATGTGCGGCGGCCGCCACCATGGCTCATCGCGAGGAGACAGAAGCCGGGGCGCCGTGCCAGCAGGGTCGAGCCGCCGCTCCCCGGCGCGTCCGCGTGCAGCCGCGGGCTCGTGGTGGCCCCTGGCCGCGCCGCCGCTGCTCGGGGAGAACCGGAGCCGCGCCGTCGCCGATATGGATGGCCGGAGCCGCGCCTTCGCCGATCTGGAGGTCCGAAGCCGCGCCGTCGCCATCCCTGTCCACCGCCGTCGCCGTCCGTCGTGGGCGTCCGCACGCGGCCGCCAGCTCCAAGGCACGCCGCCGGTGAGGCCGCGATGAGAGTTGGGGAGGGCGGGGATGGGGTAGGAGAGGGGCCGGTGGTTGGGGCGGGGGCGAGGCCGGCGGCCGAGGAGGGCCGGCGGCGTCGCTGCCGCCGCCACCGCCACCGCGGGTCGCGACCGTGAGGATTCCTGCGAGTCGGCCAGAGAGAATGGACGAGTGGGGATTATTTTTTGATAAACTGTCAGGTAGGTTTTTCAAATCAATTTAAAACAGGAGCGGTCGCTTGGGGGTGGGGAGGGTTTGGCCGGTCACGCGTGGACAGTCGGGGTAGTATGGTTGTGTTGGACCAGATACGTACAGTCCAGCCTGGGTGTATTCGATATACACGATGCAACCTAGTTGTAATATAGATATACAATATATATATATTGCTTGTTTAGATGAAATAAAAAAATTAAAAAAATAATTTTTAGTCACTTTGCCGAGTGTAACACTTGGCAAAGGACTGTTTGTCGAGTGTGGCACTCGGTAAAGCTGGAAAAATTGCAGACTAAGAGCTCCATTTTCTCAGCTTTGCCGAGTGCCTTAACCATGGTACTCGATAAAATTTTTTGAAAAAAATAAATTAATTTCTTTGTCGAGTGCCTTTGCCTTGCAGTCGGCAAAGATTCTTTTAAAAAAATTAAATTTTTTGTCGAGTGACTCGCGCGGCGGTACTCGGCAAAGATTTTTTTTTGTTAAAAATATAATTTGTTTCGTGAGTGCCATCCAGACTGGCATTCAGCAAAGGCGCCGCCGTTAATGGCACCGGTGTCGTGACGACTGTTTTTCTTTGCCGAGTGCCTAATAAAATGCACTCTGCAAAGAGCCCTTTGCCGTCAAAAAGTTTCCCCAGGGCCCTTTACCAAGTATGGCACTTGGCAAATCTTTTGCTGAGTATAAAAGACACTTTGTCGAGTGCCGCATGCACTCAGACAAAGATGGGGAATCCAGTAGTGAGTGATATCTTTTTCGCCCAATAATATCTCTATCGTACTACTAGCTACACCCTTTTGTTCTCTAGGACAATGTATTGGAAGATGTACTATTAGTATTCCTCCCTGAATTATTGGGCTGCAAGATGTACTGTTAGTATTCCTCCCTGAATTATTGGGTTGCATTATGAAGAGCTATCCGCAAAACATGAGCCTTGCTTATATTTCATAGTATTGAAGTTCTAAGTTTTTGCTTTGACATTTTACATATACTAGGTTACCGTGCGTTGCAACGGAAAATATAATATCACGGTAACATATATGTATGGACGTGTGTGTTGTATTATTAATTAAAAAGACATTGCAATCGTGTTGCTTTGAAAAATAACAATATATAAGTCTTCAAGAATAATAATTAAAATATAACTCTAATTTCAAGTCCAAGATGCGGCATCTGAGCTCTTATAGCTGAAGTATAAAGATGGCTGAAACTGTAATTGGAAGTATCTTGCACATAAAAGTGAGTACTGTTAAATATCTTGAATAAAAAAATTATCGATGCATTATCTCTTTAATGGCGTTAGAACCTCTTTATATATGATATTCTTCGTGAATATATCCTTTGTCAGTTTCTTCTTCCTGTTCCCTTTGCTCATGTCCTTCTTAGCCGACGACATAGCCAGGATCCTAATATTTGATCTTGTCGTGGCTCTTGATAGCGCTACATACAATTGGTGCGAGAACACTAGTTCCGACAAGTATACCCTAATGGCTTGTGTAAGTGAATTGGATTCACTTTGTCTATCTAATTGTGTAATACGAAAAGTCAAAAAAACATATTAACAACTAATACCATTTGCTTATATTACAAAGCATTGATACAATACAAGGACGACCAGTAGTTACCTTTGTTGATCTGGTTTGTCAAGTCTCTAAATGGTGTGCGACAACTGTGATTTTGATTTTCAAGGGGATCCATGTACCTATAAAAATGACAGCATAAAACATAAAAAAGATGAACCAAGTGTGAAGCTTATAAAACAAGGTTGATTATATAAAAGTTTGGATGACTCTAACTTTATTTGTCTTTTAAGCATAGAGACTTTTGGCTTCTAATCCCCACTTCGATCAAGAGATCTCACTCACTCTCACATAGACCGTTGGCAGTTCAGATCGCTGCTGACTCGAGTAGAGGTTATTAGCAAGTCTCTAAAAATTTCCACTAATTTCCACTTTATTTTTTTCCCTTTTCCTTTTTCACTCTTCATTCACTCCCAAACATTATCCCCTTCACCCATACCTGATTGTTTGTTTCTTTTTTTTTTCAGGGATGTGGATCGCAGGGTTGTTATCTTTATTCTTGCGGGGTTGAGTGGGCTTTTAAGTTTTTTTTTTAGCGGGGATTTGCGGGGATGAGGGGATTGCAAGGCTCCACGCGGTGAAAGCCAGAGGACGCGGATCGCAAAGGCACACGGTGAAAGCCGGGTGCATGAAAACTTTTGACGTTTTTTAGTTGTATATGTAGATTTCACTCTTCATTCACTCCCAAACATTATCCTCTTCACCCATCCCTGATTGTTTGTTTCTTTTTTTTATTTTTTTGCGGGGATGTGGATCGCATGGTTGTTTTCTTTATTCTTGCGGGGTTGAGTGGGCTTTTAAGTTTCCTTTTTTAGCGGGGATTTGTGGGGATGAGGGGATTGCAAGGCTCCCGTTGATTTGACGGGAGGGGCGCCGATCGCATGAGAACACGCGGTGAAAAGCCGGAGGACGCGGATTGCAAAGGCACGCGGTGAAAGCCGGGTGCATGAAAACTTTTGACCTTTTTTTAGTTGTATATGTAGATTTGTGTGTGGAAAAACACTATATAGTGGGGCTGCTTGTCTTTTTTAACAAATTAGGCTGAAGAGCTACAGATTATATATTATATATTTATAAATAAGAAGACCAAAACTAGACAAACAATAGTCATAGATGGGGTTTACAATGGAAACAACTACAATGTCTAACAACTTTACCATCACCCCACCCTACTACCAAAGAAAAGGGAACAAACACCACTACTTCAACCGTTCATCTAACCAAAAGGCAAAAATCCATCGTCGGTTCGAGGAGGACCCAGTGGCAAGAACACCTGAAGGTGATTCACAGTCTAGAATTGCATCTTTATTGAGTTTCATGTCATTTTCAACAATGCCTAAATCCTTTAGCAGACTGTTGTTGGTATTTCTTAGCATCCCTACTAAAGACATAATCTTCAGCAATGACCTCAAGAAACACTTATGGTATTGATGTGACTTAGAAATAATATATATGAAATTCTGCAAGCACAAAGATAATATCAATGTAGCACTTCACCGGGAGTATTCCAGCTATCGTTATTTATATTTTATCAGGGTAAGGACTAACAAGATGTATTGATAACTTATACTTAAAATGAATCAAAGAGCTAGGCACTTTTTTTTTTGCAAAGTGTGCATACCACACACAAACCAGAGCAACTTGGGCTGGGTAGGGTGTGCTTACGAGAGGAGCACGCCTCTAACGCCCCGCATTTTTACTTCCGAGGTAAAAAGCAGGTTTAAGGGTTATTATCCAACAAAGCAATGCCTTCTCAAATAACAACCGCAAATCAAAGAGTTGCAACGGAACAATAGTTAAGACCTTACAAAAATTGCTACATTTAGAAAAATAGCAATTAATAAATATTATCTAAAATAAATATAATCATAACTCTTTAAATTATAATATGAGTTTTGTGTAGCTTGTAGTTCTTCTCTGATTTCCTCTAGATCATGTGCTTGACGTATCTCGTCTTTTTATCTGAAGGGAGAGGGTTATAACAAGAGTGAGTACAAAATACTCAGCAAGCAATAATATATCCATGAAATACATGCCTAATCATCTGTCATATCCATTCTCAATCATAGATCATTTATCAAAAAGTTACGTATTTTAGAAAATAAGTTAAGAAATCTATTATCACCCATAAGTGAGAAAGAACCTCCTATAGGCTCCCGTAGCCTCCAATCTAGGAGACAGGACATTAATTCATGGTTTTAACCTTGCGCAGGTTTGTGTCAACCGACCCATGATTATCCTGACCAATTTTCCATTGCACTTCCTTCGGTGCAACTCATGGTCAAGATACCTTCACTTTCCCCACTTTCGTATTATATATATCCACATCTACTCATGTGCGCTAATATATGCGCCTGGCTGTACTTCATCGATAGCTGATTGGGGGTTATCTCATCACCCCAACCCTCTCTAGACATACCATAGGAAGTATATAATAACTTTCATGGGTACCGGACTCGGCCCGTCACAAACGAACTCATGGTAGACACGATATAATACGGCACACATAATGAGTGAGAAGGGGTAAGTCCCTATATTATTCATTGTCGATATAGAAAGAGCTCGACCCACCCAAATTCATCATCATCATCAATCCATGAGCTCTCGCTACACCGAATAATCAGTTATCATTAATTAATTGAAAATTAGCTGCTACATCAGCTAACCCCATATCATCAAAATTAACATGATGTCATCCATCATCATCATTGTCCATTCAATTTAATTTAGAAAATAGATTTTAATACAAGTATTTTGAAAATAGGTTTAATTTTGTAAAATTTATATTTCATCTACATGACTTGCCTGTCCCTTTTAACTATCAACGTAGATCCGTCTGTATACTTCGGATGTCCTTCGATATTTTAGCTTGCTTCCTGTCATTGTAATATTTATATATATGGGAATTTAGTAAGAAATATAAGAATACACATAAATGTATAAATTGTGTCTACGTAGTTGTGTGTCACATTTTACAATTTACAGTCATCAAGATATTTCATTAGTCTAAGATTTTAGCATCGGCATGATTTATAGACAATATATTGGTCCATACGAATTTAGCCTTTCACTAAATTAATTAGTATTCTTAATCTTTCTTTATTCTCACGTGAGCTATTAGTACATACGTATACTACTAGTATAGTGGCAGCAAGGTCAACAGACCTGGCGACCAACGCACGCACTCCTCTTCTCCCTCATTCTGGCTGCTTCCTTCCCCCTTCCAGTTCCTGCTACTCATGGCCATGGCGTTCAAGCTAGCTGCCCCAAATGGATGACCATAGTTGGCGGTTCCTCTTCATCGATTGGTACTACAAATCAAATTCCTATGCACTCTATGTGCTTGCTAATCATTTTTTCCCTTCGATTGCCCTCTCTCTCTCTCTCTCTCTCTCTCTCTCTCTGCCTCACCTATCTCCTCATCTGTTCTTCATGCCGTGGTAACTCCCGCTGCTCAAATCCACCACCATGGGTGGAGAATCTCGCCATCAAACACCTCCATTCTATATCCCCCTCTGTATCTGCACTATTGATGGATTTTCCTCCCTCTGATTTTGCCTTTTGGGAACCCTAGTTTCGGTGGCAGGGGCTCGCCGTCGCCGCCAGTCGCGTCCCAGTGCACCGGGTGCCGTGATGGGGCTTGGGGCCGCCGCATGTGCTAGCTGCGAAGATGCACGCGGTTGTGCCGCTGGGTGCACCGGCGCTCGGGTGTGTGGTCGCTGCTGTGTGGTGGCGCCAAACTGATGTCGGCTCTGCTGTGTTTAGCTGTGTGAGATGATTTCCTAACTTGGCATCTCCTCCCTGGTGCACCATCTCCCTTCTAGTCTCTAGCTATGGATGGATTCCTGGGTTGTGATGTTGTGCCACTGAAATTGTGCCGCGGTATGGAATGGGGATGTGCTTAGAAATCGTATGCTCATTACGTGTATACTTAAACTGAAATTTAGTGCTTGTGATGAGAAAAAGGAAGTCACCTTTGCTTTTTGATGTGCTCTGCCGAGGCTATGAGCACACCATCGCTGTTGTGGCCATGCCGGCATGACTCCTCGTTCATGCCTGGTCAGCTCGTTCTTCCATCTTCAGCACACCGCTACTTCTCCGTTCATGGTCAGCTTGCTCTCCGGCTCCTCTTCTTCTTGGCAGGATGATTTGGCAGTGTCAAAGAAATTGTATTGAGATGATTGGTAGGAGGAATCAGTGGGTGGTTGATGTCTTTGAATTTTTTGCTGTGAAAAGAGTTTACTTGCTCTACTTCTATTGATCTCCTCTCCAGGTGATCTTCGGCTATGGGCTTGTTGCTTCTTCTAGGCTCCTCTCCCTACTGTAGTACTACTGCCTTCTCCCTACTACTACATCGATGGAGGCAAGGCCTTTCACCTGAGCCCTTTTGTACTACTACTCTCCTCCAGCTTTCCTAAATATTTTACTCAAGTCATGGCTGGTCAAAATACTTAACTGATTTCATCTTAAATTTTACTATAAAAAAAATTTCTCATCACATTAAAATATTAACATATATATAAAATACTAAATATAGATAAAATAAAAAACTAATTATATATTTCTATCGTATTTTACGAGATAAATATTTTAAACCTACTTAATTAATATTTAAATAATTATTATTAAATAAAAATAAAATTGCTATAGCGTTTAAGGGTCGGTGCACCAACTTTGTAAACGAGGCTCGGTTATATGGCGGTGAGCTGCTATTGGTCCGACCTATTCTAGAAGGGCATGGCTGCCCATGCTGGCTTGCAAATCTGTGCTGTGGATCTTTGTGGCGCCTTGTGTGGCATTGGAATGGCTGTAAACTCGTATTGCAATTGCAAGGGGTATTTGTGGAGGTGAAATTTAATTGAGATGGATGGTAAATATGCCGGATGATGAATCCCCAGAAGTTAGAGGTGCCGATTGGCTCTGGCCAGTCCTGGTATCTCGATGAGCTATGTAACGTGATATTATGGGGTCTGACTTCAAAACAAAAGTTAAGATATGCTTAGCTATACATGGTCAATTATAACTGACAATAATATTATTCTACAAGAAATGTACTTGTATGTGGTGCCTACCATACACCAAGAGGTTTCTTTTATTATGTAATATTGTAACATACTATTTGTTTGTCGTTAACATAGTCAAACACATGACTCAAATATTTATGTATACTAATATGGTCCTTTGTTAGTATCATGAAATGGGGAAAAAATTGAAATTACTTGTTTTTAGCTTCTTGTTAATTAATGAATATTAGCCTCATGATTATTCATTAGATTAGCTTAAAAAAGTTGGGGTGTTACAACGCCCACTTACTCTAAACAGACGTAAACCCAGAGATAGAATACTAATGCGAATGATAAATGTATCAGAGTACTTCAGCGTAGAGCACTCTCCCTCAACGACGGAGCTCGATACAAAATCAAGGGGGGCCAACTTGACAAAAACACAAGTGAAATACGTTGACATAAGAAATAAAACCATATATACTGTATATTCTATAATATATTTACGTATCAAGTGACTACGAGACTGTCCAGACTACTCTTAAACAAGTTATGAACTAAAACTAGCTACTTATATTTATAATTGGGTCATATTTCACAAAATACAGGTGACCACAAACTATTAAACAAGCTAAGCCAAAATATATGTCAAACGACATAGGATTGCCGAATCCTAAAAGTCCGCTCTTCTGTTCTTCAGATCCTTGAAAGCTGAGATTATATCATCATAGGTGTAGTGATCTAAAATTTCACCTTCGACCTGAATAAGCAAGCTGTTGGCAAGGTATTGATCTTTCATCTTGTTACGCAGCCTTGTCTTGATGATCTTCAAGACAGAGAAAATACGTTCTGCAGTAGCTGTTGAAACTGGGAGAGTAACAAGCAAACGGATCAATCTATCAACCAAGTTATGAATTCTATGCCGTCCTGTCTTAACAAAGACTTGACATAGGTCCACCAAGGTAGAAATATGTTTAATGTCTTCATTGGTAGAAGCATCAACAATAAAATGGTTTAGTTGACGCTCTAACCCAATCATTTCTTGATGATTGAAATCCATCGGGTAGTACTTCTCAACCATTCTGCATATCTCTTTTGATTGGAAATCTACAAATCCATTTCTTGGTACAAGTGTAACAATGATGGACAAAAGATCCATCACCTTCTCATTGAACTTTTTGTTTAATTCAACCAACTGGGTATCAATGGTTGCACGAAATATCTCCACTCGATAGTAGCGCTCCTTAGTAAAATGTTCAGGTTGACGATGAGCACGACCACCATGCAAAATGTATGTTTCTTCCATATTTGGAATAAGAATGTCATGCTTCATGCAGAACTCAACAACTTGGCAAAAAAAGTTTCCCATCCATCATCAGATCTCATTTTCTCAAGAAGTACTTTTGTGGTTTGCACAAGCCAAATAGCATTTACTATATCTTGTGATTTCTTTTGTAAAGCTTGGCCAAATTGTTCAGTTATTTCTAAGATTTCCCTCATCATACATAGCACAAACACAAACTCAAATGATGTCAAGCACTTGAAAGAAGTATCTCCATCAACATGGTTTGCACCTGCAGTTGAGTCAGCAGCCAGATTCTCTAGAACTGAACTTACTGGTTTAAACATGTCCATAAGGCTCAAAACAGAGCCTAGGTGAGAACCCCACCTAGTATCTCCGGGACATCTCAATGAACGGATTTGGTTTGCTCCTTGACCTGTCTCGAGCTCATCAATAGCTAGCAAACGTGCAAGTTCAACCATTTGGGCATCATGGAGCTCATCATGACGCTTTGATAATGAGTCAACTGTGTTCACAATAAAGAGAAGATGCTAAAAAAACTGGGTAACATGAACCACATCCTTTGCTGTAGCAACAAGAGCAAGTTGCAAGCGATGTGCATAGCAATGGACATAATATGCATAAGGACATTCTCTAAGAAAAAGTGCTTGTAGTCCATTCAACTCTCCCTTCATATTACTTGCACCGTCATAGCCTTGGCCACGTAGGTTTTGGATGTCAAAGCCATATTTGGACAACACATATTTTCTCTTTTAATGTCAATGATTTGGTGTTCTTTACGTGTATCAAGTCAAAGAACCATTCTTGTAAAACACCATCTATATCAATAAATCTTAGAACAAGTGCCATTTGCTTTCTCTTTGCCATATCACATGTTTCATCTAGAGAACTTAGCATCACCAATTTCTTCACGGATATGCTTCCTAACTTTTATTGCAAAAATACTTAAAATCTCCTTTTGAATATCTGGTGAAGTGTATTTGCAATATTTTGGGCATTCTCTAAAATTACACTTGCAATTTTAGGATTGAAGTCTGCAAGAAGCTGTAGCATTTCAATAAAGTTTCCTCTGTTTTTGACTGAGGCGTCTCATCACGACCTCTAAAAGGACATGACTGCAATGTTAGCCACTTGATAGCTGCTATTGATGTTCTTAGACGAAGACGATTTTTTTCTTCTCTCTGTCAGTTGCAACTTTCAAAATATTTTCTATATGATTTGGCTGATTCAGTATAGCTTGACATTCTCTTACTGCATTATTGTGTTGTGAGCAAGGTGTGGATCCGACATGAACTAAGAAGCCACACTTTTTTCCATCATTAACTTTCTTCCAACTATCGAAACCTTGTGCTGTGAACACATCAAATCCACCTCATTTCTTTATATTATTGCTGCAAAGGAAGCAGAAAAAACAATATGCACGGCCGGTGCTCTTTGAATATTCCAACCAAGATGGAAATTGACTGAACCAAATATAATTGAAACGGCGTTGATACCCTTTGGGTCCAGAAGGCTTGTATTTCTTCAATAATGGTTGTATTGGACCTAACTGCAAGTATGCTCGCCGCACTTGATCTCTCTGGTCATTTGGATATTGCCAAATTTGTAGACACAATGCAGGATCTCTCTCCAAGAATTAAATGCCTTGAAACATGACTTGTTTATTCATTTGATTTTCTTCTTCCTCAATTCCAGCTCCTTCCATATCTTCTGTTGTTATTCCTTCTTCTGCTATTCCATTTGCTTCTTCATGGACTTCTTCTGCCAGTTCATTTTGTTCTTCTTCCACATCTGCACCTTCTTGTTCTCCTAGCCTCACTTGATCCAATCCATCTAACTGAGCTGTTGTAGCTTCCCCATTTCCTTCTTGCCTTTGAGGTTTCAAATCACCTAGCTGAAGTATTGGAGGAGCCTGAAAGTTATCTTCCTCTTCCCCATCTGATTCATCTCGTTTTATTTTGTAAAAAGAATGGAGAGGCATAATTTTCATGCGAACCATTGTTTCTACCTAATTAACAAATTGCATCCAGTTAATTTTGATCTGAATCTCAATCTAAAATCAACTAAAATCGCTAAGGAAAAAATAGAGAAAAAGATTGAAATTACAGATTGAAGAAGAAAAACTCACCTAGCGATGAGTGGCGCATCCAGCATGCTGTGGTGCCGCCGGTGCCCGGTAGGCGCGGAATCGAGGGAGCAGGACGAGGATCTGCGGCGGCCGGCCTGTGCCGGATCGCGGCAAGTGCGTCCTCGTTGCCTTCGCCGTCTGCGGCGGCGGCCAGCGGGACTGACGAAGGCAGAGCGGCGGAGGCTAGGTCGGAGACTCAGAGGAGCAGCCGTGCGGAGTCGTCCCCGAGTCAGCGAGTTGCCGAGTCAAGCACCACACCAGCTACTATTCTATCTTGTGTGTTGTTGGGCTGTGCAGCCAGCTATTCATGTTCATGGGCCGAAGAGTTCCTGAGAATTTTATGTTGGACAAACGGAGGCTGGAGCCCAGTTTGACCTCTAAGAAGCTCCGTCCGTGCTCTCTGTAGCAGTAGGAGGCACGGAGCACCTCACGGCGTGGTCCGCGATGGCGTGTCACGTGGGAGTGGACGGTCGGCGGCGACGTGAAAGCGCGGCCAGCGGCAAGGCACATGCGCCGAGGCACGGCCGGCGGCGAGACGCGCGGCGGATGCTTGGCTGGCGACGCACGGACCGCGTTATCCGGATCACCTCACCGGGTACCGTGCAGCCGAACATCTCAGATTAATGTAACAGAAAAACTATTACCACCTCCTCCTCCCGTCACAGTTGTAGTGAGGTTTTCACCTTCCCCATCTCATATAAGGCCATTTATTATACTACTTTTTTCACAATATTGGCATGTGCTTTTGAATTGTTCTTACTATCTTATACATTGCCCTCTCATATGATGGAGAAAGGCGACAGTGCAACACTGCTACTTTTGACTGTGAGCTATACAGACACAGTTGTAGTGCAACACTGCTACTAGTCAACACGACAGTGCATGCGTTATCTTTTGAATTTATTCGTGACGTATGTCTGTATTCGAATAGATGCTACAGCTATACTTAGATGAGAAGTCTTAAAAAGAATCTTCAGATACATCATCCGCATCTCCTACTTCCATGGGGTCTGCAATAAGAGAGCACTAGTTCTCCTTTGACAAATTGTGAAGGTTAGCGTAGCCCAAGTAGCTCTCCCCGCTGAACGAGCTGAACTGGCCATAGTTTGGTATGCATCCTGACAAGTTGTTGTAGGCAACAGAGAACACCTCTAAAGATGACATCTGAGTCATTTGTCAAGGTATCGGTCCACTTAGCTCGTTATGGGACAAGTCCAGGCTTTCCACGGCGCTCATGTTTGCAATGGTAGCTAGAATTAGGCCACTAAAGGAATTGTGTGATAGATTGAGGGACTTGACATGGATTAGATTTCCTATCTCCCAAGGAATTTCCCCTAATAGCATGTTTGTCGAAAAGTCGATGCCAGACGTTAGATTGAAAAAATTACGGCTGTATGTGTAAACATTCCCATTAGTGGAGAAGGTGAAGCCTTGGAGGACATAATCAGCATAGACTTGCATATCATCACTGTCAATGTTATGTAGGCGCCACACAACATAGTCCATAGGAAGAGAAAAGAAATCAATGTCATCTGTGAGGTATCCAAATGAGATGCCACCTATGCAAGGTGGTAATATACCCGAAAGTCTATTGTGCGACAAGTCAATTATATTCAAGTAATAGAGATCACATATGTCCACGGAGATCTGCCCATGAAACATATTTGAACCCAAGAGCAGAAACTTTATTTGGGAAAGATGTTTTATCCAATCAATACTGCCTTTGAACTGGTTATAACTTAGATCTAGAGCCCTGACAGAGGAGCAGTTGAAAAAATAACTAGGAAAGCCTGAGAGAGCATTGCTTGACATGTTCAAAAACAGTAGTGGTAACTTGGTGCTACAGTTTGGTACAGACCCTTGAAAGTCGTTGTCTGATATATCCAAATATTTAAGATCAGTCATATTGCAAATCATTGGATAAATTTGACCAGATAAATTATTACTAGCAACACTAAAAAATTCTGAGGAAGAAACATTCCAAAATGATACATCAAGTTCGCCGGACAATTTATTATCATTAAAATCCATGACTTCCACATAACCATCTGATAGATTGTTAGGCAATGCCCCTTCCAAATAGTTGCTATCAAGGTATATTTCTTCAAGATTACAGACATGATGAGCCCCACCAAGTATGGGACCACTGAGATTGTTGTTTGAGAGCTTCAGGTGTTGCAGCAACAGCGAACAATCACTGAACAAGCAAGATGGCACCTCCCCTGTAATTTCATTGTTTGACAGGTCTACAAATTCCAAGTTGCTAATATTGCACAGAGATGATCGTAAGTGTCCAAAAATATTGTTATACGAAGCATCGAGAACTGTTAGATTGGGAAACACTGAGCTGATGTCCATTGGCAGGTTTCCCCTGAAAAAGTTTATAGATATGTTGATCATTTGGAGATTAGATTGTTGCTGCCACATCAGATCCAGCGATCCTACTAGCAAGTTATTTCCAAGATTTAGATAACTCAGAGCTGTTTCATTTGAAAACATCCAATTAGGCAGGCTCCCTCCCAATTTGTTGTTGGATAGATCAAGGATTTGCAATTGACGATGTCTGACAAATAATTTTTTTTGAGAAAATAAAAAAAAGACAAATAAATTTGATCCTGCAATAATACTACTGTCAAGGTTATACCCAGAGAGCATTAGTACTTGCAGTTGAAACGATGGAGTCACACTTGTAAGGAACTCCACATCAATAGCCAATTCATTATTCCCTGATAAGTCTACCTTCTTTAACTTGGTGCAGTTCCGTAGCCAAAAGAAATCAAACTTCCCATTTAGATTATTTGCTGCTACGTTGAGAGTTTTAAGAGACAAAGAAACATTTGAAGACAAGCTTATAGGTATCTGCCCTTGAAGGAGATTTACAGAAAGATCCAAGTATTCAAGGCGTGGAAGCTCCAATAACCAAGATGGGATGCTTCCATTCAATCGATTGTATCCTAGACGAAGTTCTCTCAAGTTCTTGAGATTTCTAATCCCTGTCATCATGCAAACATAAGCTGAGAGCAAAAAAGGTTCTTTTGACTGTGAATGTGTGTGCTTTGACAAAAAGTCACACGAATAAATTAAAGTAGTCAAGCATCACGTGCTACGTACCATCAAAATTTTGAAGACAAGCAAAATTCATAGATAAATCCAGCATCTCAAGCTCATGAAGCGAGGACAAGATGGTTGAATTGAGATGCCAGCATGGACCTCCAGTTTCAAAGTTCATAGAGGCGAGGTCGAGACCCGACACTCGTGTTCTGTTGTTTTTTTTTTTGAAGGGACTGGAAGGGCTCGCGCCCCTACAGGAACTTTTATTGAAAAAGAGACAACCACAGTCTTAAACATAACAGAGAGTAAAAAGGAGAAAGAGCAAAAAAGGAACTAAAAAGGCTCAGGAGACAAAGAAAGGAATGAAGAAAATAGCCGAAGTAAGAACTGTTACAATAGATTCTGGATCCATAAATAAAAAGTAGCTG
Source organism: Bothriochloa decipiens (assembly GCA_023333625.1). NCBI lineage: Eukaryota > Viridiplantae > Streptophyta > Magnoliopsida > Poales > Poaceae > Bothriochloa > Bothriochloa decipiens. Next base: position 8,623,796 of record CM041647.1, read on the forward strand.
AAAACCTGGTCTTCACCCGTAAGGAGAGGACTCTGATTTCTTCTTCGAAGATCTCAGTTGCTCTGTTCAGTTGAGGCAAAATGCCATGAAATATTAGCTCATTTCTGACATTCCATATAGCCCAGCACATAAGGATAGCCACTATCATGAAGAAATCTAGATTGGCCTGTTGCTTTATCTCTTGGACTGCCTCTAAAATATCTGTCTGATTCTGAATGTTGATGTTGATAGCATTCCAACACTGAACTGCAAAGGGACAACTTAAGAAGAGGTGCTGCACTGTTTCTTCTACTACACACTGACATAGGACACATGATTGATTGAAGTTGCATCTGTTTTCTTTTGAGAATGTTTCTTGTACTGAGCTTGTCTTTCATTAGTAACCAAAAGAAAACTTTATGCTTCGGTTGGCAGCAATTTGTCCAGAGCCACTTGAATTGTTCTGGAGTTTGCCTCTGTTCTGTGTTGTTTTTGTAGATCTTAGTCACTGAGAAGTTTCCCCAGATTGTAGTCCAGCGATCAGGTTGGTTGGAGATCTCCACTTCGTTTCTCAGAATTTGCAAAGCTTGCAACTGCTGGTAGGCTTCATTGGACAATGGAAGAAAGAACATCTCTGAGAGTTGTTGCTGGGTAGACCATTCACTAATTGTCATATTTTCCTTCTTAACAAAGGAAAAGAGCTCAGGAAGCCAGGATTTCAGAATATGATTGTTCCAGTTGTCTGACCAGAGGAGCAAGTGTTCCCATCGTGAATTTCTACTTTTGCCATCTTTTTGTAATCATCTAAGAGCTTGAGGATGTCTCTCCACCAAAAGGAGCCCCTCTTGATGTGATTGGGGAGCTTACCATTCTGATAATGTTTCTCCTAGACTAGGGACACCCATGGAATATCCTTTTTATTGAAGAATTTGTCCAAGTTTTTCATCAGTAGAGCATCATTCTGTCTTTTCAAGTCAATAACTCCTAGTCCTCCTTCATCTTTTGTGCTACATACCATTTCCCATGCTGCCTTTGGTGGTTTTTTGGAGTTTATGTCGGCTCCTCTCCATAGACAATGCTTCCTGTACTTATCAATTTGCTTGATTACTCCTTTTGGCAGACAAGAGTACACATGTAGAAAGTTGGGAGTGCACTGAGCACAGCATTTGTAATCTCAAGTCAACCAACTTGGGTAAGGAAGGTAGAGGTGGAAACCAGTCTCCTTTCACATTTACTGATCAAAGGAAGGTAATCATCTACCTTGGGCCTGGTGATCCCAAGGGGCAGCCCAGGTAGGTGAAGGGGAAGGACCCAATAGCACAGCCAAAGGTGTTGGCCAAATGATTAACTCTTGGTGCCTCAATGTTAATTGGGACCATGAAGGATTTGCTGAAGTTGACTTTTAGGCCAGTGGAGGAGTGGAAAGAATGAAGGATGGACTTTAAGAAAAAGAGTTGTCTGGCATCTCCCTCCATTATAATCAGAGTGTCATCAGCGTATTGAATGATAGGGAAGTCAGGGGATACAGAGGGAATGGGAAGGTTAAGTATACCATTGTTCATGGCATTATTGAGGATGCTCTGCAAGAGATCAACAGCTAGAACAAAGAGGAGAGGGGAGAGAGGGTCCCCTTGCCAGATGCCTCTCTTGCAGAAGATGTTTTTTCCAGGAACTCCATTAAGAAGTACTTTTGAGGTTCCAGTGTCAAGAATGTTTTTGATCCAGGAGATCCAGGTGGGGCCAAAACCTCTGGCCTCAAGGAGTCTAAAAATGGTGTGATGTTTAATTTTATCAAAGGCTTTCTCAAAATCAAGCTTTAGGATGATGATCTCCTTTTTTGAGTGGTGACAGAGGTGCAAGTATTCGAAGGACCAAGCAAGGCAGTCCTGGATAGTTCTTTGCTTAATGAAACCATATTGGTTCCTATGGATGAGAGGCAAGATAATCTCCTGGAGCCTATTTGCCAGCAGTTTGGTGATTAGTTTCATGGAACCATTGAGGAGGGAGATGGGTCTAAAGTCAGACACAGATTGCGGGGTGGGAACCTTGGGAACCAAGGTGATAAAAGAGGAGTTGATGCTTTGGAGACAAATATTGGAAGACTGGAATCCCCAGCAAAGGTTATAGAAGTCATGTTTGACGGTTGGCCAACACTCCCATCTGGACCCGGAGATTTATCATTAGGCAGCATCTTGATAACATCATCAATTTATTGAATGGAGAAAGGCTCTTCTAGGTGATCAAGGCCACCCTGCTGTTGAATCAGGGAGGAGAGGTCGAACAGCATATCACTGCATTCAGTGTGGCCCAGCCTATCCTTGAAGGATTCCCAGATGAGCAGTTCTTTGTCAGAATGAGAATAGTGAGTGAGTCCACTGTTATCAGTCAGGCTAGTAATTGAGTTTCTTCTATTCCTTAAGGTAGCATTGGCATGAAAGAATTTCATCCCAGCATCTCCCAGTGTTGCCCATTTTATTGATCCCCTCTGCTTCCAGTAGATTCTCTACTGCTCAAGGAGGATTAGAAGCTTTTCCCTGAAATGACTCTAAAATTCCATTCTTCAAGACTCAAGTCTCTTGCTTCCTCCAAGATATCAATGAACTGAATAGTGATAGAAATGTTTTCAATTGAGCTTTTGAGGTTGGACAAGGTAGAGCTCCATGCTTTCAGTGCTGCTCTGAGTTTTTTGTACTTGAAGGTGATGCATTTTGCTTGGTTTGAGATAGAATGAGGTGCAGTCCAATTATCAGTTAGTATTTGCTGAAAGTCATTTCTGAGTAGCCAATAATTTTCAAATCTAAAAATATTGGATCTTGGGATAGCAGTTGAGATGGAAATAACCAAAGGGTAGTGATTAGAGACTTCCATGGTTAAGGCTTTGCAGGTAGTGTCAGGGTATGAAAGGGTCCAATCATTATTGGTAAACACCCAGTCCAACTTTTCCAACAGAGGAGGTTGCTGCATATTTGACCAGGTATACTTACCTGCCCAAGAGTTGGATTTCAGATAGTCCCAAGAAGCTAATAGTACTGTTAAAAAGAAACATATCATTGATGTCTGCTCCATCTCTGTTCCTGTTTTCTGGGTATCTATAAAGGTTAAAGTCTCCCATGATAAGCTAGTCTTCATTGTCTTGCATATTTAGGTTTTTTAGCCAGTTTGAAAATTCAGTTTTTCCTTCTGGCACACAAGGGCCATAAACATTTACTAGATTCCAGACCGTATCATCAACATTTGAACGAAGCTCAACCACCATTCCAAAACCACATGATAGTTTCATGTTTCCTTGGAACAAACTAGATTTCCAGGCTACTAGCAGCCCACCAGAAGCACCCACAGACGACACAAAACAGAAGGCATCTAAGTAACCTGGTAGGAGCTTTCTCAGAAACAACTGATCAACTATGTATCTTTTTGTTTCTTGGAGGCAGATTACATCACAATTACCCTCCATTATTTTATTTCTGATGGAGTCCCATTTTCTAACTGCATTCATTCCACGCACATTCCAACACAGTACTTTCCAGGTTCTAACATTCGGTCGATTCATTAAGGAAACAACATAGTCTTAAGCAAGGAGGTTCTTTCAGCCAGAGGCAATGCCTGAACAGATGGACTAGCTCCGTGGATGTCCTCGGGACAAAAAGAGAAAGTAACTTAACAAAAGCATCTGGAATCTAGTTTTCTTCCACAGATACATTTCTTGGACCTACTACAAGCACTAGTATTATAAATAGGCATGCAAAAGCTGACAGTGACCATTTTGCATGGGTGACTATATTCATCATTCTGGTGTTGGAATCCTTCCCCCACTTCTCTGGCTTCTCCCAAGTCTTCATGGCCAAGGCCAGCTATGTGCCCATTAGATCCATCAGCCTGCACTTCTGGGATGATCCTAGCTCTTGCCACTGGATAAGCCCTCTTTCTCTTTTCCTGTAAGAGATCATCAGTTATTTCAGATTCCTCTAGATTACATAAATCGATGGCAAGCTTTTTGATAGTTGCTTTTTTCATAGTTGGGGGTTTAACTCTGCAGGCAAAACAGTTCTTTTCTTTACAGCCATCAGGCTTGAAACCTTTGCTAGAGTTTTTTTTATTCTGGGACTCCTTCTTACCTCTGACTCCACTTGAGCAGTAGCTCTCTTGTAGCTCCTCTTTTTTGGAGGGACCTTACTTGAAGGCATCTCTATCTGTCCTCCTTGCTCCAGGGAATCTGTCAGACAGATAAGATCAGAGTTTGGACAAGAAGCTGGTATGGATAGCTTCACTATCTCTGACTCCATTCAGTTTAGGCATCCAACTAAACCAGACAGTAACCTAGTTCTGGTCCACTCAAAGTTAGTTGGATTAAGAAGCTGTGCTATAAGAAAATTGACCCAGTTTGAAGGAATGGTAACATGCAGGTTGCTGGGATTACTTGAGGAGAAATACTTAGCGCACAACCTTGTTGCTTGAGCATTGATAGCTGAGGACCAAGTTGGTTCCACATTCACCATTGTGCTCACTGCTCCTCCTATCTCTGGAGTGTCCTGAATAAAGAAGTTGTCTACAACCATGGCATTTAAGACGTCATTTTCTTCTGGGATTAAAACCTGATTCACATTCTGTGTTAGGGAGACCCAGTTCAGGAGCAGGAATGGGCATCAGGTCATTAGTCTGTCCCATATTTTCTAACTGAGTTGCCATCAGCTTATTAGTCTGCATCAAATCATCTTGCTGGGCCGCCTGCTGCACTGTCAGAGTGATCTCCATTGTCTGTTTAGGAGTACCTAGCTGGGCTGGGCTTATTTCATGCTGACCTTCATGGTGGGCTTCATTGTGTTGGGCTGGCAACTCTTCCTGGGCCACATTCCCATTTCTTTTGTATATGGGGTTGCCCAGAAAGAGCATTTGTTCTGCCTTGTTCAGCTGGCATTGGACTAGTGACCCATCTATTTGAATAGCTGTCAGATTTCCAATCTTGTCCTAACCATTTGGGTTCTGTCCATGGTTGTTCTGCCCATTGTTGTTCTGCCCACTGTTCTGACCATTTGAACTCTGCCCATGGTTAATCTGTCCATTGCTGTTCTAACCATTTAAGCTCTGATCCTGATTGTTCTGCCCATTGCTTTTCTATCCCATTTCATACTCTTCTGCTAAATCTGCCATCAATTGCTCCTGGGGGAACTCTTCTACAAGGTAATTAACAGGGGATCCCAAAGCTGGAGCTACAACATGGTTTTGCTCATCAGATGCACCCAAAGCCAGGTCATGATTGAGATCACCCTCAAGTGGCAGTGGCTGGACATTGAGCTGAAAGACTTCTCCTTGACCTTGAAGCTGATGGTGGATATGTTCACCTTGGCCAAAGGGGTCATTTTCCAAGGGCTCAATGATAATAGGATCTAAATCCATATCCATTGGGGGTTGGTTAAGATCAAGACCAATTGGAGCTTCCTGGTTCAGATCAACGACTCCATTCATGTTAGGCATAGAATTATCATTACCTTCATCATTGACAATGGCCACTTCCTCTGCATCAGCCTCTGTTTCATCTGCTATCTGCATCTGCTGTCCTTGGTTCTGCTGGTTCTGATCAGGAATGTCCATAGGCCAAGGTTCCCAGCCGTTGCCTTCCAAAGCCTGCTCTTGCTGGGAGGCCCAAATGGACCATTGATAGGTTGTCCTAGGCAAAAATAATCAAAAGGCAAACCCAATTCAAGGTCCAAGTACACAGGGATGGGGTCCTCAGGTGGAGGACCTTCCCCCAGGGGTGAAATCTCATATTTGGTTTTGATAATTGATGACACCCAATGTTGCTAATGCTTTTCTCTAAGTGTGACTAGACACATAGCAACATGATGGTGAGGCCAAGGACTTGGTGATGGACTTGTCATGGTGATGATCAAGCATCGAGGCTCAAGGCTAAGGTATCAAGGGATAGGTATTTTTCTTTTCGGTGATCGAGACACTATAGAGAGTGTGATCACGTTTAGGATTGATAACCGACTATCAAGAGGGGAATTCATGGTTGAATTCGCGGTTCAAGTGCCTCTAGGTTCGACTTTGCATGATGCATATGAGAGACTAACTAGAGAGCTAACACTTGCCATATTTCATGTGATGAAATGCTAATTCATGTGATCGAGAGTGTTTTACATGTTGGAGTTGGCACCCTAAGGCAAGTGGGTTGACTTGGATCGGCGGCGGCGCGAGATGACGACAAAGCGACGAAGTCTACTCTCTGTTGCACGCGTCGGACGCGCCTGATGCGTGACGCTGACACTGGAGCTAGCGTCGGACGCAACTCAGAATGGACTGTTTCTGGAGGAGGTCGCCGGACGCCGCGCCGGAAGCGCGGCCAGGAGGGCCGGACGCGTCCGGTGCTTGATAGAGGACTGCGCGTGCTTGATCGCCAGACTCGACCGCCGGACGCCCTACGTCAGCGCGGCAGCGTCCGACGCTTTGATGTGACGTCAGCGGAGGCTTTGGCCTTGAAATGAAGGCCGGACATGGACTGGGCGTCCGGCGCTCGCCGGACGCTACTCAGAGAAGACATCGGCGTGGCTTGACCGACGGACGCGGCGCCGGACGCGCAGTGGTGAGACGCCGGACGCAGCGCCGGACGCTGATGTGGTGGCTCCACATTTGAAATCGCGGCAACGGTCATTTGCGGGTCTGAGCGCCGAACGCGTCCGGCGTGCCTGAGCAAACGCGTCCGGCGCGTGTATGGTGAGCCCCCGAAGTGCATAACGGTTGGAACTTTGGTGAGGGTCTATAAATAGATGGTTGGCCGGTTGGGGAGAAAACTCTTGCCCATTCTAACATCTTTGAGCATCCTTTGAGCTAGAGAGAACCTTCCCCACTCATCTCTTGAATTGATTGTTCATCTAGAGTGAGATTGAGTGAGAATCAAGTTCTAAGCATTGAGAGTTGCATCTAGAGGCACTTGTTCTTCGAGTTCGCTGCGGAGTTCTTGTTACTCTTGGGTGATTTCCGTCACCCTAGACGGTTTGGAGGCAGCGGGGTGTTGAGCTCGAGGTGGAGATTGTTTGAGGCCGCACCCGGTGATCTTGTGAGGGGTTCTTGGTCCTTTCCCGCGGGAGTTCGCGAAAGGATACTCTAGTGGATTGCGCGTGGCTTGGAGGATCCTTGTCTTGTGTTGAGAGTGTGTCTCCCGGCAGCGGTATTTTGCATTGAGAGCTAATTGAGCGTGCACCTCTCCAAGCAAGTGTATCGCCACAACAAGGATTAGCTTGCCGGAAAGCAAGTGAACCTCGGTAAAAAATATTGTGTTCATCTCTTTGCCGAGGATTTTCTTGTGCTTGTGTGATTGTGTTGATTGGCTATCTTCATCTCTACATAGTGGTATAATCACCTCAATCCCCCTTTGTATCACTTGTTCATATATTGTTCATACTTGTGATTGTTTGTGTAGCACCAGTTTACCTTGTTCTTATATCTTGATAGCTTAGTGAAGTGCCTAGAGTAATCTTGTTTAGAATTATTAGGCTTGTTGTTGATTGGGTGCTAGTAGTATAGCCTATTTACTAGACTTGTTAGAAAGGCTTGCATAGGGTAATCGAAGCTTTAGCTTTGCATTTACGCCATCTCTTAGTCTAACAAGTTGCTTAAGTGTCTTTGCAAGAATTTTTATTAGGCTATTCACCCCCTTAGCCATCAGGACCTTACAAGGGGCTTATGCTGAAGAACCTCACACTGAATGGTCCAATTTTCCCCACCCCTCGATTCAGGATCCTCATACACTACAAACTGGGGTACCCTCTGAAGATCTTTCACTTTAGCCCTAACCAAGACATTTTGTGCTTCAAAAACCAGGATTCTAGCAAAACCACCAACTGCTTGCTGGATGTGACGTTCACACCAGTAATCTTGAGGGATGTTCATGAGAAAAAGCCAACATTCATGGTTGAACACAGCCCTACGCCAGTTTCTACCCTCATTGTGATTGCAAAATGAAATGCTGACATTGTCAAAAGCATGTGGACTCTCTCTAACCAGTGTGTCCCTATCGTACGTGTAGGTAAAACGAACAAGAGCCTGACCCAAAGCAGCACGCTGGATATCCTTGAAAAGAACCCTCTTCTCAAAATGCAGGAAATCTCTAATGACACCTCTAACATTGGCAAAGAGCATAGGGTTACCAGGCAGAGGGTCGATGGTGACAATGGCCCAATCTTCATTTCTGGCCGACGGTGTGACAGGAGCAATAGCACGGATCATGAAGTCGCGGTTGGGGATTTCTTCATACTGCAAATGCTCCGGAATGAATGGAGCCGGGTCAGCCCGCTGGTAGGCCATTGCCTCACCAGCAGAGAACAAGGAATGGTGAAGGAGGGCACTGGCTTGTTGCACGAGAGGAGGGGTCTCGACAACAGCCTGGTGTTCTTGGTGGAGTGCACTAATAGAGTGGAGGGAAGCAGAGGAGTTGTGCAGCGTCCAAGCCGAGGGGGAAGAGAGGTCACCCGTATTTGAAGGAACAGTGTTGGGCTCAGCTGGTTGAGCCGTATTAATCACAGGCGCATTTCCCTTGGCGGCCCAAGCGGGATTTAGGGAAAGAGCACAGGCCATTTCATTGAATGAGTTAAAGACTGGCGGGCTTGACGAAGCTGGCCCAGCATCCACACATTTGAACCGACCAAAGGGCACGTTGCTGGCGGCCACTTTTTTACAGTTGACCGTAACTTGCCGCACCCTTTTACTGATGTCAGAATTGTGTCCCTGTGTGGTTGAGCGTTGGGCAAAACAATTAATGGCAACGTGCCCCAGCTAGTGGCACTGGTGGCAGTGGATTGGGTACTGGCAGGATGCTCTGGAATGACCATGAGACAAGCATCGTTGATAGAAGGGCCTGTCCCCAAGACGATCTTTCAAGGATTGATCGGTCGGGAGGGAGTTGACTAGGTTTTGACGTTGCTGACCCAGAGTGGCATCGTCAGAGGAAGTGGTAGCAGGCCCACTAAGACGACGAAAGACCGCCCGTTTAGGAGGCCGGGGAACAGCGTTAGCGCCGGTGAGCGGCGGCGCAGCCGGAGTGGAGGACGAGGCATTTTGAATGGGGATAGCATTAGCACCCGTAAGGGGTGGGGAGGGGGCAGTGCGAGCAGCATCCGCAAAGGACTTGTCAGGGCGCACAAAGCTAGATCTGAGAGAAGTTTTGGTATGGCGCTTGGAGGGAGATTCCCAGGAGCGTTTTTCTTCAGCAGAGAACAAAGCTAGTTCACGCTTCCAGCTAGTTCGACGCGGAAGCGCGGCCGGCGGCAAGGAAATGCGCCAAGGCACGGCCGGCACCGAGACGCGCGCGATGGATGCGTGGCTGGCGACGCGGGGACCGCATTATCTGGATGAGCTCAGCGGGTACCGTGCATCCGAACACGTCATATTAATGTAACAGCAAATTATTATCACATCAGGTTTTCAAAAGGAGCATGTCATGTAGGACCATTTATTATAATAGTTTTCACAATGCTTGTATGTGCTTTTGAATTATATGACTATCGTATACATTGCCCTCGTAGCAGAAGGGCACTATATGATGGAGACATACTTGGAGAAAGACGTGCAGCACTACTATACAACACAAACCGTTTTTGAGAAATCCAAAATATAAGAAAGCAGAACAAATACTATCAAAGGCTAGAGTGGCAGAATATGGTTGGGGTGGGGGGTGAGGCCGTTGGAGCCCCCCGACCTTTCTTCCCCACGAGCGACGGCAACGGCGCCCCACCCGCCGCCGCCCCGATCTCCCTCGCCAGCCCACCTCCCTCCAATCCAACTTCCAATCCGAGCTCCCCTACCCCTGATCTACCGGTTCATGGGTGCTCCTCGGGGAGCTCGACTCCCAGCGCGCCAGGACCGTCCCATGCTCCGCTGGCTACACCGGGCACCTCTGGCGACTCCAACCTACCGGATGAGCCCCCAGCCCCGCCGGCCACCTTCGACTCCTGCTCCCTCGCCCGTGCCCATGGACACCTCGCTGGTGCCGCCCGTTGCCACTCCCGGCCAACGGGTTCACCGAAGCGGGCAACCTCCGCGTGCGTAGAGGGAAGGGAGGCCCTGGGCGGGTCCCTGGCTGCTGCTGCCCGCCCGGCACCGCCGTCGTCGCCTCCGAGGCGCGTGCGGGGGACGGAGCTGCACCGTCGCCGTCCGAGCAAGATGCGGGCTCACCTGGCCCACCGGCGAGGCTCGCCACACTGCTGTCGTCTCCTGCTGCCGCAGCGGGTTGGCCGTCCACCTCCACCCCGACGAAGACATCGCTGCCCCGGGCGCCCTTCACAGTCACGCCGCCCTCGGTCACTGGGGTGTCGCCCCTGGCGGTCGTCCTCACGGGCTCGGACGCGGCGCCAGTGAAGACCCACATGGATGCCCCTGCTTCTCCCACCTTCGCCGGGTCCCCGGGCCGGGGCATGGAGGACGTCGTCCTCGTCGAGGACGTGTCCGACGACGATGAGGAGGAGTTGGAAGAGGGCGAGTTTGTGGCTCCTTCGTCGGCGGCCGCCACTGACGGCCTCGTAGGGGGGCACGGCCACCACCGCCGCCACCTGCGCTGCTGCAGCTGACTCGCGTTTCATCCTGGAGGTCGGCTAATTTGCTCTCCCCCCACGCTACCCCGTTCCATCCCGGGGGCACCTCCGCGGGGCGCTCCAAGGCTCAGCGCTGGGAGGACGTGGACCTGGACTTGGACGACTCTGATGCGCCCGCCTCTGTGACCACACGCCTGTCGTATCTCGATGCGGCTCGGCGGGATATCCGGGCTACATCCCCAACAACGGTCAAGGCGACGGTGGGTGCTCAGCGGGGGCCGCTACGTGGCAAGCGCCATCATCGACGGTGGCGGCGACGGCAGTCCAGTCCCGCGCCATCATCGACGGCGGCGGCGGCGGCAGTCCAGTGCGCCAGAGGCAGATGGCACGGGTGCCTGCGCATCATCGCCCTGGTCTGCAGCATGCGACGAGGGCCCCGGTGCACCAGGCAGCGGGCGGTGGCGCCTGCCGCGGCTCAGCAGCCTAGTTGTCAGCCCGCCGTCGACGCCGATGGTTTCTAGACGGTCATGAATCGTCGTCGTCGTTTGCGGGGGACGAGGGGACCTAGGCGCCGAGGCCCCGTGCCGCCCGACCTTGTGGGCCGCTGTTTCAATTGCCTCGCGCGTGGCCATGTTGCTGCGCAGTGTCGCTCACCATCGTGCTATTTCCGGTGCGGGGGCACTGGGCGTGGGCGTGCAGGCATGATCGGCCGTCGCGCACACCTACGGCCCAGTTGGAGAGGCAGCCGGTCCGTTGCAGCTGGTCCGAGTCTTCGACGCTGCAGCAGCCGCTGGTCTCCCCACTGATGCCAACGCAGAGGCCTGTGGGGGGCGCCAATGGCGTCTGTCATCGACGACAGCGGCGTCGATGCAAGCGGCCCAGGGAGGCCAACATTGTCACGGCCTCCTCTGACAACGCCGCCGCACCCACCGACCCGCTCGCACTAGCACAGAAGGTGTTGGCGGGAGGCAAACTGTACTAAACAGGCGCAGAAGGTGTTGGCGAAGAAGCTCGGGGACCCCCCGCCTTCTCCGTCCGTGGGGTTCGACACGGACGGGGTGTGCAAGATGGCGTTCCGTCAGCCGCTATCGGATGCCACTTACGACAATTTGCAGCAGCTTTTGGGCGCTCGTTTTGACCCGGTCACCTTCAACCTCAACATGCTTGGCTTGGAGGAAGAGTCCCCCTGCAGCAGACGTGGGGATAGTGGTTCTGTAGCAAGCTAGTCGCACCATTTATTTTTTGTAGTCACAACCTCGTACGAGTTCGTCGTGTGTGTTGGGTAGGTAAGCTTCGGCTTACTTTGTGCGGGTTCCGTGTACGTCTTTTGACCGTTCTCTTCTTCTTAATGAAATACAGGCACACAGTCTGCTCTCTGAGAGAACAAATACTATCAAGCATATGTGACTTTGTCACCATGACACAACTTGGAAATGAAAACCCGGTTGTCGGAGGCGTGGTCGGCAGCGAGACACGCGCGGCACGCGGATGCGTGGCTGCCGACGTGCAGACCGCGTTATCCGGATCACACCTCAGCGGGTACCGCGCAGCCAAACATCACAGATTAATGTAAGAGCAAGTTATTACCACCTCCTCCTCCGTCACAGTTTTTCACAATGCTTATATACTTATACGTATGTGCTTTTGAATTGTACAACTATCTACATTGCCCGCTTAGTAAAAGGGTACCATTATAAGATTTAGATATACTTGAAGAAAAAGATGACAGTGCATCGCTATTATTACACAACACAGATCTTTTTTGATAAATTCAAAATATGAGAAAGCATGATAAATACTATCAGACGTATATGACTTTGTCATTACACATAACTTCGAAATGAAAGACTAGTTGTACTCAGCCCATAGCTTTGATTAATTAGTACAGTTGGAGTACCAGACGCTGCCCCAATGAATGGCAAAACACGAATGCAACAATTGCCCAGAATGCCAACACAAATGAGGCCGCATTGATGATATAAAGGACTAAATCTTCAGATGCCTCATCCACATCTCCCACTTCTATGGGTCCTGTAATAATAGAACACTTGTTCTCCTGTGATAAATTGTGAAGGTGAGCATTGCCCAAGTAGGTGTCCTTGCTAGCTGAACTGGCCAAAGTTTGGTATGCACCCTGACAAGTTGTTGTAGGCAACAGAGAACACCTCCAAAGATGACATCTGAGTCATTTGCCAAGGTATCGGCCCACTTAGTTCGTTATGGGATAAGTCCAGGCTTTCCACGGCGCTCATGTTTGCAATGGTAGCTGGAATTTGGCCACTAAAGGAATTGTGCGATAGATTGAGGGACTTGACATGGCTTAGATTTCCTATCTCCCAAGGGATCTCCCCTGATAGCATGTTTGCCGATAAATCGATGCCAGACATTATGTTGAAGAAACTGCGGCTGTATGTGTAAACATTCCCTTTGGTGGAGAAGGTGAATCCTTGGTGGAAATAATAGTCAACATACGAGAATGGCAGTCTATCATCCATGTTAGATTGCCCCACATCAAAGCCAAATGAAGGAAGCGAGGACCAATCATTATAGTCATCATTAGTATGGTATCCAAATGAGATGCCACCTATGCAAGATGGTACTGAACCTGAAAGTCTATTGTGTGACAAGTCAATTATATTCAAGTAATGCAGATGACATAGGTCCGCGGAGATCTGCCCCTCAAACATATTCGCACTCAATCGGAGAAATTTTATTTAAGAAAGATGGTGTATCCAATCAAGACTGCCCTTGAACTGGTTATCACTTAGATCTAGAGCGACGATAGAGGAGCTGTTGAAGAAATAATTTGGAAAGCCTGATAGGGTATTGCTTGACATGTTCAAAAAGTGTAGTGGTAACTTGCTGCTACAGTTTGGAATAGACCCATGGAAGTCGTTGTCTGATATATCCAAATATTCAAGACTAGTCATATTGCAAATCGTTGGATAAATTTGACCATTTAAATTATTACTAGCAACACTCAAAATTAGTACGGAAGAAATATGCCAAAATGATAAATCAAGATCACCGGACAATTTATTATCATGAAAATCCATCGTTAACAAAACACCTGATGATCCTTGTAGATTGTTAGGCAATGCTCCATCGAAATAGTTGCTGTCAAGGTATATGTCGTAAATATTACTGATATGCTTAGCCCCACCAAGTATGGGACCTCCGAGATTGTTGTTTGAGAGCTTCAGGACCTCCAGATACCAACAACCAGTGAACAAGCAAGATGGCACCTCCCCTGTAAGTTTATTGTTTGAAAGGTTTACAAATTCCAAGTCGCTAATACTGCACAGAGATGATGGTAAATTTCCAGAAATATTGTTGTAAGAAGCATCTAGAACTGTTAGATTGGGAAACACTGAGTTGATGTCCGTTGGCAGTTGCCCGGTGAAAAAATTCATAGAAATGTTGATCATTTGGAGATTATATTGTTGCTGCCACATCCTATCCAATGATCCTACCAGCATGTTATTTGCAAGACCCAGATAAACCAGAGCTGTTTGTTTTGAAAACATCCAGTTAGGCAGGATCCCTGACAAGTTGTTGTTAGATAGATCAAGGAATTGCATCTGACGTTGTGTGACAAATAAATTTGGTCCAGCAATGATAGTGTTGTCAAGGTTACACCCAGAGAGCATTAGTGCTCGCAGTTGGAATGGAGTCACACTTGCAAGGAACTTCACATCAATAGCCAATTCAGTATTCCCTGATAAGTCTACGTCCTTTAACATGGCGCAGTTGTTGGATATTTAGTCATTTTACAGCATGAATTAATCCATAAATGTGATAAGCAAAATACTAACGCTAGTATGATGCGTGCGACAGCCTCATAATCGCTACTGCTACTGGTATTCATTAACATAAGCAAAATAACAGCAGCAACGAAATGAAGCATAAACAGGGATCTCAGTTTATACCCTAGCGTGCTACTGCCGGTACCCGCGGCCAGTACAGCACCATTGTTGCCTGCAGGGATGGCGGTGAAGTTCGCCGCAGCAGTAGCAGTGGCGGCGTCGCCGGCATCTCCCACAGTCGTGCCACCACGCGTCCTCGTGGCCACCATCTTGCTGCTGAACGGAGACGGAGACGAAGTCGGAGAAGGCAGCAGCAGCGTGTCGGAGCAGTCGCGCCCGTGGACGCTCCCCAAAAACTTGATTGCCCGCCTACCCGAGCAGGTAAGCTTGACGGGACAAGTTCCGGAGGCCTGCTCACCAGAGCTGCCTGTGCTCGCAGGGGATCTGGCCGGAGGTGCACCGGAGCAGCTCAAGCTCGAACGGTTGAGTGGAGGCGGCTGGTCGGGAGGGAACAAAACGTAACCCTAGTCTCCGACAGAAGCCCCTTATATAGGAGGCGCCCCTGTCGGGAGACCGTTGGATCGGCTGGAGCGGCGGCTAGGGTTTGCCTCGGCCGGATGGGCCGAGTGGCAAAACAAAGGCCTAGAGCCAGCCAGCCCACGGCCTCAGGCCACGCCAGCCAGCCCACGCCACGCCCACGGCCTCGGCCCGTCGCGCGCGGGCGCGCGGGCGGCGCGGCTCGGCGGCGGCGGCGGCGCGCGCGTGTGGGTCCCAGGTTCTCCTCCTCAATCAGCTTATGTAGGCATCCCAAAACTCACTATTTAAGTTGATTGTCCTCTGGGTAATTAGTCAAGTTGGTACTAATCACCTTTCCACTTGAGTACACAGTTGTGGGCCTTTGAGATTTTTCTGATTATTTAGAATAAATAATAGGCTTGGCCCAATTATCCTAACAACAGTTTCGTAGCCATAAGAAATCAAATTTCCCATTTAGATTATTTCCTGCTAACTTGAGAGTTTTAAGGGACAAAGAAATATTCGAAGACAAGCTTATAGGTATATAACCCTTGAAGGTGATTTTCTGAAAGATCCAAGTGTTCAAGGCGTTGAAGCTCAAATAACCAAGCTGGGATGCTTCCATTCAATCGATTAAATCCTAGATGCAGTTCTCGAAAGGTTTTGAGGGTTCTTGTGTGCTCTGTCTTCTTTATCATGGTGCAATTTCGTACCCAGAAGGAATCAAACAACTCGTTCAGACTATTTTTCTATATTATCAGCTTACTGGTATATGTCCTTGAAGGAGATTTCTTGAAAGATCCAAATATTCAAGCCGTGGAAGCTCAAATAAGCAAGCTGGGATGGTTCCATTCAACTGATTGGTTCCAAGTCTCAATTCTCGCAAGTTCTTGAGATTTTTGAAAGCTAGCACTAAGCATGAAGAAAATTAATAAATACAAATAATCACAGGAACTATCATAAAGTAAATTAAAAACAGTGAGACAAAGAATGCTAGCTGTGGCCATATTGAGTACCTATGTTCTGAAGAGCACCGCTCATACCGGTTAAACAAAGATTTATAGCTTCAAGAGAACCCAATCTACCAAGGGATTCCAAGACATTATCCCCAATCAAAGAATTTCCAGTGAGGTTGAGATACCGAAGCTTAGTCAATTGTTGAAGCCCTAAGAAAAAAATATTGAATTTTAATTATGAATGAGGTGCTTCAACACAAACTACCATGAACAAAGTAGTCAGCCACGCACGTGCATGTACAACCTACGTACCATCAAAATTTTGAACACAAGCAGAACTCCAAGATAAATCTAGCAGCTCAAGCTCATGAAACGAGGAAAAGATGGTCAGATTGAGATACAAGAGAGACAAGCATGGACCTTCAATTGCAATGTCTCGGGAGATAGGATCGAGCTTGAGACCCGATACTCGTTTGCTGTTGTTGCAAGTGACCCTCTCTCAGGTGCAGCAGTCCTCACTCCGTCCCCATGTCTTAGGGACTTGGTAATGCTTATTCTCCAACAAGGTGGACCTGATGCGCATAAGAGCAATCCTCTCCTCAACAAAGCAGCCACCTGCCATGCAAAACATGAACTGCAAAAGGAACAGGACCCAAAGCTTGGTGCCCTGTGGGAGGTAGCAGCTCATTGTTATTTTGTTGTTGAGGGTAAGTGGCAAGAGATTGAAAATGGCTTCGGTTGTTTGGCCAAACCATGATATATATAGATAGACTTAGACTCCAATACGTGGTTTTGGAAGGAGCCAATATATGTGCTTCTCCTTTTGAACTGCAACAGTGGAAGCTGTGTTTGGTTTAGCTTTGGAAAAAATTAGTTTCTGCTTCTACAAAGCAAAACCAACCAAATAGGAACTTGAAACTGTTTTCAAAAGCAGTTGCTTTCAAGAAATACTCCTTTCATTTCCAAATTATAAAAAAAACGATTTTACTAGCGACATTTATTAGATCAAAAATAAATTCATGATTATTACATCAACTTAATAAAAAAAGTAAAGCACACAAGTGTGAAGGAATGCTCCATGTCTTCTGCCAGCCACGACGACCACGACTCATGATAGTCTAAGTGTGAAAGAATGCTCCATGTTTTCTGCCAGCCACGACGACCATGACTCCTGACAATCTTTTCAATAAGCTAGTATTTTCTGCAGCGATTTAATTATTTTGGTGACGACCGTTGTCGGCTTGTCGTGGAAGCTTGAAAGAAGATCGAGTAGGTTGGGTGTGGATGATACGATTGATACGGGAAAGGACCATGGTTGGCCTTTTGGGGACTTAATGGTGTAGGTACGAAGCACGGCCAGGCTAATATATACACTAATATAGCTACTTGCAACCATGACAACGAAACGTAACCAGAGAGAAATCGAGAAATATAATAATAATAATAATAATAATAATAGTAATAATAATAATAAAGCGGTAAGTAGTTCAGCTTTACTGTGACTCAGTGTGATTGTAAAAAAGTTGTTCAACGCTGCATTCAACAGATAGGTAAAGTGCATACTACTACCAGTTTACCACTCTTTACTGCCGAGATGACTGTGGAAATGACCGCTCTTATCTCACTATGTTCTTGCAATTATACATCAACATAGACATGTCATAAAATTTTAGTTCAAATGTATTAGTCTTCTTTAAAATGGCAATTAATAAAATTTTCATTTTATGTTGTTTGACTATGGATATTTAAACATAAATATAGGTGCAATCTATGGATATTTAAACATTTCCATGGTAGCATATGTTGGTAATTTACGTCAATTTGCTTGCCAGTTGCCACTGGGGAGAAAAGAAATTGACCGCAGAGCATGCACGAGACTGACGGAGAGTCACTGCACGTGAAGGCGCCAGACGCTGGGAATGTTTTTTCATAGCCATAGCCATAGCCATAGCCCATAGCTAGCTAAACTATCACATTACATGTCTATATAAGCGTGAGACATGACAACGAAATGTAACCAGGGAGTGGTAATTATAGAATTACTGCCCCAGTGTTTCTGTACACCACCAAACGTGCGCCCGGTGCGGTCAAACTTGCTGTACAACTCTTCGCAGTGAGCGCTCACGAGCACTACCACACCTCTGTTCTTTTGTAGGTGACAACTAATACGCGAGGCCTTTTGTGCCCTGCCCGCCTATTCGTTGCCCCTGTTTTCGACGAAGCTCAGCAGAAACCCGCTGACAAGGTATGTGCCGGCACAGACGACCATCTACATAGGCGACTATGCCCGAGGCCGCAAACCTCCCGACAGTCCACAGCATGTTCCGTGTACACAGGACTCCACCAGATGACGACGAGTTGCCTTCGCCCTCATCTCCGGTCGGTTTCTTCACTCTCGACCTGGCTCTAGAGATGGCTTTGCTGGCTTCCCGGTGCAGCATGCGCACAGAGAAGCTCACAAAAAGGTGCTCGCACAGGGTGAGCACCGTCGGTGCAATCCTCCATTCCTACAGGCAGTTATAAGGTCGATTACTCTCACAACAGGAAACGTACCGGTGTATGGCTTCAATGTGAAAACAGAACTTACAGGTTCATTTTGCAGATCGCGAACGGTCGAACTCTGCTATCACAATTCACAACTGGCGTTGTGAAAAAGAATTCGGCAATTTCATGCTCTGCAATGGCGGTTTGCATCGAGCAGCTTATTGCTCAGGATTGTCTTCATTCTACTGAGTAATGCAGATTATTGCTCAGTAGAATTTTTCCTTAGAAAATTAAGGCTATCCATTGCATTTTTTTACAGAAAAGTTTTTCACAATGCAACTCTGTAATCCAGGGAGCTATTCTACAATCTGCTGATGGGAAATGCATCATCAGATTGTGGATGTGGTGGAGACATTCTGCTTGGCCAGAAAAAAAAACATACGACTGATGCACACCACTAAATTTTATTGATTCATCGCTACACATAACTTGAAGGAGGAAAAAGTTGGTTGTGATGAAACTATATTTGAAGTACCACACGCTGTCCGAATGGATGGCAGAACAAGAACCCTGTAGTTGCCCAGAATGAGAATACATATGAGGCAGCACTGACGATATAAAAGATTGGGTCATCAGATGGCTCGCCCGCTTCTTCCTCTTCCACAGGGACATAAACCGGAAAGCAATGGTTACCATGTGACATATTGTGAAGATTTCTGTTACCCAAGTAGCTCTCCGCACCGAACAAGCTTAACTGGCCAGAGTTTGGTATGCACCCTGTCAAGTTGTTGTAGGCTACAGAGAACACCTCCAAAGATGACATCTGAGTCATTTGCAAAGGTATCGGTCCACTCGACTCGTTGTGGGACAAGTCGAGGCTTTCAACGGCCCTCATGTTTGCCATGGAAGCTGGAATTGGACCAGTGATGGAGTTGTGTGATAAATTGAGAGACTTAAGGTAGGTCAAATTCCCTATCTCCCAAGGGATTTCTCCTGATAACATGTTTCCAGATAAGTCGATGCCAGACATCAAATTGAAGAAACTACGGCCATATGTGTAAAGTCCCCTTTTAGTGGAGAACGTGAAGCCACTGAGGCCATAAGTTTCCTCAGGCATAAAAGCCAGATCATTGTATAACTCATCAACTGTACCCGTACTAGGAATACTCATTCCAGTGCTAAGGTCTATGTGTGAGGACCAAAAATGATCATCCTCATAATAATGTCCAAATGAGATGCCACCAATGCAAGCTGGTAATGAACCCAAAAGTTTGTTGTGTGACAAGTCAATTATACTCAAGAACTGGAGATGACACAAGGTAGGGTAGATCTTCCCCTCAAACTTATTCCTTCCTAACAGAAGCATATTTATTCGAGAAGGCTGTATCCAGTCAAGACTGCCATTGAATTGTTTATATCTTAGATCCAATGCGACAACATTGGAGCTATTGAGAAAAACACCTGGTAACCTGATAGGTTATTGCTTGACATGTTCAGAAACTTTATATTCAACTTGTTGTCACAATTTGGTATAGACCCAACAAAGTTGTTGTCTGATATATCCAAAAACTGAAGACCAGTCATTTTGCAAATCCCTGGATAAACTTCACCAGTTAAGCTATTGCTAGCAACACTCAAAACTTCCAATGAAGGAAGATTCCAAAATGCCATATCAAGTTTGCCGGACAACTTATTATCATGTAAATCCATGACATACAAACCATCACCTGATAGATTCTTTGGAAGTTCTCCTTCAAAATTGTTGCTAGCCAGGTGTAATCCTATTAGTGCCAAATAACTGCGCCCACCCCCCCCCCCCCAACCCCCCCACACCAAATATCTGACCCACAAGATTGTTGTTCGAGATCTTCAATGTTCGTGAATATCCAGTAGTGAACAAGCAACTTGGCACCTCTCCTGTGAGTTTATTATTTGATAGGTCAATCATTCCCAAATTAAAAAGATCACAAAGTGATTGTGGCAACTCTCCAGAAATAAGGTTGTCAGAAGCATACAAGTTCTAGACTTGGAAACACTGTGCTCATGTTTGGCGGCAGATGCCCCATAAAATGGTTCATAGATATGTTGATCACTATTAGATTAGATTGCTTTTGCCACATTAGATTCAGTGATCCGACTAATGAGTTATTTGCAAGATTGAGATACAAAAGACTAACTTGGTTTTCAAGTATCCAAGTGGGGATACTTCCAGTCAAGTTGTTATTAGATAGATCAAGTATTTGCAAATCACGTTGTGTTCTAAGGAAATTCGGCTCTGTAATTATTCTATTATCAAGGTTGCATCCAGAGACCATAAGTGCTTCAAGCTGAAATGGAGGCACACTTTTATGAAATTTCACATCAATAGCCAAATCAACATTCCCTGATAGGTCCACAATCTATAGCTGGTGCAATTTTGTAGCCAAGAGAAATCAAACGTCCCATTTAAATTGTTTTTTGATAATCTGATAATTTTAAGTGACGATGAAAGATTCAAAGTTGAGTTTATAGGTAGTCCCTGAAGGAGATTTCTTGAAAGACCCAAATACTCAAGGTGTGGAATCTCGAATATGTTCTTGAAAGACCCAAATACTCAAGGTGTGGAATCTCGAATATGGAACATGGGATGTTTCCAGTCAATTTATTTGATCCTAGAAGCAATCCTCTCAAGTTCTTGAGGGTTCTTGAGATGTTTGTCGTCTTCAGAATGTTGCAGTTTTAGACCCAAAAGAAATCAAATCTATGTTTAGATTAAATGCTTGATAATTTGAGAACTTTAAGCAACAAAAGGAAAGTTCAAATATGAACTTACGGGTATATGTCCTTGAAGGAGATTTCCTGAAAGATTCAAATACTCAAGGAATGGAAGCTCAAATAAGGAAGATGGGATTCTTCCATCCAATTGATTGTATCCCAGACGCAATTCTCGTATGTTTTTAAGTGTTCTAGAGAGGTCCATCTTATTTTTAGCGTGGAGAATTTCCATTCCCAAAAGAAACAAAAAATCATGTTTACATTATTTGCTGATAATTTGATATTATGAAAGCAACAAAGAAAGATTCGAAGATTAGCTTATGGGTATATGTCCTTGAAGGAGATTTCCTGAAAGATCCAAATATTCAAGGTATGAAAGCTCAAATAGGAAAGATGGGATGCTTCCATACATTTTATTTCCTGGAAGATCTAAATATCGTAGACCCAACTGTTGCAAGTTCATTCGGGTTCTTGAGATGTCCATCTTCTTTACCATGGTGTATTTTCATAACATAAGAAACCAAACATCATATGTAGATTCTCCTGATAATTTGAGATTCTGAAACGGCAAAGGTATTTCGAAAATGAGCTTACAGGTATCTGTCCTTGGAGTTGATTTCTTGAAAGATCCAAATATTCAAGGTGTGGAAGCTCAAATAAGGAACCTGGAATGCTTCCATTCATATCATTCAGCCATAAATTCAGCGTTCGCAAGTTCTTGAGATTTTTGAAAGCTGTCATGATGCAGACATACACTATAATAAATACAAAAAAATGATAATTTCCCATGTTGGTTAGACAAGAAGTAGTCCATCAACTATGCTCCTCCATGGGATAAAATCTTAGAACAGGTAAGCACATAAAGTTTGTTGGCAAATTTAGTATCTACAATAATAAAATGCTTATATTCACACTCTCTAAACAAATTTTGCTACATGACACTAGAAATATGTCAAATTGGTTGTGGGACACTGGATACAAATTTATTTGCTGTAGGACACTAGGCGGTGTTCTACAGCAAAGAAAATAGTGTCCTACAGCAAAGAAAAAATAGTTCAGTGTCCCACAGTCAATTTTACATATTTCCAGTGTCCCACAGTAAATTTTTCCTAAAGTTTATTGTTAAATTTAAGAGCTCTTTGGACTTCTCTACTCTAAATCTTTCAGTTCCATTCTTAACTTTGCTAACCAAATAGGATAACTCTAACAAACTCCACTCCAAGAAAAATGTGGGGTTGGTGGAAAACTCTATGTTTTTTGTGGAGCTCCTTGAGGGTACTTCAGAAACACAACCTGCTCACATAAAGTGGGGAAAATTACCCTCCATACCATAGGTTACATAACTTATGAAATTGTAAGTTCATTTGAACTTGAATTTATTCAAAATTTGGATTTCAAAAAGAGATGCTCTTAATGTTGTAATAATTTGCCCTAGCAATACTGTGGCAACTTGATCGTGAAGATGGAATCATATGGTAGCATCTGAGGCACCACGATTTATACTGTTTCAGGCCACAGTGCATGCTAATTCCTAGTCCAACGGCATTGTTGTTGATCTTGATGTTCGTGAGCTTAGATACAGGGGATGTTGCTCCTAACTTATGTGATGGCTATGTGCGGCGGTAGAGCTCTAAGCTCTCTAGGTCGAGGGATCATCCCCCTTTATATAGGGAGGGGGATTAGGGTTACAACAGAGGTGATCAGCACTATAGATTGTATTCCTTCTAGTTGGTTACAAGAGATCGATCATATCTTTCCTTAGGCCGGAGATGGCAGCAGATATTCGTCATGTTCCTTCCTGCATATGCCCCACCAAATCTTCATGGGCCTCATCCTGATACGTCGAATGGTCTCAGTTGGAGATGGGATTGCACGAGTTTACGGATTGAACAAGATTCAAGCGGCCGGATACATGGTTGGTGAGATTACCCCATTCCTATATATCCGACACTTAAGCAAACCTTTGAACCGTGTATCCCATTTTAAAGTATATGAAAGTATATCATTTTTCAAGTTGGTTCATCTTAAGTTTGTTGTTAATTAAAAAGGCTTTGAAATGGTCGTTAAGCAATTAACTTAAAAACCCTAGTCGTAAACCCTTATTGAGTATTTTTTCCTTCAACAAATTGTCTACCGAACCTTACCAACTTGTTTAGAAGTTTAATAAGAGTTGTTCGAGCTCTTAATCATGGTTTAATTTTGTCATATGTGTTGCCACTATTAAGAAAAATTATGTAACATCACTTAAACATTATGTGGTGGCTACTTGGGAAATTCTGAGTTTCACTTAAAGTTGAATTTTGTTCTAACTATGGGCTTTCAAAAAAAAAAAATGCTCCTAAGGGAAACATCAGTTTATTTGTATTCCATTTAAAGTCTATGACTTGCACGTCATTTTTCAAGTTGGCACATTTTAAATTGTTTAAAAATAATTGTTTTTTATAATAGTTTAACATAATTGTTAATTAATTAGCTCTAAAAGGCTATTAAGAAATTAACTTAAAAGCCTAGTTTAACCTTTTTTTTAGCATTTTCCTTCAACAGTTTGTATACCAAACCTTACTAAAAGTCATTTAGAAGAGTTGTTTGAGCTCGATCTTAATAATGGTTTACCGTGTCACACGTATGTCACATTAAGAAAGCTTATGATGTGAAGTCACTAATAAACATCATCATCATTACATGACTACTTAAAGATCGAAATGGCATGTCATGCACATACATGAATGAGAAATGCCATTGTTTATGAGATGCACATAGAATGCCTTTGCTTAACACCCAGGGTAGGCTGCTACATCTTACAATTTTCATAATTGGTAAAGTATTTATATAAAATTATTTCAAATGTGAAAGTCTGCATAGCCCTAGGGATTTGGTGTATTGATGACATACAATATAGGTGCTAATGTTCTCTATGAGTTCATAAATAGCTTTCAGTCCCAAAGGTTGAGTATCGCTCTTAATGATCCCTCAAATTTGAAGAAAGGCAACTCAAGTCAGTTTTATTCTTTTTATAATTTGAAAATGAATTTATGAAACACCATGCTGTAAAAAGATGTGAATTTCAACTGTTAAAAAATCTAACACATCAAATGAGAGACACACAAACACACTGTGTGCACTTGGTTGTGCGTTATTGATCTTCTCTTCACTTTTGAGCATGTTCATATAAGCTCTAGACACCACAAGTTTTGACAAGCCATGTAAGCTGGTTTTGTCCAAATGTTTATTAAATTAGATTTTCAAGAACTTAGGCTAATATCTTATACCATAACTTATACATTGAAATCATTTTGCAATCCTTATTAAAAATAATTTGATTTAAAACACTCTCAAAATTGCTTAAATGACCATATGTTCCATATTGATGCATCATATGTCATACATGTGCATTATATTTAGCTTCCATGAAAATTTTGAGCTTACTTTGATCTCTTTTAAATCTGATTTCACAATAAAACCTAATTTTGAGTGGGAAAAATATCTAGTGTAAACCACATACTAGGTGTAGTGTAAACTAGATACTAGGTGCAAACATGTAAACCAATTCAAAAACACATATTTTAGTCGTTTAGAAAAATCTGAAATTTGGCACATCCGTAGTGTATACAAACCAGAATTGGACATTGTGCAGCTCGCTTGAAGTAGTATCAATCTCTATCTGAAATTTGGCACATCCATATTTTAGTCAATCGCTTAGAAAAAAGGAATATTTTTATCGTCGCCAAACTATAGAAACATATATTGTTTGTTCATGCGTTTGTATTTGGTTTTGTATAGTTATACATCGTATGTATTTTACAAGTTTGTCTCCATGGATAGCCGAAGAAGTAAATGCAATTTTAAACATTGCAGTGATACTTTGAGTTACATCAATATATTTGAAACACAAACAGATGTATTTTTTGGTTATTCAAATTTATTATGATATATACCACATGTTTGTAATATATATACACATTGGATCTGGTATTCTATTTTATTTTTAATAATGATACCAAATTATAAGACAATTTGGCTTTTCTAAATACATTGTTTTTACTATATATGTATATATCTAATTGCATAGCAACAGTTATGTATCTAGAAAAAAAACCAAAGTGTATAATAATTTAGAATGGAGGGAGTAGGTGATTAATTAATATATAAACTTAATGAGTAATCCAGATAATCTATTATAATTGCAAAGGTGGGAGAATTTTAATATGAATTTTGGGGCTACTTTAGATTACCTTTGATAATGACATATGTGGGTAATTTGGATGTAATTTTTTAGTGTTACTTTATGTTGCTTCCACAATGGTACAAGTGGTCAATTGTTTAAAAATTAATTAATAAAAGAGATACAATAGCTACTGTTATTTTAAGGCTACCATTTCGATGACAGTATGTACTGATTTTTTGTATGAAAAATAAAGATTTTTTTTTCCATGCATCTTGTGAGGGAAAGCGTAAAAGCTGCGTCGGGGCCTCCACCTCCAGTGATAATAATAGTAAGATTTCGATAGGGCAATATACCAAAAGATTCCAACGTAGTATTCCCAATCAGATAGTTGTAACTGAGGTTGAGATATCGAAGATTAGTCAATCCTTCAAGACCTGTGGAAAAAGGTTTAATGAATTCAGGGCAGCTCCAGTAGTAGTACAAAGAAGAAGAACTACTCCCTCCGTCCAATGGAGACTATCGTTTGGACTCTATGCCATCTTGTTTGACTATTTATCTTAATTTAAATTTTTTATATACATATTATTTATTTTGTTATAACTTAGAGATTCTTTAACTATATTTTATCTATTTTATGATTTGATAAAATAGAATTTAAATAAAATAAATGGTCAAACACGGTACTCAAAAATCAAAAACGACATTCTCAATGGGATAGGGGGAGTAACTGATATAAGAAAGAGAGGAAGATAAAAACAACAATTAACAATTCTGTGTTACATCATCTTCTATATTAGTATGTCAAGCTGCTTTTTTTAGCCTTTTGAAACTCTATATGGGCTAGCGGTTTAAAAAGATCGTTGGAGAGGACCTAAGGAAGGTAACAGAGCAGTGGAGTAGTAGTCAAACGCATGCATGTGCAGGGAGCTACTTTACCATCAAAATTTTTAAGGATGGAGTAGTTCGCACTTAAATCCAGCAGCTGGAGCTCATGAAACGAAGAAAAGAAGGCCAAATCGAGATTCCCGCATGGGTGACCCATATATGGTAGCGGGCACATAGAGTCGAGTATGAGACCCGACACTCGTGTGGTGTTGTCGCACCTGACCCTCTCCCAGGAGCAGCAGTCGTCACTCCGTCCCCATGAAGCAGGAACTTCATAGTTAGCCTCCACCAACGAAGATCTGATGCGCATAAGAGCAATCCTGTCCTCAACAAAGCAACCACCTGCGACTGCAATGTGATACATGAGCAGCAAAACGAATGGGAGAGCAATTCCCAGTGGGAATTGGCAACTCATAGTTTCTTTGGTCAGTGTAAAAATAGCAAGGGATTATATTGGAAAGGTTTTGCACCCTTGGCCGGAGAAACCATGATGATATATGCTCAGTTTTATAGGACAGCGAGAGTACATGCTTCTCCGTCTGAATGCCAAAGATTAAAGCGCGTTGTTTCAGGGTCACACCGTCGTCAAAACGCGCTCACTCCAACTGGCGTGAAGGGGGCGGCCTTGACTATGCGGAGGAGATTCCTGACCAGAACAGTGCTGCTTTGAATTTTTCTCTGATGCGACTCATTCCACTTGCCACCGCCCACCGAGAAGAACTGAAACTTGACGGAGAGAGTCACTGCACTTGAAGGCGGCAGACGCTTGGAACGTTTATCATAGTCAGGGTGCTATCACATTTACGTATCTATAACCATGAGTCCATGACAACGAAATGTAACCAGGGCGTAGTAACTACAAAATTACTGTCCCAGTGTTTCTGAACACCAAATGTATGCGCCTGAAGGCAGTCAAAATTACTGTACAACTCTATGCAGTGAGCGGCCATGACTCTGTTCTTTGTACGACGTGCAGCCTATTTATAGGCGAGGCCTTCTGTGGCCTGCCCGCCTATTGGTTGCCCCTGTTTTCGATGAAGCTCAGTAGAAACCCACTGACAATCCTCCGGGCTATGGGGTTGGGTATGTGCCGGCAAAGCCGACCATCCACATAGGCGACCATACCCGATACCACGAACCTCCCGACAGTCCACAGCCTGTTCCGCTTACACAGAACTCCGCCAGATGACGAATCGCCTTCGCCCTCACCTACAGTCGGTTTCTTCACTCTCGACATGACTCCAGAGATGGCCTTGCTGGCTTCCCGGTGCAACACGCGCACAGCGAAGCTCACAAAAAGGTGCTCGCACAGGGTGAGCACTGTCGGTGCAATCCTCCATTCCTGCAAGCAGTTACAAGGCCTCTCACAACACAAAGCACCTAGTTAAGGTACCACAGTATAGTTTCCATGTAAAAAAGAGCTTACAGGTTCATTTCGCAGATGGCGTAACGGTCTAACTGTGGAGGAATCTCCTTTCAACAGTGCCTTGCTCACAAGAAAGCTTTTGACATTGTCCACGATTTCGTTTATCAAAGCACTATTTGGTGGTAGATTCTTCAGGATAACCTGGAAGAGAACGAGTGCATGATGAAATTGTTCAGACAACCACAGTATTTCTATGCATGTGCGTTCACACGGATAAAGAAAACAGAAGTTCTAGGTGAATACATGCATGAGGCCACAGAAAGCAAAGCAAATCGATATGACGAAGTTACCTGGTCATCAATCACCCTGACACGGAGGTATTCTTGCTTATACATGACATCTAACATAGCCTGTAGGTACCCTTCAATGTATAGCTGAACAATGGCACAGGACATGTCATGTATTTGAAGTGGTAACATCACTCGAAAAAAACTCGGAAGTGAGCAAAAGATGGGGAGAACCTCATCAAGTCCAGGGCTATGATCGAGTTTGATCTTTCTGTCAGGACCTCCCTCCATTATAGCCTGTCCTAAGACAGAGGGCTCCATCGCCAACCTCAAAATGCCTTGGTGGAAACCAGTAACCTATGTACAAAACAGAAAAAAAAATGCTTCATAATGTTTTAATGCAAGAAGGAAGTCATTTCACCTAGTCTAATTGCATGTGTTTTAAATAAGGGAACAAAATAGGAAAAGTGGCATGAGTCCATCATGTAGAAAAGGAGTGATACCATGCCATTCAAACCATTTGTTTCTGCTCCTCTCACAACACTATCTGAAATTTCTGTGACGGCAGCAAAAAGAGCGTTCGAACTTGCAGTTTTAACCTACAGAAGACCCAACATTACATTGACCCCTTCGAAGAAAATATTGATAGTAAGTTTTGGAAGCTCACAGTTTTCCCAAGATCACCAAGGTACCGTTTTGTTCCAGAAAAACCACCGGACTTCATGTTCTTGCTTATAAATTTAAACATGCCTGCATAATCCAGAAATAAGTAAAGCAAATGGTTGAAATCTATAATAGAGGAAAAACAGTCCACATTTTTAGATGGAACCTGATAACCCATTATCCATAACCATAATACAGTAATTCAAATAATACAACATCAATAAACACGCTATTAACTATTGTTCAATTATCATAATGAGCATTTTCCAAACTACAAGACCAGAGATCAAATTAAGTAATTTTCTTACAGTCAATAACAATGGAGTATTCCTACAAATATCTGAACAGATTTTATTGTTTACCTATGGTAAGCCCAGGGACGTTGAGCGATCCATCAGAAGGGTCGAAGAAAACATCAAGAACAGATGAAGCAGAGTCATCAAAAATTGAGGCAAAAGATGGAGGAAGCAACGAGCTTCCCTTTGTTACATAGATTGCCCTCAATACATACCTATCAATTACTAGAAAATTATTCATTTGTTTGGGTAATCAAGATTCACCAGATGATAATTTAATAAATGGGAAAGATTTACCATACCATGAATAGTGCTGAGCGCATTTCAGAAGTAGCTCACGAAATGTAACTAAAGCATGATTTAGGAGAACCCCATTGAGCTCCACAGCTGAGTTGCTAATTTCAGGAACCTGAAAATGGTAAGAGATGAATGCTGTGATGTAAAGTAACGAAAGAGGTCCTTTTATGATAAAAAAATGTGTCCACTTTAACAACAGACGAAAATGCTTTAGAATATACCTTTATAACACTATGCAGTAGTGCTCTCAGAGCCTCTTGAGCAGAACTATAAGTTGTGCGTCGGCCACCAGGCCGAAAGCTTGCTATGATCTTTAGACCATTGCATTTAATAAAAAAAGGAAATCAGTATTTTAAAATTAACACTACGAAATAATTACGGATGTGAAACAAAACGAGAGCAAGGAACCTTAATTGGATGTACTTCAAAATGTCTGAAATAAAATTGTGTACTCGTCGTGCCTGGAGGTGCAAGGGATGCTCTCCAAAATGGTACTAGCTTCATTAATGTTTCCTCATCAATCTTAAGATCAACAGGCTGTGACATCATATCTTCATTAGAGGATTTATGATTCGTGTGATATTGCACTAGTTAACAATGTCTGAGCCAGCAAGCCTAAGAACATACAGTTGTAGATTTTAGCAAGGAGCAAGCACGCCACTTAAGTTACCTGTAGAATGATGGAACAATACTGTATTTGTTTGACACTGGAGCGGGTTGAATTCAGTACAAAGACCATACGAAGAATATTTTCGTCAAGATTAGCATCCTGAAGCTTGTTCCTCCTAAGAATTGACCCGAATGAAGCCCCTTCCCATTTTTCATCCACATTCAATGACTGCAGTTGTTTTTTTTTAAAAAAAACTTCATTTATTTACATATTAGCAAAATTGCTCTTGCATTGCAACAACACAACAGAGAAAACAACTACACGTACAAGTACAAGTAGAAAAATGATTGAACATGTAGATTATTGTTAATGCATGCAAATTAAATAAGACAATAAGTGAGTTCCCAATAATCAGCCTCAGTGGTGGTGATGGCAGCAGGTACACCATCATCATGAACTCCAATAGGTAAATCTCAAAAAAAAAAAGGTGCAAAAATTGCAAATTTTGTTCCAGCCAATAGGTAATCTAGTTACATGCATTTTTGCATTGAAATATAAAATTGTAGAGGGGGCAATACTTACATGAATTGCAACAGATACATGCTTGAATCTATTTGTAACAACTAAATCAGAAGAAACATGCTGAAGCCTTGCTATTAAGATTGTAGATGGTAATTGGACATTTTCCCCATTCTTCAATAAGGTGAACATGAAAAGAAAAGGATATCTGAGACCGTGTTTGACTTGCAAGTATTATGAATAGATTACTGACATAGTTCATGAAAAAATGGTTTCATTCTTAGGCCGGGTGGAAGTCAAAAGGAACAAACCTGGCCCTTATCAAGAAGATGAATACACACATAAGAAATTCTGAACTGTACATTTGCTATTGGCCGTTGAATTTTCTCAATTTTGGGATTATCTGCATGTTCACATATTCGTAGAACTCTTGTTAAACCATCAGCATACACTTCATAGCCAATTTTGAACATTCTCAATCCAAATGATTCATCAAATCTTTGTTTTCTTGAATTGAGTCCATCACTGAATGAGAAATCCAGATTAAGCCTGCTATTTTGGCGCATCTTCAAAAATGGCTTCCATTGGCTGATTTTATCTATTTTAATTTCACGCAATGCAGGTGTATCTGGAGAAGATCAATCATAATGTTACTTGTTAAAAACTACGATTAAAGAATCATAACAAAGATGAAAAGCGCTAATGTGTTAGACAGGGACAGAGCAGTTAAGAGCAAAAGGTCATGTGAATAACCAGGAGGCATCTCACCAAACATATCTTCCTAACTATACACACTGCAACTGAATCAATGTGTTGCAAACCACTGATGTGGGCATGTGGCCTATACTATATTAGTTTAAAACTTAAAATAGCCAATAAACCACATCCTGCCTAACAAACTAACCGCCGGCCAATAAACCACATCGCGCTGAACAAACAGATCGAAATCAACTTGATGACGAAGGAAATAGTAAATGCCTCAGTTAGAGACATGTATAACAATATAATAGTGAAAATTAATGCGGTTTCTTTATGCTTTTCCAGTTTCACTGGTTTTGTAATTAGTAATAACCACCAACATAATACATTAATCAACAGAATAAGTAACTATATGTTATTAGGAGTTAAGAACTTGCCAACAATGCGGACAACCAGTTTGCGAGGTGAACTTAAATCATCCCAAGCATATTGTTCTGACTCTTGAGGGCGTAATACATCTGAATCAACTGAATCCTAGAAAAATTAATATATGTATCAGTAATATCATGATAATGATTAGTCCGTTCCCTGATAGAATAGAATAACAGAGCTAAAAAAGGATCTGCACCTTCTGGAAATACATGATAGATGATTCACTCAAGTAATTTTCTATTCGATATGGGAGTGTAACCTTCGGTGGTTTAGTGAAGTGTAAGACAAAAGAAGTTGTCTCTTGAACAACATCAACAGAAGCAAACAGTTTCAGCTTCCCAGCATTCATAGGGTCTCTTTTAATACCATCTGCCACCATTCCTTCTGATCTTCTAAATTTCAAGAAAAATCGACCAATTGATGAAACACAGATTGGTCCAGACCAACTGCATCCAGGTTCTTTTGGACAGAACTGGATAAAAATGTGAGAATCCTCAAAAACATTTCTGTGCTTCTTGACAAATAAATCGAAGTAGTTTACTTCTCGCTTTTCCCCAGATTTCCATGTCTGTAAGGTAGCCCGCTGTTTAGCTTCAACTGTCAATCCATCAATGTCGTGCTACATAATTGGTAACCAAAACCATTAGTATCAGATGAGGGCAACTACAAATATATTACCTTGGATCTCAACAAAACATGTTACACTATTGACGCACCTCAACAAAACATTGACGAACAGCAATTGCAGCATCAGACTCATTTGAAACAACATATCTTGGAACTATTAGTACTACTTGTGATGGCACAGGCAAGTTACGAAGAACAGGTTGCAAGGACACTCCAAAAGCAGCCATACGATGGGGTAATATATTATCTTGGATCTCAAGAAAAAAATCAGTGAAGCCAGACAGTGCTTCCAAATCAATAATAACTTCTGATCCTTTCTCGCTATGTAGGCTTATTCGTAATTTGCTTGACCTGCCATGTACACGTTACATAGTTATAACCATGTTTTGAGAAGTCAGTGCCAGGGAAGCATATTGCTTTGCATTTACATTTACAGTATAAGACCAAAATATCTAACAAATGAACAAAATGAAACCACTTTCCTGACTTTATATTCTATATCATCAATAATCAAAATTATCTTAGCAAATGAAGAATGTTTCACAATAAACAAAATGTTAACGGACTAAACGGTCTAAACGGTCACTTATCATTTAGCTGTTTATTCGGGCTAAATGGCCATTTAAATGAACTAAGCGGTGATTAAATTAAATGGGATAAATGGCTGGTTAAATGGACATGGCAAGCCATCGTGTAGCATTTACAACGGCCTGTAAATGGGCTAAACAGCCGTTTAGGCGAACAGATATGAATTAAATGGTCCTCTCCTTGAATTAGACCAAAAGATAAGAAAAATGTGTGCTTGTAAGTTGTAACATTGAACAGACGATGCATGTTGCTGTTTATGAAGAACTTTCTGGCAGGAAACATTAAACCAGCCATATGATTATGATAGCACATCAGGTGGACAATAATTGGCCCTATATCAAACATTATCTGAAATAATTGTGTTATGATAATATGATCAGGCAAGTCTATCTTTGGGCTAGAGCTAGAGCTAGAGCAAACAAACCAGCTGAGGCTTAGGTATGCTCATAACCATAGCAGATTGACTCTCTGCAACAGCAACTCTACAATACAAGACATAGTGACTTATTGAAATTTTGTGCAAAATATCTAGCTCCGCTGTTTTGAATCAAGAACCATTTTTCAATCAGCAGAGAGGCCAATGTGACTGCTTACTTTATAAACCAGGAGCTCATTGACATTGAGGGCAAAATACAACCATGTTGGGGAGGAAGATTGATACTGTTCATTCCAGATTCCAACCTGCAAGATTTCAGCATTTGATGAGTAACCACGTAACATTGCTTACCTAGTACTCAAATTTACATACACACTTACACAGGTAGTGTTTTTTGATGTGAAGCTGTACACTGTAGTGTGTAGTCACTGGCATTGTGTAACGTGTATCTTGTGAATACAACAACCTGCACAACCAAGAGACTGCCTGTCAGGTAGACCATTTGATATCTTCAAACTTTTAAATTCCCAAAGGCATGTGGTTTCATCAGATGTCAATGGTAAAATAAGAAGCAACAACATCAAAATTGTCATCCTACCTCCAACAAGCCTTTCTC
This sequence comes from Bothriochloa decipiens, assembly GCA_023333625.1. Taxonomy (NCBI): domain Eukaryota; kingdom Viridiplantae; phylum Streptophyta; class Magnoliopsida; order Poales; family Poaceae; genus Bothriochloa; species Bothriochloa decipiens. The sequence goes on from CM041647.1 coordinate 8,657,240, forward strand.
CTGACGTAGTAATCTTAAAGAAGAATGAAACTTCCCAGGAACAAATTCTAATTGCATGTCAAGAAACTGAGCTTTACTCGTCTGCTTTTGCATTCTCTTAACCCAGTCACTACTATGAACTGTCTTAGACTTTGAACCATATGAAATCAGTGTGACTGAGAAATTAAATAGTGTAGGATTCACATAGAAATAAGCACTTGAACCACTAATGATCGTTGTCTGCTTGCCAATACCGCCAAAGCCATCTTCTATGACATTTCCTGTATTATAGTATATAAATGAATAAGTAAAACATATCCTTTTGTTGTTTGCTTCCTTCAATAGGAACATCCACTTTTCCAACACTAAATGCTCGTAGATAAGAGTTTACCCTGTTGGCAATCTGTCAGAACCACGTGTATGTCTGTTTGCAAGAAATTATACACTTGTACAGTTGGATATATGAAAATTTCTCTTTGGAACTGTAAAGCAACTGGTGCACTTCTTTCAGAAACGCGTGTTCCATTTGTAGGCTGCACAGGCACATCTCTAACAAGAATATGAATTAAAAAATGAAGATCTGTAACATGATGCCCATTGGAAAAAACAGGGCAACTTAGAGAGCTGAAAGAAGACTTCATGGAATCAACATTGAAGGCTTTCCTTAGGTTATAGTTAAGCTTTTCTATAATCCCAGATATTCGGATGGTTTTTTCACCGGTGATGTCCTCTGACCACTTCACTGAAGCTAGCTGCTCATTATTTTTAGAATGTTCCGAAATATCAGGTCTAATTGACAACATAAAATTTCCTGAAATGGATTGGACAGCTGTCAGATAAGTGTTGTATAATAACTATTACTTCTGACCTGAATACTTGACATCTTAGGCTCATGCACCCTGATGCTTAATAAAAAGTTGCAACTACAAGGAGCACGAACAACACATAAGACATGATAATGTATATGGGATGATAATATTTGAACTTAGTTTACATTTTTATCACATTCGAATATTAGAGCACTACCTGGCTATTTAATTGATAACAATAGCAGTACATACAAAAGAAGAGAAATATACATCATGAACACATGGGTCATGAAACATACAAATTTACGATTTGAGAGAAATCCTGAATGCAAGTATGCATCTGTTAGACTTCACAAGTGTTCATGTAATCGGGTGAAAGTAGTTCATAACAATTTACCCATGAAGGCATCTAACACAAGAATGACTGTGTCTTCAATAGCGCACAAAAAGCATCCTGGTAGTACTCCAAGAAGTAGCCAATGAGAGGGCCTTTTGGCACTTGGCTGGGGCTGCAGCACTCCAGGATTTGCTAAGGATGCTTGATAGAATTAGGTTTTCCTCAATTGGGCTAACCCTAGAATGGTAGCAATATAGTGTGGCATACATGGGCCTCATGGGCCTAGCCTCATGGGCCTAAATCACTCATACTCCAACACCCCCCGCAGTCTGAACTACCGGCGCAGCGGAGTTGCAGACTAGACATGAAAAGAAGTACAACACACGAGCCCCCCACAGACGCAACTAGCCACCGGTGATGTTGAGGCCGGAGCGGAACTCGGCGAAGGTCGAGGACGGGAGACCCTTGGTGAAGATATCGGCGAACTGGGAGGTGGTCGGCACGTGGAGGACCCGAACATCGCCGATGGCGACCCGATCACGGACGAAGTGTAGATCGATCTCCACATGCTTGGTCCTCTGGTGCTGCACAGGCTTGGTGGAGAGGTACACCGCACTGACGTTGTCACAGTAGACCAGCGTGCTCCGGGAGAGAGGGCTGTGGAGCTCGGCGAGGAGCTGCCGGAGCCAGGAAGCCTCAGCCACGCCGTTGGCAACAGCGCGGTACTCCGCCTCGGCACTGGAGCGGGAGACGACCGGCTGGCGCTTGGACGACCAGGACACCAGGTTGCCGCCCAGAAAGATGCCCAGAAAGACGGCGTTGCCAGAGGTGGAGCGCCGTGTGTCAGGACACCCGGCCCAGTCAGCGTCAGTGTAGACGACAAGCTCGGTGGAGGAAGACCGGTGAAGGAGCAGGCCGTAGTCGACGGTGCCGCGGAGGTAGCGGAGGAGGCGCTTGAGAACAGTGAGATGGGGCTCTCGGGGATCATGCATGTGAGGACAGACCAGCTGCACTGCATAGGTGATGTCCGGCCGAAGGTGAGGTACTGAAGAGCACCAGAAAGACTCCGGTAGGCAGTGGGATCGGCCACGGGAGGGCCCTCGGCCTCTGACAGCTTGCCCTGAGTGTCAACCGGAGTGGAGCAGGGCTTGCAACCAGTCATCCCCGCTCGCTCCAGGATATCAAGAATGTAGTGCAGCTGGTGAAGAAGCAGCCCAGTGGGGCGAGGCTCAACAGTGACCCCGAGGAAGTGGTGGAGCACACCCAGGTCCTTCACAGGAAACTCCTTCTGAAGGGAACTGATGATGCGACAGAGGAGTGACGGACTGGAGGCTGCGAGGACAATATCATCAACATAGAGCAGCAGGTAGCCAGTCTCAACTCCATAGTGATAGATGAACAGGGACATATCGGACTTGGCCTCCACAAAGCCCAGTGACGACAGGAAGGAAACAAGTCGAGAGTGCCATGCCCGAGGGGCCTGCTTGAGGCCGTAGAGAGACTTGTTGAGCCGGCAGACGAAGTCGGGACGGGAAGAGTCAACAAACCCTGCCGGCTGGCTGCAGTAGACTGCCTCGTTGAGGGTCCCGTGGAGAAAAGCATTCTTGACGTCCAGCTGATGCACGGGCCAGGAGCGAGCTAGAGCCAAAGAGAGAACCGTTCGGACGGTGGCCGTCTTCACCACTGGGCTGAAGGTCTCATCATAGTGTCGACCCCAGGGCGCTGAGTGAAGCCCCGGAGAACCCAGCGAGCCTTGTACCTCTCAAGGGTACCGTCAGCCCGCCGCTTGTGAGTCCAAATCCACTTGCCGGTGACGATGTTCGACCCGGGCGGACAGGGCACCAAATCCCAAGTCTGGTTGGCGAGGAGAGCTGCGTACTCCTCTTCCATCGCGCGGCGCCAGTGAGGGTCCGCCAGGGCCTCGCGAACGGAAGAGGGTACAGGAGAGACCTGCGGGTCGCCGGGCATCGCCGCAAGAGCCCGAGACCGCAGGGTACCCGCTGCGTGCCGCGTCACCATAGGGTGAACATGCCGCAAGTCTCGGTGAAGAAGCGGCGGGTGGTACACCGGCGTGACGACACAGGCAGCTGGCGGCCGGGGCGGTGTAGGCGTCCCCGGCGGAGAAGAGGCCTCCGGAGGTGGGGGCATCGCCGGTGGAGAAGAGGCCCCCGGTGGGGACGGAGGCCGTAGAGCCGCCCGCCCGTGGTGTTGGTAGACGTGCACCGGCTGGGCGAACCGCGCCGGTGGTGCGGGAGCCGGCGCCCCCAGACCCGCGCCGGACATAGGGGTGGGAGCAGCACCGGAGGGTGACGCCGCCAGAGGGGCACCACTGTTGGGCGGCGAGCCGGGGCACGGGCCCGGCGCCGGGCACGGAGTAGCAGGACCTACAGGAGACAGCGGTAAATATGGCTGGACCACCATGTCAGTGGGAAATAGAAAGAAAGGGTCAGGGTCCGGGGTGGAGTCGGTGGTGGTGGTGGTGGAGAAGGGGAAAACAGACTCATCGAACACCACATGGCGAGAGATGAGGACCCGACGAGAGGTGAGATCATAGCAACGGTAACCCTTATGATCAGGGGAATACCCGAGGAAGACACACAGAGTCGAACGGGGAGCCAGCTTGTGAGGAGCAGTGGCAGTGGTGTTAGGGTAAGACGCACACCCAAAGACCCGAAGGTGGTCATATAGAGGAGGGGTACCGAAAAGAGCGTGGTGTGGCGTACGAGCTGGACAAATAGCGGAAGGAAGGCGGTTAAGGAGATAGGTGGAGGTGTGTAGGCTCTCAGCCCAGAAGCGAGCAGGGAGGGATGCCTGGAGAAGAAGGGTGCGCATGATGTCGTTGGTGGTGCGAATCATGCATTCAGCCTTGCCGTTCTGGGAGGAAGTGTACGGGCAAGACATGCGCAACTGGACACCGTGAGAGAGGAAGAAGGCGCGCGAGGTGGTGTTATCGAACTCGCGGCCATTGTCACACTAGACGGCCTTGATGGTGAGGCCGAACTGCGTGGACACCCATGCGAAGAAGTGGAGAAGTGCGAGAAAAGCATCAGACTTCGCACGCAAGGGAAACGTCCACGAATAGTGAGAAAAATAATCAACCACCACAAGATAGTATTTATAGCCAGAAATACTGATGACAGAAGATGTCCACAGGTCGCAGTGTATAAGATCAAACACATGAGAGACATGTGAAGAAGAAGACTAAAAAGGAAGACGAACATGACAGCCCAGCTGGCACGCATGACACAAATGCTCATCATGAGTCCGAGTACACCGAATATCGGAACTACGACTAAGCTGCATCAAAGCATCACGTCCAGGATGGCCGAGACGACAGTGCCAAGTGGTGGAGGAAGGAGTGGTGGCGAAGGCAGCTGACAAAATGGCCGACGATGAAGAGGAAGCAGATGCCGGAAACCGAAGAGTGTAAAGGGGCCCCGTGCTGTCACATCGGAGAAGAGGATGTCGGGAAACCAAATCCTTCACAGTAAGACCAGAAGAGTCAAACTCAATAGAACAGGAATTGTCAGCTGTAAAACGACGGATAGAAAGTAGGTTGTGAACCATAGAAGGGGCAACAAGAACATCAGGAAGACGAAAAGAACCGTGAGCGCCGGCAGCACCCACGGACGTGACAGGAAGACACGACCCATTTGCGACCATGATGGACGAAGGAAGAGAGGACGAAGGAGGGTGAACGGAAGAGAGTATACCAGGGTCAGAAGTGGTGTGGTAGGTGGCTCCCGAGTCGGCGATCCATTCTGGCCCAACAGGTGGTGTCAGGGTCGTGGTGTTGAAGGAGCGGGCCAAGGCCGTCGGGTCCCAACCAACAGGCCCTGGCGCGACGCTGGGAGGTGGGGCCCACGGAGACGAGGCGCCGGGAGGTGGGGCCCATGGAGAGGAGGCGTGAAACCCCGGAGGAGCACCAACGAACATGGCCACCGGCAGGCGAGACTCGCCGCCGGGAGCCTGGAAGGGCCACATAGAGATGCGCCCCGACCACGGGTTGTGGAAGGTGGGCCAAGGTGCACCTCGTGGAGGCGTCGGCGCCGGTGTGGTCCCTTTGCCACCACCGCCCCCACACCCCCGCTCGGCCCGGGAGGAGGAAGACCAAGAAGAGACGACGGTGGCGGAGCGGACAGACGCGGCGGAGGAGTAGCGGCAAGGGCAGTCGAGGAAGACGAGGCCCCCGGCGTGGAGACCGACACGGCCTGGACGCCCTGAGTGAGCTCCTCCATGACAAGGTTGTCACGAACCTGCAGGAAAGTGGGGAAGGGGCGCTGCCGAGTGATCCACGTCCGGAGGTGAGCGTAGCAGTCACTGAGCCCGCGGAGGACGTTGAGGACCAGGATGCGGTCCTCCACGGGCCAGCCAAGGTCGCCGAGGGAGTCCGCCATGCCCTTCATCTTGCGGCAGAACTCGCCAACGGAGAGGTCGCCCTAGACAAAGGTTCGGAAGCTCGCATCAAGACGCAGAGTCTGGGCCTCAACATTGCCCAGAAACTGTCCCTCGAACGCAAGCCAGGCCCCCCGTGCGGGGCCTCAGCATTGCCCAGAAACTGTCCCTCGAGCGCAAGCCAGGCCCCCCGTGCGCCAACAGTGCTGCGGACGAAGTCGTGGAGGTCGAGAGAGATCGTCCCGAGGATACAGGAGAGCACGATGCTGTCGAGGCGCAGCCACAAGGGGGTCTGGACCGCGACCGGGGTGTCGAGGAGGACGTGGTCGTCGAGGGCGTAGCGGCGGAGGGTGAGTAGCACCAGGTCCCTCCACCGGGCGTAGGAGGGAGACTCAGGGTCGAGGACGACCGGGACGAGGAGCCGGATGTTCTGGACACCCCCTGCCTGGTAGTGAAGCCGCACCACCAGCGGATCGGCCGGGTCGTGCCAGAGGACCGCGGTGGGGACACACGGTGACCCGCCGAGCCGGAGGAAGTGGCCCCGCCGGAGGTGGCGGCCCCGCCGTCGGAGGAGGCAGGAGAGGCGAGGAGCTGCTCCGCCTCGGCGATCTGGCGAGCCAGGGCATCGGCCGCATCGTGCTCGCGCTCCCAAGCGAGGCGGCCTCCCGCAGACGGGGCTGGCCTGCTGCGGCAGCCGCCCGGGCAGCGACGAGGGCAGCGGCGAGGGCGGAGTCGGGGCGTGCCGCGGTCGGTCGCAGGGGAGGTGGAGCGGGGAAAGGAGCAGTGCCACCTGTGCCACCTGCGCCCGCCGTCAGAGTGGAAGGAGTGGGGGTCCAGGGCGGCATGCCGTAGGGACGGGCGGTAGCAGCGGTCACCAGCGCCCCCGTCCTCTGTACCAGGGCCGTCCCCGGCGTCCGTGCTGGCGCCTGGGCCATCGGCGCCCGGGAGGACGACACCAGCGGGCGGGGGAGCACCAGCAGCCGGGTCGACGGCCAAATCGACGCCCCCCGCGTCCAGGACGGTCGGATCGACGCCCCTCGCGCCCGCCATGAGGGCCTGGGCGGCGGCGCGGGTCTGGCCCGAGGCGGCGGCGGGAGGAGGGCCATGGGGTGCGCCCTGCGCGGCGGTAAGAGAAGGGGGCCGGGCCACGCCCGCACCGTGGCCGTCCGCGCCCGCCCGGAGAAGATGGCCGGCGGCGGCGCTGGTCGGGCCCAGGGCGGCGGCGGCTGCAGCCATCTGCGCCCAGCTCAGAGTGGAGGGAAGGGGGGGAAATTTGTGGAAATAGGTTGGGGGAGGAGGAGGTGGCCTGCCAGCCATGGCGGGCAGCGGCGGCCCAGGTGGCTCACCGGCCGGCGGCGGCGGCGGGAGATGCCTGGCGGCGGGTGGGAGGGAGGAGAGAGAGAACCAGGCTTGATACCATGATAGAATTAGGTTTTCCTCAATTAGGCTAACCCTAGAAGGGTAGCAATATAGTGTGGCATACATTGGCCTCATGGGCCTAGCCTCATGGGCCTAAATCACTCATACTCCAACAATGCTTACACTGCAATCTAGTAGTGTTAAGTGAGCTATACCCCAAGGGACTGTTTGTTTGAGCTGCAGCTTTTGTTCTTGCTTTTGGCTTTGGCTGTTGGCATTTTGCTGTTGACTTTGTAATAAACTTTTAACTTCTCAGCATACCAAAAGCTAGAAAAGCTACTCTCATAGTTTATTTCCTCAAAAGCTTTTCAAAAGCCACCTCAACAGTTGGTCTGTTTGTTTCAGCTTATGGCAAACAAGCCCCAAGTGTGGCAAGCGTTTTTAACTTTACCCTAGGATGTGATGGGTGGGTTTCTTTGGAGCGGAGATGGGTTTTGATCCCTAACCTTCCCATTTGTAGTTACTTCTTAATGAAATGACACAGCTATATAACGTGTTCGAGAAAACCCATGAAGGCATTGAACATGGAAACTCTTTCTTGCGCAAACTACAGAGGAGTCTGTAATAACTGCAAAGTATACAAAATGGTACGCAGAATTAACACTACAATAATGTGTAACCAAAATCATTTCAATATCCTACCATTTTCCAAGGTAAATAATGCTATTTCTAACAACAATAAACAACACTGCTGTTATGGGCAGCCAGCTGGGCCCTTTAGAAGGTTGGGATAGTGTTGTAGATGGCCCAAGTCCTGTAGCACTGGGCGGTATTGTAGCACTATGGGTTCTCAGTAGGTATAAGATTAGGTTGTTAGGGTCAGGGCCAGCTATAGCTCTATATAAGCAGGCAATGTGCACCATTTGCAACCAAGCAATGAAGAAGAATTAATCCTAAATTCCTCAATCCTCTAGTCTCCCTCCAAGCCGACTTTGCTAATGATCTAAGGATCATAACATCTGGTATCAGCCATCTTTAAAAGGTTAAGAAGATATAATGTTTGAATATACACTAAATAGTGAAGATAATACCCAAAGGAAACTAAGTAAAGTTTATGTACAATGTGGTCCTATGGAGGACCTTTCGTATCCCTTTTTCCAAATAGTTTTCCATCGATCATCATGCAATAACTTAGCATCTAATAAGAGCTATTTTGTCATGCAGAATGGGAACCAACATAATGCCGAGATAATGTATAGTTACTTACCAAGAGCTAGAGACATCAGTGCTCTTTTCGGTCCACCAGACAAATCCATGGCATCGAATACTCCAGTAGATTCATCAACCATATCTCCACTTCTAACTGTGACAAATGCAGCATCTTCACTAGCTTTGTTTGGCCTCTGAAACCGAAGTTCAAGAGGAAAGTCACTCTTATTATGGATCCTCAACAGAGGTTGAACTGAAAGAGATAAACCTTCCTGCATTTAGTTAACATTAACTATGAGAAGACAAAATTAGAATACAATAATCAATATGTAAGGAAAAGTACAAAAGCATTTGCTTTCCTACCTCAGGATTCTGGGACACCTTGACCACAATAAATGGTCCAGAAAAGGTTCTCGGGTCTACAGAGGTAATGGAAAGTAGTTCAAACCAAAAGATACTTTACAGCAAGCAGATTCAGAACAAAATATAATTTTGGAAAGATACATCTAAAAACTGCTGAAATTTCTATGAATGAAAATTCTCTGAAAGAAATACCTTTGACTGGTGACACGCGAGTTCTCCATGCAAAAATACCAGACTCATGGAGAGAAATGCTGATCGGAATAGTTGAAAATACCCCTTCCTTGAGTAAGCAAATAGAAACCTCATTTTGATCATGTGAAATATTATCATCAAATGTTAAGTGCCTGGAGGATGTGTAAACATGGAGTATCAGACAAAACAGGAGTAGAATACAAAGCACAAGGGAAAGATCAACATCCACAGGACTGAATGAGTCATAACCATTGTCCAATGATGACAATTTGCAAAGCATTAAACATATCCCTTGCTAAGATGACAAGAATATCTAACCAACCAACAAAGTAAACAGACCTCAAGAAAACTGAAGTTGACTGTTGCCCAGGAATTATTGCATCCCCATTATCTTTGAAATGACACACAAGTGCCAGCCTTGAGCCGTTCTCTATCTGCAGAAGCAATGGTTAGCATGGTCATACCTCAAGAAAGTGGTAACAGGAAAAGACAGAAAAAAAAACAGAAGTATATATGCAATACCCTACTGTGAAATAATGTGTAGAACATGGCAAAATAGGATTGCAGAGCTGTCAGCCATATCGTTAGAAAGGTAGATGTGACATTGTGGTTCATATTCATGCATCCAAAATGAAATTCAACTCTGGTTGTCTTGAATGATATAAACAGAAGTTTTACTTTATACCTTGCAAGAATTAGGAAAGATAGCCGAGCTTCTGACAGCATATGGACCAATCAAGTCTAATTTTCCAACCAAATATAGAAGGATGTCAAATGAAAGCGCATTAATAAATATATCCACCTGCAAGAATGAAGATGAACCTTCTGTCAAAAGAAAAAGAATGAAGCTGAGATAAACTACATTGCAGCTAAACGATTCTGTGCAGTTGAAATAAGCATATTATTAAAGTATCGCACCTGCTTTAATTGAAAGAAGAAACTGATGGCTGTCTTTCCATGCTTAGTTACTGGGTCTGGGGTAGAAAACCTAGATCGAAAGAATGTATAGGAGGCGATAGGAGAGATGAGTTCTTCCCTGTGTGTCAGATAGCAAGAACTCAATTCCAAATCTCCTTGCCAGTTTGTAAGGAACCAGCAAAATACAATTAGACAGGAAAAATATATGGATATTAGCACAAGACTGACCACAGATTTCTTCGTGCGATGAAGTACTGTCCTGAGACTTTGAATGAACTTAGAATCCTAATTTTAGATGGGAATATTTGTGTAACAACACGGATATCACTTATGCAGGTTTGGACAAGTGGGAAAACATTATCAGTATCAGAGACTTCATGAGTGATGGTAAATACAATCTTGTCAACATTGATGATTACATTTTGAGAACTTGCACCACTTGCCAATCTATCCCTCACAGAAAAAGGCACATCATCGTCCACATCTAAGTAAGTGTTATTGTCCAAATTCATATGGTTAACGGTAAGTCTTGAAGCATCAGAAAAAATAGATTCATCAAAAACCTGCACTTTAAACGGATTTCCTGGCTTTTTCACAAACTCTAGCAAGCCATCAACAAATGCAATGCCATAATTGTTTTTCTTGTTGATAAGATGGTATGAACTTCTCGGTATAACCTTGTAAGGTTTTCCATCATCGCTGTCATCCTCAGAACTATCAACCCTGAGAGAAGGTGTGCTCCAAATTGAGCATGGCTTGTCAGCATCAGAAGAAATTTCAACGAAATCTGACCCTTGAGAAAAACTAAGGGCCAAATCTTTGCCTTCATTATTCTTTGCACATAAAGACAAAAGAGAAATGCATTGCATGTTGGATCTCCAGCTCTTATGGTGTTTCACCTGGAAAAAAAAGGTGATATAGTCTTTCTAAAAACCACATAGGTGAAGCATCCCTTGTAGATAACTATGATAACAGCGAGAAATCAATTCCACATATAGGATTATAGGTATCAAGCGATAACCTTAAATAGAGGAAATAATTCTAGTACAAGGTATCAAGCTATAACCTTAAACAAAGCGCATTCACCAGCAAAGGAATAATGGTGTGCACCAACAACTTGGTATGTACTTCCAGTGTTTTTGACTGATACATACATCTGTTGATTAAGATCCCTTATAGCAACAATCGCTCCTGTTATGGCAGTAATATGTGGATTAGAACAATGCTATTTAGGTATGTAAGATGCATGTGTTTCATTAAAGCAGAATTACCATCAGGTATAGTATCCATGGGATCTAACTGTGCTTGGTGACTGGTGCCACCAGACTGTATTTTCTTCTGAGTTGAACCAGAACTCATTATCCCATAAAAAGGAGCAAGTAGCGATGAGATCATCTGCAGATAGAAGCTATACTCATTGGATGATTCAAAATTTCATAGAACATAATGTGTAGTGGACCTGGACCAAATCTGACTTGGATAGCCATGACCAAATGTTTATACTCATAAACTGCAATGGATGCATTTCCATATTCCTGATGAGATATTTTTCTCAGCCTATGTCTCCAAAACTGAGTGCTTGTCGCAGAAGTGGATGCAAATGGCACATTTTGTGCAAAAAGATATATATTTTTCATGAAAACTTTTGCAGGGAATCATGGTTAAATGGGGGGGAAGTGTTCATAGCTGAAAACAAGGGTTTTAGTATATGGACATTATCCATGGAATTATAATGATAAAATAGACGTAATATGCAATAAAAAAATGTGTCAAATAAGCTCCAATTCTGAACATGGAGACGAAAGAACAATTCAAACCATTTGGTCTAGGATGGATAACAGTGTGTCATATGATGCTAGTTCTATTTTTTTCTCGTATTCTGTACTTGTTTTTCTAGAACTACTAGTCACCCATAAATTACAGACAAAGCATAGTAAGTCCAAAGAGAGGGATTGAGGCATCACCTCAACGTTTGAGAGTGAAATTGCCACCTCCAAACCAGAAATAGACCCACTTCCAGACCAATCACCACACAAATATTCCAACCCAGACTGACCATCCAATTTTTTTCTCTTGATTTTGAGATAAGCAGAGAAATGCTTCAGGATCTGATTTTCATGTGACGAAAAATCTAGTGATGTGTTGCCTGTTAAACTTCCAAGTGCAGAACTTGAGCTTGAAGGAGCTTCATGATCATAACTATGCATATTGTCTACTTCTACAAATGGGGGGTATTCTTGAATTTCAGACTGAGGTGAAAGATCAACAGACTTGCTGGATTGAAAACGAGGTCCTGGTACATCTCTTAATTGTTCATGGGAATTCTTGTGGATACTACTAACAGTGGAAATCGAAAGGTGCTTCACTTCAAACAAAACCTCCATGCCAAGATTCATTTGTTGAAGACTCGCATCAACTTCAAAAGCTAATCCCTGATGTGTACCTAAATGCAAGAAAAGATATATAATTTTATTGGCAGCACAATTGAACTCAGGATAGACATATAAAATAATTACCTGATTTATCCACAACAACAAGAGTCAGGGACAGACAAGTTAATTCAATATTAAGGCATTTGATGACACTCAATTGGGATTCCTCAATTTGAACATGAGCAATAGGCACTGCAGTTGTCTCTCTCTCAGTATAGGCACCTCCTGCAGAAATTGGAGGTACCTTATCTTTGACTAAGTTCGATGTTGCCCGCAGTGAGAGATCCACAAGCAGCAGTAAGTAAACTTTGCAACACAGAACAAGCTTAGCTAATGAAATTGTTTCCAGAAAGATCAAGCCACCCTGCCAATAGCAGTAATAAAGTATTCCTTAAAAGCGAGGCAGCAAAAAGGGGGGTGCCAATTGGAACAACTCAGAAATAAACTAAATGCTTCATAGCTGGACATTTCCACGATAAAAACATGCAAAACAATGTCAATATAGCTAATCAGAAACCATGTTGGCTGTTAGCAGAATCAGCAGAAAGACTTCAAGAGGAGTGGTGCACCTGGATTTTGCATTTGACAAGCTGAAGATCATCATGGATCAACAGCGAGATTTTATGTTTGCTGTGCTGCCTCAATTCAGATATGTAACTGTGTATTCTGTAGTCTCCAACAAAAACCTCTGTAAATTCAATTTTAATTGAATACCAATTTCCTAGAGAAGCAGATATGCGACGACTTCTAGATTCATGTTGCAATTTCTTGTCAGCCAAGTTGATATTGGAACCAACACTAATACAAAAGACGCATTCTGATATAGTGAGCTGGTTCTTGCTATGCAGTAAGCCACTAGATATGCACCCATGCTGGAGTATATCGTTATAAGTACTCATTTGAGGTTGATTCTCAAATACCACACACTGAATTCCAGATAGACTAACAAGGAAGTCTGTGCATTCTCCATTAAGCAAAACTTTCACAGAAGAACTTTTGATGCAGAACCCAACACCTAGAGTTAATACATCAAGTAATTCCTGTGTTGTTATGCCCTCAAACACAGGGGAGCTGCTGATGGAGTTTACAAAACTATTGATAAAAACAGCAGGATTTATCAAAAGTCCACCACGTGAAGCACTAAAGATAATGTCTGCTGACTCCAAATCAAGTTGCATTTCAACATCTACTTCTATATGAGGATCCACATTATCTTCCTGGGCAATATGTTCAACAAGCTCCATTGTGCTCCCCTTGATATCTTTTTTGTAAAACGATGCTAGTCTTCCAATAAAATCTCTGGAATACTTAAAGTTTCCAGGATCAGACTTCAATGCCTCCAAATGCATGCTTTCGATAAGCTGCAGAGTGTTGATAACCACCACAAGTAGAGTAAAGTAAACTGAGTTAAAGCAGACATTACAAGGAGTAGAATACTTGGTTCAGAAATATAACCCATGAAATGATTAGGGAAAAATTCCGTTTTTTGTTCTTAATTCCAGTTTTCACGTGTACACAAATCTAAGTTATGCATATTCGTCTCTTCACAAAACCCCCTCACAAAGCATAGATAATATAAATCAATAAACCATTTAATAATGTCAAACAAACTGATATAATCTGCTGTGCATACCTGGCAAACCATGAAGAGTTCATCCATGCAGAAGAAAGCTAGGAAACCAATGATCCTTCCTTCTAAGTTAGTTGAGATGACGTTTCTCACCCCAAAGAAGGAATAGACATAGTTCCTGCAAGGCAAAATAAAAGAATTACATGCAGTTGAAACATACCTGATCCCACAACAAATAGCAGTTCGTACAATAAACAACTTTAATTGTTCATCATAGCTTATTGGATTGCATGCTACTATTATAACAGCTCTCATAAGACAACCTTTCAGACTCAACTTATCATGCCAAATACCAGACCAAAAATATAGTTTAAGTGACATACAGAACAAAAATCTTTTTACAGTCACATGTTCACAAAATGAAAGGTCAACAAATGCTACCTGCTAGCTGAAATCAGGAAACTGCATGACAGCGGTCCACAAATGTGAGATTGCTGATTTGTCTCTAGATTATCTATCAGAAGAGTTAAACCAGTAAAGATAAAGCAAGCATCAAGCGTAACATGCCCTCGATAAACATTCCTTGCACTACTTTCTATTTGTAGCTGATGATGTTCTTGGGGCTCCTTCACACTAACAAATGTTTTATGTGATTCCTTGGTATGAGAATTTGCTCTTGGAGGAGATGAAGAAAGAGATGCTGGCCAAAGAGCACATTCCACATATGCTAGACTGAAAACTATGCAGGACCTGCTATTCATCTGAGAAAGCAAGGGCTTGTATATGTCTTTGCTATTTTGCAACATATAATATTTATCAAAAAATAACCGTATAGTTGGACCAGCAACCAGTGCTACAATATGAAGAGTGTTTTCTGGAATCACATCCAACATTGCAACCTTCATTCTATGATTGGATGATCTCAATTTGTCAACAAATCCACTTGTAGAGTCTAGATAGGTATCACCACTGTTCAAAGAATCAGCTGATCTTTCAGTTAGTTCTTTTGGCTGTTTGTGGTGCATGAACTGTCTGTACAGCAGATAAGTTGATGAAGCACATAAATAATCCAAATCAAGGTTTAGTCTCCCAACTGTGAATCTACTTTGCTGATAACCACTTATACTTTTGTAAGGATCAATAAGAAAAGATTTGAATTCACAAATAACAGAAGGTTTTTCTTGATGAATCACACCCGATTCATCGTATGCATTGCTGATTATCATCCAATTTGACCACAACTCATCCATATTACTCTTTATAAGGGCAGCAGACAAATCATCATTGAAGTAAAAAGATCCGTCGCCTTGTTGTCGGGAGAATGGGCTCATACTAGCTGAGTCACACCAGAGAATTATCCTAGAGTCAGCATCCTTGGTGAACTCTGCTGTTCCAACAGATGAACTCCTCCTGGGACTGTTGCTACTGTCTGCTTGTACCAACTTTGGGACACTGGAAAGGCATGTCTTCAGTTCCCCGAGAACTAGAAAAAAAGATTGTGTGGTGCAACTAGCTGAGTAAAGTAAGCATGATGACTTCATTACAAGATGCACTGAAGCTAACTCAATCTGAGTGTTTCTTCTGTTTGACCTTTTCGTATAAGTGAAACAATCAACGGATGGTAACAAGGTTACAGACAGTTCCCCAAGGTGTACACTAACATGAAACTCCATGTCAACATCATAAGTAGAACCAGGAAAAATATATGGGTATGATGCTTTGTTTCTAGGGCCCATCGTCACCCACGCTGACCTCCATATGAACACAAGAAACCTCCATAAATATAAGAAGGGTGTAAGGATTTTCAACAGGGAAGAAACCAAAACTGCTTTTGATGATTCCTGCTTGATCAGCCGCTGTGAAGCAATCAGTTTTGAACGTGCAGCACACCGTGCTCTAGCAATAGCTTCGACAGGAATTTTATCCTCCAGATCAACAACAGATTCCCATTGGTGTCTAATAGTATCCAAGAGTTTCTTGTTCCTGGATACCCTGCCACAGTTCCTTACTACAGTCCTGTCTGAGGGATACCCTACTAATGTCAGCAACAGCACATAAGCATGGACATAGCTCCGCCAGAAAGAAGCACAGCTTACGGCCTTGCTTAAAGAAAACCTTCGGCACACTAATGAATTGTCAACCTTTTGTGCAGCAGCTTTCCAGAGCTCTCTGCCATTCCTAACCACATAGTCTTCCTTTTGCCTTGCAATATCCAATATCACCATCACAGAAGGAGCAAACTTAGGTGAAATTTCCCAGCAAGCGTTGGGAACATGAATGCCGAAGCTAGAAAGTTGTAGATTATCCAATCTGACCGAAGCAGAAACGCCAGTTAAAGATGCACTGCAATCTACAGAATCATTCTCCTTCATCAGGAATTCAAACTCAGCGCATTCAACAGCCAATCTATTCCTCTTTCTGGATGACACCAAAGACCCAACCAGTCCTCTGAACAGAGTGCTGCGGGAAACAGGCTCAGGGCCAAACCGTAAGTCGGTCGCCCTCAGTACAAAAACATGGGAGTCATCAAGGTATCGAACTTGTATCGTGACATCATCAAACCGCACCTGACCACAGTTCAGAAGCACGGTCGAAAACACTGAAGTGAACATATCCTCCAGGGAGTGAACTACACCTTCAATCATCTCATGCAACATTTCGCCCTAAACAAGTAGAACAGGAGGCGGAACGTTTTGTCAGCGTTCAAGCAAAGCATCGGAATAACTTGACTACAAATATAGGAGGCTAATGATGCAAGTAGTACCTGAGGGTCCAATTGTGCAAGCACTCGCTTCTTCTCCTCAGATACCCACTCCTTGTAGTCTGGCCGCTGCTTCCTCGGCGCCGGCTCCCTTCAGAAATCAGAACAGACACCATTGACGCGTCACTCTCTTAGTCAAGCAATCAATTTCACAAAAACAGATAAGAAACACTCCACGATAGCACAATGCCACAATGGTTCGGCACAACAGCAGTGCGGCCACTGCTCCACCGCCAATCGTACCTGAGGGTGAGTGCGACGTCCACGCCGCGCACGACGGCGTCGACCGCGGGTGCGGCCCACGGCGAGGCGGCGAGCGCGACCTCGGCGGCGTCCGCGCGGTCGAACGTGGCGGGCCACGACGGGGACTCCCCGTTCCCCGCGGCGGCGTTGAGCGCGGCGACGTCGAGCCGGAGCCCGCGCGCGACGGCGCGGGCGCGGACGAGGGCGAAGAGGCCCGGCGGCTCCACCCGCAGCTCCGCGGGGTCCGCCGCTAGCCACGGCCGCAGCGCGGCCAGCAGCCGCGCGCGCAGGGCCTCCGCGAGAACCATCGAGACGCGGGGTCACGCGCCGCCGCTAGGGTTCCATTGGCGGGGCTTCGCGAGCGGCGAGCAGCTGAGGAGGAGTCCGGATTGCTGCGGTTGCGGGGCGGGGCGGCGCGAGGGTAGAGCAGAGACAAGGGGCGGAGACGGGAAGACGCGGACAGGTCTGGCTGTTTGATCAATGGGGACAAAAGGGGATAACGATAGCGATGGTGACGACGCGTGCAGCTAGAGCTTTCCATAAGCAAAAAGAGTAACGACCAATCAGCTGCTGCCATTTTGGATTACTATATTTTTTCTCATTTTTATTCGTTTCCAAATACAATGATTCGGAGCTCGAAGATTTTTTGAAAAAAAGCTCATCAGGCATTTCGATTACTATACCGCATAAAAAAACTTAACATTTTATTAGGAATTTAAAATTTGCCTTAAAATCTTAGCATTTGGACAAACACTGACTGTAACATACAGTAATTAATTTCTTTTTCCGATTGATCTTCTCTCGTGGGACTCATTGATTCTTCTCCAAGACTCGTTTTAGCTGAGTTTTCCAAGACTATCTTTTCTCTGTCTCTATCTCTACCGTAAAAAAAACATTCCTAAAGCCACACAACAAACTATACACCATAGTTATTATTTCTTCTAATCTCTCCTAAGTACACCTAACACAACAAACTATGCACTACAGTCATTATTTTTTTAATCTCTCTTAAATACAAAAAATATACCCAAGAGAATTAAAGTATTCAAAATAAAAAATGTAGATTAAAACTAACCATCATTTTCTCGTACTTGCTTAAATCCAACAGATCAGATTGTCTAGACCAAGCCTCGTCACTTGTAACAACCCTAGAAATCCGGATATCGAAAATACGGACTTTCAAAA
>CM041647.1:8684991-8808186 GCA_023333625.1 Bothriochloa decipiens
GATGTCTGACTAGCTAGGACGGTGCCACTACTACTAGGTTGTTAGCAAAAAGTGTCGGGAGGTACGGGCGTGGAGACCCACACCCTCCTTAGACAGCATAGTGACCATGGGGGCCCGGTACTATGTCTCACAGTGTCAGTGTGCCGGTGGTACCTATCCGGGATGTCCCAGTACTGAGTGGTAGGGTGGCATCGCACCGGTTAGAAAGCAGTCAGAATCAGCTTAGGCGGGGCACCGCTGATGATAGTGATCTTGTGGTTACGGGAGTACACGCTCTGCAGAGTTTATGAATCTATATATAGTCCATGAGCCACTGGTATGGCTCTTTCCTAAGACCCACGCTTCTCGGGAGCAGTGAGAGGAGTCCTTCTATTTCTCCCCCTGGTGTTACCCTTCTAGCTGTGAGCCGCTGAGACAGGCTCCGAGTGGGAGTTGGACCTGTCGACTGAGTGCGAGAGGGTGAGATGTGTGTGATGGAGTTGGAATGGGTTTGGATGTGTGGATGAGATGGATAAAAATTTGATGAATTATATTATATAATATTGGTCACTGTTTGTATAGGAAACTACAGCCACATATTAGGTCGATTTGATTATATCCTTTGCATCCCTCCAAATACTACATAGCAAAAGCAAAGCATAGGGTGGGAGATGTGGCCAGTACAAACCGTACTGAAAATTATTTGGCAGGTGAGCCCGACTACGACTATGACGATGAGGAGGAGTAGACGTCTCGTTCCTATGCTCAGGCTTCTTTTTGGAGATTTTATTGTACTTCCGCCTTCCGCAGCTGCCCCAGAAGCTGCTGCTACTCTGATGATCCCGCCAGTGTGGCGATGAACTATTTATGTAATCCCTTCTAGTTGTATTCTTTTGTTTGATGTATGGATTCTGTATCGACTATTGCGAGATATTGAGATGGTTTGATGCTTCAAACTATTATATTATCCGCCATTCTGTGTATTTTCCCCTCGTGGAAAATTGAGAATGTTTCATCACTCGTCCCTCCACTCTCCCGAAGAACCGCACGCGCGACGGCCTGCGGCGCGAGGTGCGACTCCCCCTCTTCCCGGCGCCGGCTCTCTCTCCCCGAGGCCCTCTCTCCAGCAGTCACACCCTTCTTGCCTCAGCCTCCCAGACCCTCCTCCCTCTCTGTCACCCACGCCGCCCCGCGCCCCTACCGGCTCGCCCCCACGCTCGGCAGGTGTCCATGGCCACTCGGATCGTCCGCGGGCAGGCCGGGCCGGCGAGGGCGGTGGCCAGCCGGACAGCCATGGCGGCCGTGAGGTTAGGGCGGCGGCGGCCGGGCATGAGGAAACCTATAGCAACAGGGGCGCTACCATTGGGGCGTGGCTGTCGATGGAGTCCTCCTCGGCATCCCGTGGCACCGTAGGCGTCACCAACTCCTACGCCGGTAAAACCTTTAAACCCGTGGGTAGATCCGTGCGCGGGCTTGGTCCGCCCCGGGATCCGATCTGATTCTCGCTTTGCCCGGAGGAGATGAACGGCGCCGCCTCGTGTTTGCGATTTCCGCACTGATGTATGTTGCCGTCTCTCGCTTTCAGGGATCCGAGGCCGCGGAGGTCGGGCCGGGCCGAGGTGCATGGAGCCATGGACGACGTCCTGCTCGAGGACGAGGAGGTGCTTGAACAGGTAATCTCATTCTTTGACCCCACCTAATCCTCGATTCCACAAGCTTATCATGCTTCGATCGCTGTTCTACAAGAACAGTCATGTGGGTTGACTTATGCTTTGGCTAACTGATGCACATTGGCTATTCCATTCCAGCCATCGCTTCCCATTGACAAATTAGTCTGATTGCTACAAAATTCGTCTTTATTTCTGCAACTATTGATCTGTATGCCTTTCATGTATTTTTTGGAGCAGCCTAGCGGATTTCTTCGATAAATAAGATTGAAGTGTGTCTCTAAGTAAACAGTATGCCCTTGTCATTGACAAAAGAATAATATCTTTCCACCACAGCAAAATGATGTAGCGATATGTTAATTATTTGGACAAATGGTATCTGAATTTATCTGGTGGGAATTGCATGCTTGTTTTTGATAACTTGGTCAAGTAAGCTGAGACACGGTGAGATCCTTTGATCTCTGACTTCTTATTTCCTGCAGCCCGAATGCCCGATGAGATTTCCATGCTGTGGTCTGTGGATAAGCAATGTCTCTTTTCAGCCCGTGTTGTGTTAGATATATCTGTGGCTAGGAGGTGCTATGTGAGTTGAGTTGATCCTGTCAAAAATTTCTGCAACTTATAAAATCTGCAGTTGAGTTGAGTTGACCATGCAGAAATTTAGTTTTGGAATACAGCTTCACACCATGGTTACTGAAGGAGCAGGATTGCTGGGTCAAGGTTGACAGGTCAGAAGTTTGTAGTCCATGGCATTGTAGATATTTTCCTTTTTACCAATGTGAATGTCAAATTATTAGTAGATTTAATAAGAGATGGTAGTATGATAGAAGATTGGTTACTGTGTATTAACAAAAAAAATTGGTGTTAATATCCCTACTCGGCCCTTGATGTTACTTAATTTTTTTTTAAAAAAACTTGTTACTTAATTCTACAACAACAACAACATAGCCTTTTATCCCAAGCAAGTTGGGTAAGGCTAGAGATGAAACCCAAAAGAGACATGGAACAAAGAACACATAAAATGTACAAGAGAAAGATTATGATTCAGGCACGCTAATTGCTAGTCTCCAAGCGCTCCTATCCATGGCTAAATCCTTATGAATATTCCACTCCTTAAGGTCTTTCTTAACCGACTCGTCCCAAGTCAGTTTAGGTCGACCTCTACCGCGCTTTACATAATCGACCCGCTTTAGAATCCTACTACGCACCGGCGCCTCAGGAGGCCTCCGTTGGACATGGCCGAACCATCTCAACCGGTGTTGAATCAATTTCTCCTCAATTGGTGCCACCCCAACCCTATCCCGAATATCGTTGTTCCGGACTCTATCCCTTCTTGTGTGCCCACAACATCATCGTAACGTACGCATCTCTGCTACACTCAATTGCTGGATATGTCGCCTTTTTGTAGGCCAATATTCAGCACCGTATAACATCGCCGGACGAATCGCTGTCCTATAAAACTTACCTTTTAACTTCTGAGGCACCCTTTTGTCACAGAGGACGCCTGAAGCCTGACGCCATTTCAACCAACCGACTGAAATTCTATGCCTAACATCTTCATCAATGTTGCCATCCTTTTATAGCATCAATCCTAAATACCGAAAAGTATCCTTCTTGGCCACCACTTGCCCATCGAGGCTAACGTCTGCCTCCTCATTCCCAGTCGCGCTGAAATCGCACCTCATGTACTCGGTCTTGCTCCTACTAAGTCTAAATCCTTTCGACTCTAACGTGTGCCTCCATAGTTCTAACTTCCTATTAACCCCTGTCCTAGTCTCATCGACTACCACCACATAATCAGCAAAGAGCATACACCAAGGGATATCACCTTGTATGTCCCTTGTGACCTCATCCATCACCAAAGTAAATAAATAAGGGCTCAATGCTGACCCTTGATGTAGTCCTATTTTAATTGGAAAGTCATTGGTATCGCCATCACATGTTCAGACACACGTCACCACATCCCTGTACATGTCTTTGATGAGGGTGATGTACTTAGTTGGGACTTTGTGCTTTTTCAAGGCCCACCACATGACATTTCTCGGTACTTTATCATATGCCTTCTCGAGGTCAATAAAGACCATGTGCAAGTCCTTCTTCTTCTCCCTATATCTCTCCATCAACTATCGTAATAAGAAAATCGCCTCCATGGTCGACCTACCAGGCATAAACCCAAATTGGTTTTGGGTCACACTTGTCACTCTTCTTAGACGATGCTCGGAAACCCTCTCCTAGAGCTTCATTGTATGGCTCATCAACTTAATCCCACGGTAATTAGTACAACTTTGAACATCTCCCTTGTTCTTGAAGATCGGTACTAATATACTTCTCCTCCATTCTTCAGGCATCTTGTTTGACTGAAAAATGAGGTTAAAAAGCTTTAACCATACTATCGCTTTGGCACCTAGGCATCTCCATACCTCAATGGGGATACCATCAGGGCCCATCGCTTTACGTCCCTTCATCCTCTTCAAAGCCTCCCCGATCTCTGCCTCTTGAATTCTCCTCACGAAGCGTCTGTTGGCATCGTCAAATGAGTCATCCAACTCTAAGGTAGGACCCTCATTCTCCCCATTAAACAACTTGTCAAAGTACTCTCTCCACCTGTCCTTGATCTCCTCATCCCTCACCAAAAGTCGATCCGTCCCATCCTTGATGCATTTGATTTGGTTGATGTCTCTCGTCTTCCTCTCGCGGATCCTAGCCATCCTATAAATGTCCTTCTCCCCTTCCTTCGTGCCTAGCCGCTGATAAAGGTCATCATACACCTGACCTTTTGCTACACTCACCGCTCGTTTTGCAGCCCTCTTCGCTATTTTATAGCCCTCAATGTTGGCTGCACTCTTGTCATGATAGAGGCGCTTGAACCACTCCTTCTTCTCCCTAATAGCCCTTTGCACCTCGTCATTCCACCACCAGGTGTCTTTCGCTTCCCGTTTGCCTCCCCTACTCACGCCAAACACATCCGAAGCCACCTTCCGAATACATGTGGCCATCTTTAGCCACATGTCGTCAGCATCTTCTCCTTCTTCCCACGGCCCCTCATCTAGCATCCTCTCCTTAAATGTTTGTGCTGCTTCCCCTTTAAGTTTCCACCATTTTGTTCTCGCAATCTTGGGCCGATTGTCCCGGTGGCCACTTACCCGAAAGCGAAAATCCGCCACTACAAGCTTGTGTTGAGGGACAACACACTCCCCAGGTAACACCTTACAATCTAAGCAAGCACGTCTATCTCCCATCCTTGTAAGGATAAAGTCGATCTGGTTCAGGTGTTGTCCACTAGGAAATGTCACTAGATGGGATTCCCTCTTCTTAAAGACAGTGTTCGCTATCAACAAATCGTAGGCCAACGCGAAGTTCAAAACATCCTCCCCCTCTTGATTTCTACTACCATACCTGAAACCCCCATGCACCCGCTGGAAACCTACATTAGTCGCACCCACATGGCCGTTGAGGTCTCCACCTATGAAGAGTTTCTCGCTGATAGGCACAGTACTAACCATGCTATCAAGATCTTCCTAAAACTGCCTCTTGGTGCTCTAGCAAAGACCTACCTGTGGGGCATAGACACTGATCACATTCAGGGCCGAATCTCCTACTACCAACCGGACTAGGATAATCCGGTCGCCTTGCCTTCGCACATCAACTACTCCATCCTTAAGGCTCCTATTGATCAAGATGCCTACACCATTCCTACCCGATGTTGTCCCCGTGTACCAAAGTTTGTAGCCAGTATCCTCCACCTCCTTCGCCTTCTCGCCCTTCCATTTAGTCTCCTGAACGCATAGGATATTTACACGTCTCCTAATTGCTGTATCGACTAGCTCTCTTAACTTACCCGTTAGGGACCCTACATTCCAGCTACCTAGACGAATCCTAGTTGGCTTGGCTAACTTCCTTACCCTTCGCACCCGTCGAGGGAAGTGCAAAGACCCTTGCTCATTTTTCACTACATCAGGGCGCAGATGTAGCGCGTCACAAAGGTTACGACGACCCGACCCTTGCTCATTTATCATCGTACCCGGATCACGATACGACGCGCCACTAAGGGGATGACGACCCGGCCCTTGCCCATTTGATACTACACCCGGGTTCCGATGTAGCGCGTCGTTAAGATGGTTACGCCCCAATGAATCTCTTGTGGGTTTCATATCCATAAGAATGGCTGGTTTTGACATATTGGCTAGCTGGACCTAACACACCCTCCTCCTTTATCCTGACTTGGGACCGGCTATGTTGAAACGACTCAAGAAAGTCTTCCAATCAACATAGGCGAAGTTTGTTACTTAATTCTACATAAATAAAAATTGCATCGAATTCTATCGTGCTATCAGAGATGCCTATTTAGACATTAACATTATTTCAATCTGTAATTACCTAAATTAGATCTATGTAATTGTTGTAATTGCTAAAGCAAATAGGGTTCAAGAATATATTCGATGATACTTGCTGAGGACATAAGCTCTACACCTACTGTATAATCTATAACCTCAGGTGCACTTTGCAATGATCTTGTTACAGGCACTTTATGCTTGGATGGTTGAGGCTGCTTTTCTGTTGGATTTAAAAAAACAGGTGATACCTCCCTCCTGTCTTCCTCGCTCTCTCCCAAATTCTATTGGACTTGCTTCATGGCACTTCTTGGCAGACAGGATGTCACTGTTCTTTTCTGACTTTTCATTTCTTATTTACAAAATGAGTTGCGGATTAGTTTGGTTTTTATTAGTACTTGTTTCTTTGCGGTGATCTGCAGCCATGGAAAGGTTAAACAGTTTGGATTTAGTTAAAGAGTTTCGGCAAATTATTTGTCCTGCACTCGTACTTTGACCTTGACTCCTTGTCTTGGTGTAAAAGGATCTATTTTTACAGTGAACTGAAAGCTGATAGTTGTAATTTTCTGGTGCAATAGTATTTGCAGCAACGCTGGTGTAATAAAGTTAAAAGAAAATAGTGCGTCAAAAGATACTATGATGTACACTTGAGAATGTATATGCTGAGAGATGCTAAGCTACAGCAGGTCATGTCTCTCCACTGTCTCAGTAGTAGTGTACCGCACAACCTTGTTTTCTCTATTCCACATAACGCTTTTGTGCTGAAAAAGTCATTTTCTGCATGTTTTTATTTCAGGAAGATCTCTAATTTCAGGATTCTTCAGGGTGCTTGATTTCCCCAGATTGCACTGTTGGCATTGGTCTTGATGTCCCCTTCATGCTGCTTTTCTGTTCGATTGATGCACTGCCTTTTTGTTCAGGCAAGTCGTCATCATGGGGAAAGAAGTCAACAGCCACCACAAAGAAGAAGGCAACCAGCCACGCAGCTTTTCTGTGCCTTTGTGTCCAGTAGCTATGCAGCGCCCTAGCAGCTTATACCATGTTTAGCTATCAGTTTTCCTTATACCATGTTTTGACTACAGATGAGGGTACTGACTTGTGTTCTTTCCATGTACTCCCTCCGTCTCAAATTGTAGTTCGTTTGACTTTTTTTGACTTTAACTTTGACCATTCGTCTTATTTAAAAAATTTGAGCAAAACTGGCTAAATATAGGTCATTCTCGAAGATCTTTTGTTAATAAAGAAAGCTATAACAAAAGAAATAATATTTTGAATAAATTTTTGAATAAGACGAGATGGTCATACTTGGAATTAAAAAAGTCAAATAAATTACAATTTGAGACAGACTAGTAGCTATTAGTTTGCCTTATACCTCTGTTTGTCCTAATGGAACCCAACTACAGATGAGGGTACTGACATGATCATTCTAAAATATGGAATACAAGTAATCTTATGGTAAATTTCAAACACTTTCAAAGTAGATCAGTGGTTTCTTGAGCTCTATGCTTGCATTTCAAAAGCATAATTGTTTGGTTGTTTTTATGTGCAACCCTTAAATAAAACTATTGTTTAAGTATATCTCTTAAATAAAACCGTGGTAACGCACGGGCACTGTATTAGTAAACCAAAGTTTAGCTTTCCCGTTTAGCTAAGAGTTGCATTCCGAATTGTTGGTGCCAAGAGTCAAGAGATAATCGAATGTGGATGCTACAGCATGGGTACATGCGAATTTCCTAATTATGGCAACCACATGCGAATTTCATAATTATGGCAACTACTGTACAAGATATTCTGAATCCTCGACCCCTCTCTCATCTGTCTCTTCTATTGGAAAAATACTAAGATTCCTTTTAAGCATGGTGTCATCTTAGAAGTTAGCCGATAATTAATGAAAGTAACCACTCTCTTCATCCTTTAACTTTTTTTTTGTGAACACTCTCGATCCTAATTAGTGAGGGGGTAAGAATGCAAGGTGTTCCTTCGCTAAACTGTTTATTTTGTCCAAAAATTGCTTGGATCCTTATTATGTTTAAAAATAGAGGGAGAAGTATTGAGGAAATTGTTGATGGCATAATTTGGCAATTTGGCTAGAGAATATGATCAGCCAAATTATATAGGTTAATATTGATAATTAACCAATATGCTACAGGTCAACAATATGTGCATTTATGGAGGCGGGACGCCAGATTGATGCATCCTGGAGTGCACCGTGTGAAGACAAGAAGCCAACGAAGAAATTGGAAGAAGATTCAAGGAAATATTTTGCACAGATTAATTGTCTAGCCGGAGGAGTTCTGTTCGGATTGGACTTGGGCGATAACGTGTCATATATGCTGGTTCAACCGTGCAGAGCCAATGAAGCACGGAGGTTTAGGAAAGATATTTTATTTGATGTAAATGGGCTACGTATCTGTCAAGAGTCCTAGACACCACGGCAAAGTCCAGCCGCCTATTTAAAGGTCATGGCCGATTGCAAAAGTCTCTCTCTAGCCAATCGAATAATCAATCTATTATTTTTCCTGCATCATGTTTTCTTCTACCTTAGTACAGTAGTTTATGCCGAACCCTAATATCCATTAGGGGTTGGTAATCTTTGCCGTTTTGCGCTGGAAAATGGTCGGCTCTTCTCCACGAAAGTGAGGAGACCCTTTGCTATTTTGTCCTAAAAACTAGTCGTTCGTCGTTGCGAAAATACGATAGTTATCATGTTGTTGCGCGGATCAATTTCGTGCACCAACACAATTGACGACTCAGCTGGGGACAAAGTTCTTCATTGACAAACAAGAGGCCGATTTAGCTTTGATTCGGCCATCTATCAATACGCCACCAGCATTTTCGTCAAAGGCCGACGTCCAAGTTTGGTCCGGCTAGATAGTTTACACGTCCGTTTCAAAGAGATTCAACTCCTAGGTTTATTCGGCAGGCTTTGCTTCAGCAGCATCAGATTGGTTCGGGTGTACATCCAAGCCGTCACCAATAGTATTACCACATCGCTTTTGACGGAGGCCAAGCTAAAGAAGACAGGATTAATCTATATTTTTTGATCTAAAAGCTGTTGCTGTTTTTAATTGTGGAAGTGGATAGCTGAAGGAGAAGCCAGCAGCACGTTGATCAATAGCAGAAATCTACAAGCGTCGGTTCCGTAATCTGTAAGTACTGTCTGCAGCTACGATGGATTCGTATGATAATATTGCTAGGCATGTTAGTAGACCTGTTTCATCGGTTTTTGATCTGTCGAATGGTAGTGTGAGCTACCCAGATTATCATGTTCAGAATTATACAGAGCCGATGCAACATCATATTTATGCTTCTAATTTTAGTCATGCTAGCAATATGCAACAAGATTTTTTCGACTCCAGTACATCGGCAATGTTTATGACGCCTATATCATCACAAATGCATGTGCCGTTGTATAATCATGATGGCCAGTATAATAATGCTTATTCAGCCAATTATTTTGTTCCTAACACTAATAGTTCTACCATCTTAACTTCGGTTTCAGAAAACTTTGATATGTATAACCGAAGTGTTGGCTTTAGTTCTAATATGGAACAACCTTTTTATCAAGAAGTAGCATGTAGCACATTGCCTTCCCCACCTATAGGTACTGGGCTTTCCTGTGAGCTGGTTCCAAATGCATATTCTAATGTATCTCTGCAGCACACGTCGCATGCTCAATCTTCTATGCCGAAGTTACAATCACATACCTATGTTGCATCTGTGCCAAATTCTTGTTCTCCAGAGCCATCTCAATATTTTAAGGACCTCGTTGAAAATATTCTTATAGAATGTGGTCTGAATCCTCGTGCAAGTTCGAAAGAAAATAAATTTGAATCGGATATGAATGATAATTCGGTTAATGGAAGAGCCGAAGAAAACAATACTTATTTCGATTCAATTATATTAGAAGACACACTTCTGGCTGTGCAAGAACATGAAGAAGAGAGCAAGGTGGCTGCAATCGACCCCGACAATTTCATCGCTGTCACGCTCGATGATTTGTCTGAAGATGAACGGCGAGAAATCGAACGGGGGCTCAAGGAAGAGAGGTTGTTGAGTTTACAAAGAAGCTTAGCAGGCCTCCAGAAGACGAGGAACGGTGTAGTCAACAAGGTAGCTGCATCAGACCAATCTGCTTCACCTAGCACTGAGGTAAGTAAATCACTTCCCTCCTCCAAATTCAAAGAGGTACAGATCACAAAAACATTACCTATTTCTCATGGTAATTATTCTATGAGTCATCTTGTCTCGAGCAATAATATTCTAGTAAAGTATATCTTATCTGTTCCAAATTCAGTTTATGTTTGCTCGAAGTTAAGAGACATGTTTTATGATAGTTTTGCAACTAGAAATACGAAATTGATAACTGATAAAATAAAAAGAGTCTAATTTTAGTGGGATCGAATATGCTTCTGAGCTATCAAATAATGCAAGTTCAAGCAAGGTTCAGATAGCCGAATTAGAGAGTAATTCGGATGGTATTATAAGTACTGATAAAAATTTGGCAGTTAGGAAAGATAAGAAAACCGATGTTGGCAATTTGAAAGAATATAATTCTAAAACATCGGACAATGTTCAATCATCTATTTCCAAAGGTCAGTGGGATTCTGTAGAACCTCAAGGGATTGTGGGGCATAGGTCAATTGAAAAAGCTAGCCCCAAACATGTAATTAATTTTGAGGATAAAAAGGTGTTGATTCGGCCAGAACAGGCAGTTTCAACAGAAGGCAAGAAAGTAGTTTCCCTAGTGAAATTAGGAGTGATCTTTTTTATGACAGGATTAAAAAGCCTAGCAAAGTTGTGACACAAAAGAAGAAAATGGTTTGGGTCCCTAAAAGTGGCAAAGATATTAAGAGTGAGTCCCAAACATCTGTCTCTAGTACTACAAAATCAAAAAAGCCGAAGGTCACGTTCAAACAGCTTCTGGTTAAATATGAAAAAGAAAAGGCCGACAAAGGTTCTAATAGGCCTAGTCATTTCAAGCATGCTAAATCTTTTTCTAGGAAAGATTTTGATGATTACAAACATTGGCAAGAAAATGAGTACTCGCAAACTCCATATTTTCCAATGGAGCATATGTACTGGGAATATCCATCTAATGTGCCAATGTCATATGCGCCATACTTTGCTAGTTCTCCTTATTCATCATACGGATGGTATCATCCATGGATGCATGTTCCATCATATTTTAGACCATACCACATAGAGTGTGCATCTCCAGGAGAATCATCATTTGAAAGACCGTCACATGCCAATGACCGTTTTATGGAAAAGAATAGGTCTAGAGCTCAGATAAATAAAAGGGTGGCTAGACAGGTTTATCGTGTGAAAAAGGATGGCCGCAATGGTAAAAGTTCAGCTCTGAATTCAGATAATGAAAAGCCGGTTGTTATTACTAGTACTAGTCAGAAGCCTGAATCGTCCAGTACTGCCAATTCAGCCATGAGAACCAGAAGTACTGGGAACCCCAAGGACATGTTTTCTGCAGGCAAATTGAACACTGGCACACCTCTGCTGCACAAGAATTTAGGAAGTAGCAGCAAGGAAGTTGTGCCTGGTGGCGACAAATGGAGAAAGTTTTCGGCCAGCTACAATATGTTTAGGCCAAAAACAATAGTACCTGTCTACCGACCAAGGTCCTTGGGAGGCAGCAGAATCAGGTTGTTTGCATCAGGAACAATGCCGAAACCACAATGGTGCCCGGCAGGTCTCACGCATACACAAAAGCGACGGGTACAACGACTCCGTGCCATAGAAATGAAGGAAGAGCAAAAATTGGACGATTCAGGATTTTACAAGAATAAGACCAGGCTATTCATTAAGAAGGTGTGGAGGCCAAAACAAGTGAAGGTTTTGGCTAGCGGTGATGAAAATAGAAGCTTGGCCAACGGAGGTTCATTGTCAAACTAGCATGGTACTCCACATCAAAAAGGTATGGATTTGTTTTGGTTGTGAGCTACATGAACAATTTAATTAAGGCTGATGTTTTATTTATCGTCGTCCTAAGAAAGCTAAAATATTATATCGCCTATAGTTATATTAATTTGTATTGATCAAATGACATATATACTTTAGGCCAAATTACACTGACAAGTTAATGAATAATCGGTCTATTTATTAAGAATTATTTTGGCCAGATTAGATCACTACTTGCTAATTAATTGGTCTTATCTGTGATTACATGATGATTGATATATACGATCTGTTCATTGTTAAACCGAAATACTTGATTGAGGTATAAAGCATATATTATTAGGATATGTCAGAATTATATTTCGGTTGCTTTGGTGTGTTGAAAAGAAATATATGCATGGCCGATGGTCATGTTTCATCGCCCTAAGAACAAATGCTTGGCAGATAATTTATTTATCACCCTTAAAATTAAAGTGCCCAACAAATATTATTACTTAGAATAGGTGAAATATTATGTGGACACTAAGTGTTCGGTCAGGTTTAGTTATGGTGCATTGTTATGCTTGCAAATTATTATTGGTGACCGGACTATATGATATACAAGACAGTTATTCGGCCCCATGCTACATGCTTACATACGTAGCGGATCATTTTTGCCGAATAATTATGCTAGAACTATCGACAAGGCATACTTTAAATATTCGAGCCATCGTTGTTCATTGTATGGCCGATATGCTAGTTCATTGTTGCTGTTATTAGAGTGAAAATGCAGGGTCATATATCATCGTTGCCCTTAGAGTTGGTAAACTTCATAAGAGTTCGGTCAAGGATATTTTGCTTTGGGATACTTGAAAAATATTGATGACCGTACTACATGATATATGTGATGGTTAATCGGCTGCTTCTTAAAGCAGGTTTATACCTGATAGTTCATTTTGCCGAATAACAATAATTATTAGAGCTAATCATTTGGTCCAACAAGCATCTGGTTTTCAGTTAATAGTGGAAAGTTTTAATAACCAAAAACCGGTGCGGCGCTGTTGTTGAAAGTGAGACCGATCTGCAGGTTGCTAGTTCCGTTCTTCGTCAAATTGAGATTTCTGGAGCTGAAGAAGATAACTAGTTTTGGGGTACGGGGTACATCAGGTGCTAGTTTAGTCCAGCAGCAGCCGGTACAGGGCAAAGAAGATTCGGTACAGGGTTCACAAATAACTGAATCTGTTAGTCCAGCAGCAGCCAGTACAGGGCAAAGAAGATTCGGTACTTGGTTCACAAATAACCGAATCTGTTAGTGAGTTAGAGACTGGTGATTGGAGAATCCCTATAGTTAACTAATTAAAGAATCTGAGTCAAATAGGAGATATGAAAATTCGGCAACAGGATTTAAAATATACTTTGTTAAATGCCGAACCATAGATAGATTACTTTTGAAGTGCTTGGGTTCTAAGCAGTCAAGAATAGCTATGGGTAAAGTATCGAGCCATTGACGAAACTCTCAGGAATTTTATAAATATATATACGGCTGATGACAGTTCATCGTTGCCTCTAGAGTGAAAATGGAGTCATGGTTCATTAT
This sequence comes from Bothriochloa decipiens, assembly GCA_023333625.1. NCBI lineage: Eukaryota > Viridiplantae > Streptophyta > Magnoliopsida > Poales > Poaceae > Bothriochloa > Bothriochloa decipiens. Next base: position 8,698,458 of record CM041647.1, read on the forward strand.
TGTCTCTCGAGCAAATTTTGGCCCATATACGGTTGAATATCGACCTAGGTAAAAAGAATCAAATACAAGATTTGGCTGTTGTGCCATGTATGCATCTTCTGAGAAAAAGAAAAATAGCATAGCCGTTGCGTTAGTCGTCAGTGGCTTTCAGTATTTGATGCATCGGATAAATCTTGTATCAAGGATTGCAGGTGAGGAGCATGCTACTTGTGCTGGTTCAGAAGAAGTAATAATGAAGAATTATTTGAGCCAGCTCAGGTGAGTTAGTTTTTGCATGCAGCTTAAAACTCGGTCTTTAGATTTTGCCAAAGTCATAACTAGACCATGACCGAATTTGTGAGTAACGTAAGAGTTCATGTGTTGTGTTTTTGGTAATGCAATATCTCTGTGATATACAGGATGGTTATTCGGCTGCTTGCGACATCAAGTTGTTTTTGCCGAATGATATAACAAATATAAAATCTTATTAGTGTTATCGGCAGCATGATTAAATCAAATACATATTGCTGAGATATTAATTCACATATGTATATGGCCGATACTCTCATCGTTGCTCTTGAATGAGATGTGGGTCATGAGTTTGCATTGCTTTTATAACAAAATTTTGACCGATATATGATGGAGTATCGTTCTAAATAAAAAAACAGCCGATGTGTTAATCATCATGGCTAAGGTTTTGATGTTGGTAATATAGTTACTAATTTTGTATGGAGAATTATTGCAGGTGAATGGCGTCTTTAGCCGGTGCATAATTATATACAGAAGCATGGAAGTGCTTGTACCGGCTCAGGTTTCAGTAATGACTTCAATATTGGGTCATCAATGTGGCAAATTATTACGACCAAATACGTGGACAAATTTGATACTTATCAAAGTGTTTCCGGTAAATTAAATTGTACCGAAAACAGGGGGGCATGTGTCGATGGCATAATTTGGCAATTTGGCTAGAGAATATGATCAGCCAAATTATATAGGTTAATATTGATAATTAATCAATATGCTACAGGTCAACAATATGTGCATTTATGGAGGCGGGACGCCAGATTGATGTATCCTGGAGTGCACCGTGTGAAGACAAGAAGCCAACGAAGAAATTGGAAGGAGATCAAGGAAATATTTTGCACAGATTAATTGTCTAGCCGGAGGAGTTCTGTTCGGATTGGACTTGGGCGATAACGTGTCATATATGCTGGTTCAACCGTGCAGAGCCAATGAAGCACGGAGGTTTAGGAAAGATATTTTATTTGATGTAAATGGGCTACGTATCTGTCAAGAGTCCTAAACTCCACGGCAAAGTCCAGCCGCCTATTTAAAGGTCATGGCCGATTGCAAAAGTCTCTCTCTAGCCAATCGAATAATCAATCTATTATTTTTCCTGCATCATGTTTTCTTCTACCTTAGTACAGTAGTTTATGCCGAACCCTAATATCCATTAGGGGTTGGTGATCTTTGCCGTTTTGCGCTGGAAAACGGTCGGCTCTTCTCCACGAAAGCGAGGAAACCCTTTGCTATTTTGTCCTGGAAACTAGCCGCTCGTCGTTGCGAAAATACGATAGTATCATGTTGTTGCGCGGATCAATTTCGTGCACCAACAGAAATGTTTAGATCTTATTCTACGGTGATTCTAGATAACTAATTTATGAATATGAACATGAAATAAGATACATAAAGTCACTATGATAATCACTGCGTTTGGGATGATAATCCAAAAATCCTAAGAACTAAAAGTAGTCCCTGTCCTCCTTCAGCATCCATTAGGAAGCTGATCCTTTGGGCTGGGCCACTTCTTTTTTCCAAAAGGATTGGCCGGCCAGTGGCTGGAACTGGAACATGGGCTGGCCTAAATGCTGAAAGCTGAACCCTATTTCGTAAACTTTCCAAATGCCGCCACCTTCAACATCTTTTTTTTTTTGGGGGTGGTGGGGTGGGGGACCTAAACTTTGCTTAGCGCAAACCGTAAGTGGCAAACCAAAATGGAGATGAGAGAAGCGCAGCAGGCGAATTTGTGCATGAGTGTAACATTTGCAACCATGGCCATGGATGCCTAAGGCACTAATCCACGTCAAACCATTTTAACACAACAGCCACACTCTGATCACAAAAAGAAAAAAAACATGGTTACAAGTTACAACAGCAACGCTCTGATCACAACAGCTTGGAGAATAAACTAAATAAAACGTACAAAATGAAATTAAACAACTTACACATAAACGACGACAACAATGGAAGCATAATCCATACTACTACTAGTAGCTAGCTGGCCGTACGTCGTCGTAGCTTATTATTCTCGTCATCTCGGGAGAGCGAGCGAGACACTGGCAGGCTAGTAGCTTGCTTCCTTGCCGGCGTCCATCAGGGCACGAAGCACGTTGGAAGCGACGACCTCTGCGTGGCTGCGGCTGCTGCCGCCGCCGCCTGATGGGACGAGGTGGTGGCGATCGCCGGCGCCGTCTCGGAAGGACCACCTGGGGCGGTTGCTGAACCCCGGCTTGGCAAAGCCGGTGATGAAGAAGTGGCGCTGGTCGGCTACTACCAATAGCCTGTTCTGGTCGCCGTCTCCGGTCTGCATGCCTAAGAGCATGTATCCTGCTTGCTCCTCCTCATCGTCGGCCGCCAGCGCCCCACCCAGCTGCGGCATGTAGGGCTCGTTGGCAGCGGACGACATTGCTGCTCCTCCACTGCAGCTGCAGCAGCAGCAGCATCGTCGCCGCCCCTAGCGCTGGCAGCTGCGAGCGCTACAAGCGTGAGGAAGAGGTGAAAGTGCATCTAGCCCTTTAGTGGGTTTTGGTGAATTGATTGACAACATAATTAAAGGTCTAATGATTCCGCTAAGTGTCGGATAGGAAATTGATTATCTCATAAGTACTTGATTAAAGTGTGTAAAGCCAAAATGATGTGTCATTGTTGTATAAGAACAAGACAACAATGCAAATAGAATTTATATAAATGTCTATCTATTATGAGATTTCTATGATTCATGTGGAAGCAAGCACATTGAGTTAGATAATGAGACATAAGGGATTGCATATGGAATGGTCTCATATTTGAAGCTTGCTACATTGAATGAAAAGTGACTTGGTATAATTGGATTTATCTATATTTAATGAATAGAATCAAGTCACGTACTCAAGATGACATTGTTCAAGAAGAAAAATCAAAGTTAGAATGTTATCTCTCCTTGAAGTACATTGAAAGATTTGAACGATGATATTTGGTGATCCTAGCACCCTAAAGTTTCTTCGGAAGAACGACGTTTCTACTCAAGAGTGCCCTCAATTTTTATCTTTACTTGAGTTATAGGAAACGTCGTACTATCAAGAGGGATATAAATTAGGTTGGTAATTCGAGGTCTAAAAGTGTTCAAGTCTATATTTAGAGCGTTTGGAGAGTCACCGTTGCACTCACATCACTTAGAAAAGTCCTTTGCTTCAACCAACCTGACCTACCGGAAGTACCGGAAATATTGGAGTTTTAAACCGGAAGTATCCGTGCTATTTTCTCAGAAAGTCGAGACGTGCAAAGTTAAAGAAACTTTGTACTACCGGTAGTATCGGTTCCCCAACCGGTAGTACTGGTGCTCTGCGGTAGCACCATATTTTATTAAAATTATACTCCGGAAGTATCGGGCATATTTTCCCAAAGTCAAAGTCTGCGAGTTGGCGTAGTTGTGTACTACCAGTAGTACCGCTGGTGGTACCTTAGTACCGGCTATATATATATATATTTATTTTTAGGCCAAGTCGAAAGTGTCCAGTTGTGCAGAAAATGTACTACCAGTAGTACCGGTCCTACTTCCGGTAGTACCAGTATATCATCCTGTGCACGCTCTGACATGACAACGGTCATATTTGGTGAGGTACCAATAGTACCGGTGGTTCTATCAGTATTACCGGTAGTTGTTCTGGACTGACCATATATATACCCCTCACCTCTCTTATTTTGATAGCTCTCGCCATTTCACTCATTCTTCACCTGAGAAAGAAAGCTCCCAAGCACCAGCTCGCCTACTCTCTCTCCCCCTTTCCTCCCAAACTTCAACCCCTCAAAGATTCGAGCTAGGGACGTGAGATTAGAGAGTGGAAACTTTGATCTATGACTTGAGCACTTGGTTTCCTCGTCTTGCTGGCTTGATTTGTGTTTGTTACTCTTGGGTTCTTGGAACCCTAGCCGGCTAGGCGTTCTTCGTGGCTGCCCGTGTTGCCTTATTTGTGAGGGCGCCCCGAAGTGTTTGTATTACCCTTAATTCTTAGTGAATATCTCAAGTTTACCTTCGTGGTTCCTTTAGGGAGGAAACCTTTGTGGTAGCCTCAAAACGGGGACGTAGGAACTCCTTTGTGGGGATTACCGAACCTCGGATTAAATCATGTGTCTTACTATGGTGGTAGCATCGACTATCCTTGTTCTTGTGTTCTTCGTGTTCTTCATCCCTACCCTCAAAGTTCATAGGTTGGAGGACTCGATCTAGGATTTGATGCGGTGAAACGCCTCAAGAAGTTCAACACCTTTTTCAGCAACATCAACAAAGGGGTGGTAACAATTGGATCTGAATTTATAGCTCATTTTACTCTAATTTTCATTTCGATTTCGTAGTTTCGTAGGCTACCGGTAGTACCAGAAGTTTGCATCAGTAGTACTGGTTTTTGTACTACCGGTAGTACCGGTGCTACTTCCGGTAGGTATTTAACTTTCGTATTTGGGTTTGTAAGTTTTAGGTTTTTGATAATCACCTATTCACCCCTCTTGGCGACATCCTAGGTCCTTTCAAATGGTATTAGAGCCGGAATCTCACTAAAAGCTTCACCGCCATGAGAAAGGATGTCGACGCCTAATGAATCAAAGCTCGTGATTCTCCAAAATGATGGTTCAAATTTTCTATCTTGGTCTAATTATGTACTCAATATTTTTAGGACTTTTAGTCCTCTTGTTGAGCGTATTGTGGATGCAAGCATTTCTATTCCTAAAGTTGATTGGAGCAACTATAAAAATATGCCCAAAGAGGAAAAGAGATGTGTGCAACTCAATGCTCAAGAAATTAATGTCATCTTGAGTACATTGAGTGCAGAGGTTCAAGCTGAGGCAATTTATAATGAAGAAACACCATCAGAGAGTGCTCATGTCATTTGGACGAGACTCATCGAGTTATATGGAAAGTTCAAATGTGATGATGCACATGAGCTCAAGTAATTAGAAAACGTGCCCATTGTGTGCAACGAAGAAGCCTCACAAGACCTCAAGAGCACTGAGCTAGAGCAAGAAGTGAAAGTCAAGAATATTGCTCAAGACTGGTGGCGGCCAAGTGAGGAATCAAGTTTCACAGCTCAAGATCCTCATCACTCATGTCTCATGGCCAAGAAGAACAAGAAGAAGGCAACCAAGAATGAACAAGTCAAGGAGATTGCACATGAAGATGATCAAGAATAAAGTGGTCTTAAAATTGAGGATTTTGATACCATTGATCATCTCAGCAGCAAAGACAAGAAAATATTTGTCAAGTTAATTAAGAAGAATGTTAAGCTACAAGAAGAAAATGAGGAGCAAGAAAACATACTTCAAAAGCAAGAGATGTTTCTCATTTCCAAGTCAGATGAACTAAAGGAAATCAATAAGAGGTATGAAAAGTTGTCAATTGAGCATGCTTTGGTTACTAACTCCTCTTCTAGTGTGTCCCAACTAGAAAAGGAAAATAGTGAGCTCAAGGCAAGACTAGATGAACTATCAAGCAAATATAATGTATTACAAGCAAACTATGTTCATCTCAAGTGCTCCCATGAGAAATTAATAGAATCACATGCTATGCTTGAGATAGCGCATGAGGTTGTAATTACATTGGTAAAATCATTTCAGCCTCTCACATAAACACTCACTTGTACGCAATCTCAATTAAATATTTCTTGTACTATTGAGTGTGCTTTTCAAGTAAGCCAATCTTTGATTGAGCTAAATCTCATAGAAAACAATGAGCTCAAAGAAGAAGTGGAAAGACTAAAGAAAGATGTGATTTGTTTGGAGGGTAAGGAGAAAGCACAACCGTCTCAAGATAATCATGATAACATGGTGAAGAAGCTTGAAAAGGGTTCAAATCTTGCTTCCTCCAAATCCCAACAAAAGAATCACACTTTAAGCAATGTCAAAACAACCAAGAGCAAGAAACATGGACATAAGTGGGCTTTGTGTCCACACAAGAGTTGGGCCGACAAGAAGTTGGGCCATTCTACCAAGAATTGCCCCTTGTACAAAGAGGCAAGAAAGAGAGCCCAAGTTACAACAAGAAGATGTTATGGATGTAATGAGATGAGGCACTTGGTTGATGGTTGTCCCAACAAGCAAAACAAGCACAAAGCAAATCAAGGCCGCATATTCTATGCTTGTAAGAGAAAGGGACATCTAAGCTACGATTGCCCAAATGGTAACACTCCTAAGTTGAACACATCTGTTTATGATAATATGCTTAGGAGGGCCTCAAATGGAGTTAGTGCTAGCAAGACAATGTGTCCACTACAAACTAGTGCTAAAGTCATTTGGGTGCCTAAGCACTTGTTGACTAACTCAAAAGGACCCAACATGAGTTGGGTACCAAAATGTGCTTAGGATATTGATGTAGGTACTTGATGGTGAGATGAAGTCTTCGGAGTGCTTGAGGAAGCAAATTGAAAATATTTACTCAAGCTATCAACCAATTCTTATCATAATCTATTGTATGATTGACCCGAAGATAATTTAATGATCATATTCTCTACTTCATCCTTTCCATTGGTAACAAGTACCTAATTTTAGTAGGATAGCCACTTTGTTTGTGGAAGTGCTTAATAGTTCACAAATAGAAATATTTGTGAAATATTGTAAGTGGATAATTAGGGTTATTTGATCACTTGATATTTGCCATTTGGTGTTTTTAATGGCTCTCTAGTAGAGCAACATATTTATTGAGATACAGGTATACAAGAAATACTAAGTGCCAAATAGTGAATCACGAATGTTATAAATAAAGTAGTTTTCAAGAACACTATTTTGGATGCAACTGAGTTCTTATCCATGAGATTTCACATATTCATTCTTATGATTATCTACACCTAAGTGGGTTGTGAGCATCTCTTCAACTCAATTCAAATATGGCATTTGATTATGTATTTGGTGAAAACAGAATTGACTCCCAAAATTTTTGATAGAATCAAGTGCCTATTGCAAGTCATTCAAACTACTTGTCGCACTCATTTAGGGGAGCTCAATCTCTATTTTCCACCATTGTGGACTAACAAATTTATCTAGTATTTTTTTGGTAGTCTTTTGGATGAAATTTGTCTTATACATAGCATGATTACTTGACAAGAAAGGTCAACTTGATGATTATCATGTCATATATTATCTCAGTGGTGGTTTTGTGAGCTCAAGGAAAAGTTTTATTCAACGTATGGATAGAGGGCTTAATATAATTGAATTCATTCATCAAGTTAGAGACAAGTTTAGAAGTTGCATTTCCAATCAAAAGAAAATGTGAAGAAGGCATGCATATCATTTAGAAAGCAAGATATTGGTTGATCATGAGCTTCAAAGGTATATCTCTTGTTGATCATATACTTTTGGGTGCATATGAGAGTTGATTGAATTGGATAAATATGCATATGTTGCTTGCTATGAGATATTTTGAATAGATTAAATATTTAGTAATTAAATTTGAGTTGGTTTGAATGTATAAGTTCATGAGAAGACCTTCTAAGTGAATGGATATATATCTTATGAAAGTATTCAAACACATTAACTTCAAGTTTGGTTCAGTTTGAAGAAGTATAGCTCAATGTGTTGAAATCTGCCCCACATTTTAAATCTAACTGAGCTGTGCTGTGAGCCATGTTTATGTGATCAAATCTTTTTGTATTGGCTTAAAATTTGGTGTACATTCTCTAGAGTTATGGTATTAACTGACATACAAGTTGCATGAGAATTGGATAAGAGATGCTTTAGCTTTGGAGTGAATCTTTTCAACTATGGTAAATCAGTTCTCAGCACATAGCAGTACTGAAAGATGAGAGATCTGGTAGCAATCTACAAGGCAAATGAAGCTCAAATTTTCACAGCTACTAGATGACTTTGTAAAGAGCATGTCAACCAAATTTTATGGTTTTTGGATATGTACATTGGTAGTTATGGATTAATCTTTGAAGGGGACAGAATCTGCCAGAAAAAATTGACAATTGGATTGATCAAGAGTCATTTTGATTAAAATGTCCTCAAGTTGAAACCATGATTAGAAGTGTTTGGGAGACCTAAGTGTGATCTTGAACTAATCTAGAAGTGATATATGATGGCATACATGGTTATTCGATTGAGTGCTTTAGCACACACTTGGTACTCAAAACTGAAGATCAAGGGCAAGTAAGGTGAAGGCACTTATTGTTCATAGTTCAAGAACCCTACACTTGATGAGATTTTTTCATATGTAGATTGTCATCTTCTCATTTTTATCTTATGGACATCTACATTCTGCAACGGATCCAAGTTCATCTCAAAATTGGATAAGAAGCTAAGAAAAGTTAAGAATTATCAAATCTGTCCAGAAATTTTTGAATTATGTGATTGACTGTCTTCAAGCATGGATTTGGAGATTCAAATACTAATGAATTAACCTCAAAATTTATGATCATGCTATACACATCTAGCACTTGTTGTACAATTTGTATGAAGATTAGTTTTGAAGAAAGTTAGTTATGAGTTAGTTTCTATTAGATTTAGTGCTACAGTTTTTAGACCTTGATAATTTTAGTAGAAATTTGATTTGGCTCACCAAAAGGGTTCTAAATGAGCTAAAAGTTTTACACAAGTTAGATAACACATAGATTCCGCTATCTACCAAATTTCATACATATTGGACTAGTGGTCTGAGAAATATGGATCTTTCTCTTAGAATGACAGAATTTGAAAACTGACTATATTGAATTGAATTAGATTGTAGCAACAAGGTTCAGTTGGCTCTCAAGTTGGTCATGTAAAATCATTTGAAAAAGAGAAGCATCAGTTTGGCCTAAAGAAGTTTCAATGAAATAAAAAGAACTCACATGGGTCCAAATCAGTTGAACTCAGATTACAACTAGCAGTAGGCAGTTGTAACTAGTTGGACCAAAAAGGCAATTAGTTGTAGTTTTTCAGAAATAGCAGCTGAAATTAATTGAAACTAGTTGACTTGAGTAGTTACAAGAAGCATCGATGAGTTACAATCAATTGGTACTAGCTGAAATCAATGGGAAGAAATTAGAAACATATGATGCTATTGGATTGCAAGCAGCCTGAAGGAGTTTGAAACAGATGGAATATTGTGCAAACCTCTCTATTGACATCACATTATTGATATGCATCATAGTGCTTCGTGTACTCATGCATGCACAAATTTAGGGGGAGTTTAACTTATATCTTGTGGGACTATTGGCTTCTTCTAAGTGTATTATATGCAGTCCCACACATGAAAAAAGGTGGATGGATGGTTCCTTAGATTCTTTAGGTATTTCAAAAGGATGTCCCAATCCTTTAGTGGAACTGAATCTAAATAAGTTGAAGAAAATAACTAAAGATCAGAATTCCACTTCTATTTTTCTCTTTAGATCTCATCAAGTAAACTTGATTCATCTCATTGATTACCCAAGATCTTATCAACAAAAGTGGTAACTCCTAGTTCATAATTTGCAAATTTCATAAATTTTACCTTTTGCTCTGTGTGTGAGTTGTTTTAGGTAAAGAAATAACTAGGCACCCAATTTAGATCTTGATGCATCATAATCCACCATGAGTCATCAAGTGAAGAATTATGTCCATCTGAATCATGAAGTTTCACTTATGATGGTCATATCTATGTAGTGTTTTATCTACCTTGGTGGTGGCATGTTTTCTTGGCATAATCTCAATTCTTGTAAATTTATCATTCCTTGGCCAAGATATAGGGTGAACTCCTTATGACTCTTAAATCGATTCAAATACATTTCATAAGTAATTCGAATACTTGATGCATATATTAAGGGGGAGCCCATCCTATGTCTTGTGTCTTTGAAGACTAACATTTTCTTCTAGTGATTTGTGTAGTCTCTTGGTGAGAATGAGCTTCTCATAAGTATGCTACATTAACTCAATCTAAATTGGTAAAGTTATCTCTCATATTCATTTGGATTGCAATTTTATCTCTTAAGTAGCTACTCTCCATAATATAGATTAAATTTCCTTATTTGGACTTCATTGACCAAAAATGCATATGTTCTTGCCTTCCACATATATATGTATGCACTGTCAAAAAGGGGGAATTTAATCTTTGTTATGAGGTTTTGCAATTAGTGACTTACATGTCTTCCACATCCAAAAGTCACTAGTTGTGAAACTGTAGCTTGTGCAATTTGATGCTATCTCTTGGCTTTGTGAGCATTCCCTAGGTGATATTATGAGATACGAGCATTCATTCCAATTGGCATAAACTTGCGAAGACTACTTCAAATTGATGTCAAAAATGTGAAGACCAATTTCAGTTGATATTGGTGGATAACTTTTTAACTTGGTATATCAAGAAATATGTCTTCAATTGGTATCTCAAATGACAACAAAAGCTAGCAATGGACTTTTAATTGAGATCAAGCACAAGTGTGATATCTCCTTGAAGATGATGATAAAGAGAGATGGGCACAGATGAAATTATCTTGCATAAAGAAGTACTAGTCCAATCAAAGAACTAAATCCAACTACTGAAATCACCTTCATGGTGAAAATTATGAGATTTAGAACAAAGGTATATCGCTCCATGAACTTGCATTACCTTTGTGCATCTAGGCCCTTAGATGCTAGTTCGTGCATATGTATGCAATATTTTGGGTCACACCATAAGTTCATTCTTGTGGTGACGATTCGAGAAATCTTTAGATATTTGGTTCATACCTCTTGTGTCTAACTATGATCTAAGTGAGGTATGAGCTAAATATGCTACAACTCAAGAATCTTGACTTAAGTTGTTGCATACTTTATGTGATAGAAATCCTAGAAGAGAAGTCCTATATGCTAATCATTTACCCACCTCTTGCTCTCACTTGTCTTCCATGCATCATTTCCTCCTTTTGGCGGAGAGACCCTTTTTGGAGATTAATACCAAAGGGGGAGAAATATTAGGAGATAGTGAGATTGATATGTGAATTGAAAGGGGTAAAGGAGGGCATAAAAGATTTTTCAATTTTGTGTGGTGTATGCAAGGATAGTTTAAATTGATGCTTTTTGATAAGGATCATTTATGCTGGTGTGTGACATTCATGCCTTGAATGGTTTAACGTTTATTTTCTTTGAGTGCATGAACTGTCATGAGCATCACGGTTATAATATTATACCTTGCACCCCACGGATGCTAAGATATAGGAGAGTTTCCACACTTCATCTTAAATATGTGCATTTGGCATTTAAGGCCAAAGTTTGAATTCCTTCAATGCACACATTTAGGGGGAGCTTACTATATCATAGGATTCAAAATCTCATTATTTATCAATCTCTTGTAAACTTTAATTGTGTTGTCATCAATCACCAAAAAGGGGGAGATTGAAAGTGCATCTAGCCCTTTAGTGGGTTTTGGTGAATTGATTGATAACATAATTAAAGGTCTAATAATTCTGCTAAGTGTTGGACAGAAAATTGATTATCTCACAAGTACTTGATTAAAGTGTATAAAACCAAAATGATGTGTCATTGTTGTATAAGCACAAGACAACAATGCAAATAGAATTCATATAAAGGCCTATCTATTGTGAGATTTCTATGATTCATGTGGAAGCAAGCACATTGAGTTAGATAATGAGACATAAGGGATTGCATATGGAATGGTCTCATATTTGAAGCTTGCTACATTGATTGAAAAGTGACTTTGTATACTTGGATTTATCTATATTTGATGAATAGAATCAAGTCACGTACTCAAGATGACATTGCTCAAGAAGAAAAATCAAAGTTGAAATGTTATCTCTCCTTGAAGTACATTGAAAGATTTAAATGATGATATTTGGTGATCCTAGCACCCCAAAGTTTCTTCGGATGGACGATGTTTCTACTCAAGAGTGCCCTCAATTTTTATCTTTACTTAAGTTATAGGAAACGACGTACTATCAAGAGGGATACAAATTAGGTTGATAATTCGAGGTCTAAAAGTGCTCAAGTCTATATTTAGAGCATTTGAAGAGTCACCGTTGCACTCACATCACTTAGAAAAGTCCTTTGCTTCAGCCAACCTAACCTACCAGAAGTACCAAAACTATTGGAGTTTTAAACCGGAAGTATCCGTGCTATTTTCTCATAAAGTCGAGATGTGCAAAGTTGAAGGAACTTTATACTACCGGTAGTACTGGTGCTCTTTGGTAGCACCACATTTTATTAAAATATGCTCCGAAAGTATTGGGCATATTTTTCTAAAGTCAAAGTCTGCGAGTTGGCGTAGTTGTGTACTACCGGTAGTACCGCTGGTGGTACCGGTAGTACCGGCTATATATATTTATTTATTTTTAGGCCAAGTCGAAGGTGCCCAGTTGTGTAGAAAATGTACTACCGGTAGTACCGGTCCTACTTTCGGTCCTACTTCCGGTAGTACTAGTATGTCATCCTGTGCACGCTCTGACACGACAACAGTCATATTTGGTGAGGTACCGGTAGTACCGGTGGTTCTATCAGTACTACCGGTAGTTGTTCACGATAGACCATATATATACCCCTCACCTCTCTCTTTTTGGTAGCTCTCGCCATTTCACTCATTCTTCACCTGAGAAAAAAAGTTCCCAAGCACCAGCTCGCCTGCTCTCTCTCCCCCTTTGCTCCCAAACTTCAACCCCTCAAAGATTCGAGTTAGGGACGTGAGATTAGCGAGTGAGAACTTCGATCTATGACACTTGAGCACTTGGTTTTCTCGTCTTGCCGGCTTGATTTGTGTTTGTTACTCTTGGGTTCTTGGAACTCTAGCCGGCTAGGCGTTCTTCGTGGCTGCCGTGTTGCCTCATTTGTGAGGGCGCCCCGAAGTGTTTGTATTACCCTTGATTCTTAGTGAATATCTCAAGTTTACCTTCGTGGTTGCTTGAGGGATGAAACCTTTGTGGTAACCTCAACAACGGGGACGTAGGAACTCCTTTGTGGGGATTATCGAACCTCGGATAAAATCATGTGTCTTGCTGTGGTGGTAGCATCGACTACCTTTGTTCTTGTGTTCTTCGTGTTCTTCATCCCTACCCTCAAAGTTCATAGGTTGGAGGACTCGATCTATGATTTGATGTGGTGAAACGCCTCAAGAAGTTCAACACCTTTATCAGCAACATCAACAAAGGGATGGTAACAATTGGATCTGAATTTACAGCTCATTTTACTCTGATTTTCATTTCGATTTCGTAGTTTCGTAGGCTACCGGTAGTACCAGAAATTTGCATCGATAGTACTGGTTTTTGTACTACCGGTAGTACCTGTAACACTCTGGTGTTAAGCATGCATAATCACTTGCATTCTTAAGCATAAGCATCATTATGCATGGCATTAATGAAAAGGTTGATTGTCATTTCATGTATCATGCTTGATTATTCAATCTATGCTTGCCTTTCACATGAATTGGATAGTGGTATGAGTGTTTGGTGTTTGATGACCTCTAAGGTAATCTATACATGATTAGGACACCAAATTAACCTAGGTTTATGTTCATGGTTTTGGCTAATTAAGCTTTGTTGTCATGGTTGACGAAGGTGGACCATTAAAGTAGTTTTGTTTGACTGAATTGAAAGTGGTAGCTAGAGTGCTTGCATGTGTATGCACCCTAAATAAAGTTTGTAGAGAATTTCATAAGGAATAAAAGTTGTAATTACCACTTTTCATGAAAATGCTTGGAAGGTGTTCAAAAATGTTGAAAATTGGCAGAATTGGAGGCTGTTTTTCCATTTTAGGGAATTTTAAGGGGTATTTTCTTTGAATTTTTGTATTTCAAAATCTATGCATAATATGGCCAAACATAGTACAGATGAAATGTTCTACTCTTCAAAAGCTACATTTCATCTATTTGGATTTTTTGCTAATTCGGCCTAGTTCAAGAGTTATTAAGCAGCAAAGTTTGTTTTACATTCATGAAAATAGCTTTTTGGTGACGGCTATGTCCTGGCCGTTAGGGAAATGGCCGGCCACCGCTCATGTCGCCCAGCCCACGCGCTCCGCGTGGCGCGCGTCCACCGGCGGTCCGGGGCGGCAGCGGCCGTTCGGACAGCGTTAAAACGCTGCGCCCGCACCCTCTCTCGCTGTCCCCCTCAATTTCCTCTCTCTCTGCTCACTCCCGCAGCTCCGCGAGCCCGCCGTCGCCGCCGCCGACTACGTCGCCGTCACCGAGCCACCCCGCCGTGCATTTTCTTCTCTGAGTGCGTCACCTATCAACCGTCCTCGTCGAGGGTAAGACCCCCAATCGAGGGCTTCTTCTCCGCGGCCGGTGAGCCCGTGACCGCCGCCGCCGTGTCCCGGTCGATTCGGCCGACGATTCTTCTCTCTGTCTCGAGCTTTAGGTGCAGCTCGTCAAGTAGCAGCTGTAGCCCTAATTCATGAGGCCCGTGCGGGTCAGCCCTCGCCGGATTTCGGCCGGCCGCCGACCGGGGAGCCGCCGTCCGCCCTGCGCACGTGGCCCAAGCCGCCTCGGCTTTGCTCCGACCCCGATTCGCCCCGCAATCGACGCGCGCCGTCCCCCTAGTGCTATCCCTAGGGTCAGAGTAGCCGAAGAGCCCCGGCAACGGCCGGCGGGGCCGCGCCGACGCCGTCGACCTTCCCCTTCCCTGTGCAGGGACTCCATCTTGGAATAAGACAAAACCTAGGGTCCTTCGTGTATAACGGCCAGACACAGAGAATTACCTATTAGGGCTTGGTGGATTTCTAGAAACCTCAGGGTCCCCGGTGCAAAGTGTTTTTCCTTTTTCTTTTCCAGAAATGATTTCAGATTTCTGTTTGAACTTTGAAAATTCATAACTTGCTCATTTTTCATCCAAATGAGTTGGTTCAATTTGCAGTATTTTTCTTATGAGATGATCTATGCATGAAAAATATGAAATGTAGAATTTGTGAAACTTTTCTGTATAGCTTTATTTATCTCTATTAATTGCTTTTATCTTAGAAAATGCATAAGTAATTCTCTGTTGCTCAGAAAAATGTGAGACCAAGTTTGTTAGTCTTCTTATGTCATGCTCTATCTGTGAAAAATGTTATGAGGTTATGTCATGTGGAAAGTTTGATCCGTCTAGTTATGCTGCCTATTTTCATGTGATGATAAATAATTCATAATAAATAATATATAAGGAATTTGTGTATGAAACTTTTTGGAGAATATTTTTATGTCAATCTAAAGCTAATGATGTTCTAAGATCTGTTGTTTGACATACTTTTATGTACAAAGTATTTTATGCCCCTGAAATTGTGCTGCCTTGGCATTTTTGTGTAGGATAAAGTACTTACTGTTTTGATTTGAAATTTTTATGGTAGTCTTTATTTGGTATGATTAAGCTTCTTTAATGTTTACAGAATTTTCTGAGTAGTCTAAAGTCATGTTGTAGTTATACCCTAATTTCTTTTATTTATAAATAATGCTTTAAAGTTATCATTTCATGTGTGTAAAAATGCTTTTTATGCTATTTGTAATATGCGTGATCTGCTATTGGTTGTGGTTCAGTAGAGTGTAGTGTGCGAAACAATGGTTGTTTATAATTTCCTATAGTGTGCAAGTAAATTGTAATGCAAGGCCTATTTGGAGAGTTGTCGGTAGAAGAGAATGCAGATGACATGTGCTTATCTCATATGTTTCGAAAATCATATCATTCATCTTAGCTGAGCATTCATTCACCATTAGCATGAGCATTGTATTTCTATATATATATATATATACATGGTATTCATACGCACTATGCATCATACAGGATCATCAGAGCTCGAAATGGTAGTTCCCGGAGCACAAGGAGAGGAAGGCCAGCAGGAAGCTTTGGTTCGGGAAGCAGCAGCAGAAGAGGATCTCGAAGCTGATCTTCCGGAGTGTCCCGACCACTAGCCAAGCTCTTTCCTAAAAGGCAAGCCCCGGAGCATTCTCCCTGTGGTTTGCAAAATATCTAACTTGAGTCATTTACTTGTATGATGCATTAAGTTATAGGCGTTGTTTTATACCGTTGCTGCATTACTTATATTCCTTGCCACTGTTTATACTTCAACCCTGTTAGGTTCAGGTACGAATATATGCTTAGCCCTGCTTAACTAGATCGGTAGAAGTCGGGTGATTTTCTGTCATCCGCGAGTTATAGGTGGTGACTTGGAATGGTTGAATACATTGTTATCTTGGATAACTATGTGGAGATAATAAATCGAGACCGAGCGGGATTGGTGTTGAGACTGAACTGGAGGTTCGGTGTGGTTATCCCGTCTGTGTCGAACTAGGACACCGTCCGTTGTACGTCCTCAAGTCATATTGAATTTATGCCTCACATTTAGCTGGGAGGATAAGTCGTTCCGACCGCGAAGCCTAATTTTGATTTGGGCCGGGAGTCGACCTGCTGTACGCATCGTATTGGTGAAGATGGGGGACCACAGGTTACGCGGAGAGTAAGTCCGAGGTCAGGGTCGCCCTGAATAAGGCAGCCGGACGGTTCCTGGATACGATGGTACCTGTTGATCTCGCGCTTTTTCTGAATTGAATGTCGGTGATCTGTAGCTCACCATGGCTGGTGAGTGTGGTTTGTGTGAGGAATACCCGCTAGCTGGTTAGTAATCGATTATAATCGCCATCGTTCCTGGACAGTGAACACTTGACTTGAGCAGCGGCATCGTAGTAAGAACTTGAACAAGAGATGAGATGGTTGAGCTCTCGAACTGGAAAGATACTCAACCGGAATTGGTTACTTTCTTGTTGAATAATTATTACCATGCTTGTTTAGTACAGGTGCTAATGTAGCATGATACGGATAATCAGATTAAAATACATTGCTAGAAGGTTCTTATTAATTGTTTCTTAATGCAAGCTTTTCCGTAATTAAATGTGTCAGCTATCCTACTTATACAGCCTTGCATACTCCTTGGAGTCACTTTATTTTAGTTTATGACGGGTAAGTCTAGCTGAGTATATTCTCGTACTCAGGGTTTTATTTTTCCATGTTTTTACAGATGGTGAGATGTTTTATGGCTATTGTCAGAACTGCTTCTATCCCGCTTTAGGAGATAACTAGACCTTGGGCATGGTCACTCTTCTCTACTTCATGCTTTTGCTGGATGTTGACCAAGGGACTGGCACTGTATTTGAATTAAGTGCGTGTGTGGCTTTGAACTAAATTGCTTCCGCTTTATTTTGAAATTGAACTTGGTTTGTAATAACTTTATTTACTCCGATGATTTAAACTATGTGCAAACTATTTACTTGTGAATGGGAACGCTAAACTATTACGATCTTGGTTGTGCCGGAAAAGTTTAAAATCCTTCGAGATTTCGGTATGACTATCGGGTTTATTAGGTCTCAATCATATAGTTTGTCGTCCTAATGGTGAATTATGTGCTTGTGCTCTAATAAATTGGTCGGTTCTGTCACAGTACCGGTGCTACTTCCGGTCCTACTTTCGGTAGGTATTTAACTTTTGCATTTGAGTTTGTAAGGTTTAGGTTTTCGATAATCGTCTATTCACCCCTCCTCTAGGCCACATCCTAGGTCCTTTCAAGAGGAGAGCGGCAATGGAAGAACTTACCTACTCCATGGCCATGGATCAGCCGGCCGGCGTCTGAGCAAAAGCAGTGTGCGCAAGCGTGAGGGGAGAGGAGAGTGCAGTATATATGCTTTCCGAACAATAGTGATAAATAAATAATAAATTGGCGACTTGGCAAATGGGCACATGCATGTCGCGTTGGACGGAAAAAAATTGGGTGAGCTCGGGGCGTATTTCATCTCTGGTACGCCCCTTCGGCTGATCCATGCGCGTGTCAGCGGCTTTATCTGACACGCCTGCAGACCCATAGCTGTAGAGAAATCACATACGGCTCTCATGTTCCAGGCTCGCTCGGCCCCTGCGCTCGCGACCCTGCGGCTGGGTTCGCCTTCGCACTTGTTCTCGGCCGCCGCCGCCACCGCCCAGCCGCTCGCCGTGCACCACCCGCGTAGCCGCTCGCCACAGGCACTCACCGCTCGCGCCGCTGCCGCCTGGGCGCATGGCCGTTCCTTCTCGTGACCTCTGGCCCGTGCGCCATCGACCGTGGCCGTCGGGCCTGTGAACCACCCCGCGCCACCGTCCTTGGGCCCGTGTGGCATCTTCCTCGTGAGCTCACGCGATACTCGTCCCAGGTGCATGGCAAGGTAGCAGGCGAAGCTCTCTGGGACGAGCGCGGCGGTACAGAAATCACTCGTGCGCGCGGCAGCCACTGTCCTCTTCTCCTCCGTGTCCGGTGCGGCTCGTCAATCTCTCCCCTTCTCCTCCATTGCTCATTACCTGTGTACGGATGAGGCGGAAACTCTATTCGTGGGGGCATTCTTAGAGCGGAGGCCAGGTCGGTGCGCCAACTTATGGGCGTTCGACGACCTACTGATGTGCTGCATAGCGGCGGAATCATTGCAGTCGCCGCCGCCTTCGCTAGTTCGCCTCCTCCAGCGACGATATTCTTGCAGTCTCCACGGCGGCAGGCCAGCACAGTGCTGTACGGCGGTGGATAATCTGCTGCTTGGCGTGGTCGCCTCCTGCCATGGGCCGCCGCCTCCGTCTCTGATCGTCCGGTAGCCTTTACTCAAGGTGAAGCCGCGCTCACGCCTGAGTCGAGGAGCCGCGGTCGATCCTTGTGTGTGTATGCGAGGAGCTGAGGGGCCCGAGGAGAGCCGGCGACCCGCTTTCTGTGACGGCCCTTCGATTACGGCAACTAACACGCGGCATGCATCAGCCGAGGGGGCGTACCAGAGATGAAATACGCCCCGGGCTCACCTAATTTTTTTCCCATTGGACAACTGTACTAGTAGTGAGTTGGACCATGCAAGACTGCCCATCAGCTTATGCGATGCTGGATAGATGAGCGAAAAGGTTCCTGGCCTCCTGTGTTTCAACTTTCAACTGCCTTTGTGCCTCGCTTCTAGTGGAGAGCTGGACCACGCATGCAAGAACTCCACCACGACCCAATGAGCCACTTCCAAACCGCTAAAAGAGAGATTCGTTCAATCAAATGATCAAATACAGACCAAATGCTCACTCTCGGGTTATTCAGGTTCTGTTCGGGGCAGCACATGTAACAGAACGACCTATATTTTTTTTTTTTGAGGGAACAGGAGGGGTTTTACCCCCTACTGGATTTTATTAAAACAAATGAAAATGTACAACAGGTTACAAGTTCAAATTCACACTTCTTAATTAAATCCTTTAGTTTAGTTGTACACGTGCGACTCATGTAGATGTAGGACGTCGTACCCTATTCAAAAATATTTTTCTCTTCTCCTTTAATTTATCTAGCAAACCTTAATTGAACTCTGAATCATGGCATATACATGATCGATTTGGGACTACTACATAAAAACATCTTTGGAGATGGTTGAAAATGATTTCTATGGATGATTGGGAAAACTACCTCTAGTGATGGGTGTCTAGAAATAACCATTTAATTATTAGGCCGACTCTTTGAAGCTACATATGCTTCAGTTGGATTTTTATTTTGGCTCTCACATGAAATTCAATTCGAGATCTTGAAGCTGACATGACATTAGTAGACAAATTTGTCAGAATTGTTTCTTATTTACAGCCTTCTAAACTTTTGGAATAAGAATGATTACCCCATAGTTTAGTCTCCCTAAGTCCAAGATACCTAGCTTCTTGAAAATTCCTCACCATGTCCATAAAAATATCCTTTAATGGTCCCCAAGCACTTTTAAAAAACTAGAACTAAATCTATATCTGGCAGGAGCAGAATCCACCTTCAATGTTCAAAAAGAAAGAAAGAATCCACCTTCAAACCCTTGACCACTTGTTTCACCTCATCTTCACTAAAGCTCTTAGTCAATCAACAAACTATTATCTTCTTCATTAAGTTTGCCTTGATTAATCGATAATGTGTGTAATTTTCTCCCCAATTTTTTATTGTCTGCCCCATCATCAAATAGCAATCAGTAGTGTTGTTAGAACCCAACCTAGTAATAAGGGTTCCTCACTGAATAAGAGGAAAGTGCAATTCCCATTCTGTTAAGACCACAACTCTGTCAATTTTTCTCTGTATTGGTTTGGTATCTCTTGTTTATTTGTCCAGGTGTACCTTGGCCCACTCCTCTTGATCTCCCTGAGTTGACCCTCTATGAAGTTGTTGAACAGATCTATTAACTTCTGATCTCCCTGCAAATTATTCTATCTTGGAGCTCTTGGGTCTTCGGTTCCGAGGATCGCAGCGGTGCTAGCTAGTCAAATGGATTATTAAGATTACAACATGCGACAAGACATCACTTTCTCCCTAATGAAATCCAATCCTTACACTTTTCTACAGCAACACTCTTATAACAATATAGCAAGTGGTATTAAAACGCTTTATTTGGAACACACACGAACAGCAACCCTAGCTCTGATGACAACAGCAACACTCTGGAGTGCAACATGTAGTCATGTACACACCACAGTAATCTAGCTAAACGCTGTGGAACACACACACTAACAGCTTGGGAAATAAATAAACTGTAAATGAAAAACAAAACAACTTACACATAAACGACAATGAAAGCATAATCCAACACTACTACTACCAGTACCAGCTAGCTAGCCGTGGTTACTGGCTACTGGCTAGCCGCGCATGAGCCGCTGGCGCCCTTGATCAGTGCAGCAAGCAAGTTCGAGGCGACGACCTCCGCGTGGCTGCTGCTGCCGTGGGAGGACCCGTTGCTGCCCAACGGGAGGAGGCGCTGGTGCTCGCCGTCGCCGTCTCGGAAGAACCACCTGGGGCAGCTGCTGAACCCCTTGGCCTGGCCGGTGATGAAAAAGTAGCGCTGGTCGACTACCACCACCACTAACCTGATCTTGTCGCCGCCGCTGGTCTGCATGCCGACGAGCATGTAGCCCTGCTCGTCGTCGTCGGCCGCCGGGTGCTCCTCCACTGCATTAGCAGCTGCAGCATCGTCGCCGCCGCTGGAAGCAGCAGCGAGCACTACAAGCGTGAGGAAGAGGAGAGCGGCAAGCAGAGAAGAACGTAGCCCCTCCATGGCCATGGAATGGATCAGCTAGCCTAGAGTTTGTTTCAGCAAAGGCAGTGTGCTGAATGTATAATATAATAGAGTGGCGAAGGAACTGAACTTGGCAAATGGCGTTCGGACACAACACGCATATATGTTGCATTGGATAAGTGTACTACGGTAGGGAGTTGGACCATGCAAAGAGCCATATGCTGTGCCTTGACTGCCTGTGCCTTGTACTGCACTGGGGGCAGAAACCACATGTTTGGTTGTCTGACCACATGCAAAGCAAAGGTTCCTGACATCCTAGGGGTTTCATGCAAGAATGCCATAACCCCGCCATCACCACCCACTGGCCACTGCCAAACCGCGCGCTAAAGAGAGAGAGATTCGTTCAAATGATCAACCAGTTGACCAAATAATGTTCACTCCGGTTATTCAGGTTCTGTTCAGGGAACCCTTCAGTTTAAATTGTACGTGCGACTCATGTAAGATGTAGGTCGTCGTACCCTATACAAAGCTTTCTCTTCTCCTTTAATTTGTCTAGCAAACATTATATTAATTGACTATGCATCATTGCTTCATAATGATTTTCCTTTATATACACGGTTGGGACTTGAGAAAACTGCCTTTAGTGACAGGATATGGGTGTGTAGAAATAACCACTTATTTACTAAGTTATTTGTACCCGCGCGTTACGTAAAAATAGTCATCACTTTTGCTATTGTTGTCAGGTGAAATTTATTTTATTTGGTATTGTCACCAAAATTTGTAGCCACCGGTTCTGCTTTAATTTGAGATGTGTGGTAGTTAACCGGGTCAGTGTTGTTACTTTATTTTTGGGATTGTTTGAACCAATTTTTTAGGTGCGGGCAACCGTCCTCGCCTATCATGCATTTCACTATGCCGTTCGATCTAGAGTTTCAAACTTAAGTATGTTCATGTGCGCTTGGAGCTGAACATGCTCTAGATTTTCAATGGTCTTGTAACTGAGCTGCTTATACGAGCTCTCTGCTCCTAGGCCCCATGTTTTTGCATTCCGTTGTTTTCATATGCTCGAGATCTCTACTCCTTGGAGTACCAAAAACAATTGAAAATTATGTTAGAGATTTTGAATGTACATAACAGTATACACCATTATTAATACTGTCCCAGCGAGGTCACGAGCCACAGTTAACTCTACAAACAAAATCACAAGCTAGTCTTTTTCCTCATAGTGTCTATCTCCATATGACGACAAGATAGTAACTCCTTTGTAATTCCAATTCCATTTGTCTAGTGTTACACTTTCGTTGGCTATAAATCATAAGCTAACTCTAACCATTTTTTCATATAATATTTTAATAGAATAGAGAGAAAAGCTAGCTCTTTAATCAAGAGGTAGGTTTTCATACAATGGCAGAGCTAGAGCAAATGCAAGGAGTGTGTGCTTTGCCTTGTGGGTGCATAGGATTTTATCCTACGGATGCGAATATGGTGAAAATTTGATCATAATCACTGTTTTTTTTTTTGAGAATTTTGTGGGTGCGCCTGCACCCAGTAGCTTATACTTAGCTCCGCCCCTGGGTTCATACATGCATTAGCTACAAGATCATGCATGTAAGAGCGTTATATATAGACCTAATCATGCTATGAGCCATTACTAAAAGCTAGCACTATTGAATAGAGGTTGACTTATTAGAGTACGTGCTCGTGCGTTGCAACGGGAGCAAAACATTCCAATGCAACAACTAAAACACACATGATATTGTGATACAAATCAATCAATCACGATGAAAACCAAACCGCAAGGAGCCTTCTGAAGCATGGAGTACAACTGGTGATAATGACCAAAGAGCATCGGTACAGAGTCTAAATGACATATTAAGATCATTACACAAAATAAGGCATCTTTATATATTTCAGAATTTCAAGTCCTATAATTCATCTTTACAAATAATCCCAACATAAGACCCAATGAAATTTTCATATAATCTCAACAAAAAATCCTGCTCATAGAGCTCTCAAGTAGCTTACCATTGTAAGCTCGATCCTAGGATGATTTATTCTGGAGAATACCACATGGCAGCGTATTCCACTATAGAATCTATAATAACAATTAGATTCCACCAAGGCAGTGATTGCATGGACAATACAAAAGAGAAATATCCAATCATTTTAGTGCATATAAAGATCAAGTGCCTTGCCGAAAGATTTCTTTTCTCTTCTGAATTTGCTTCTCAGGCAACAGCAATAAGCATATCAATAGCATGCATGAAAGCTTGCCTCATTGATCCCCTCAAATACCAGCTCTATGCACCAACAAAGCTTGCCTGGTGATCCTCTGAAATGCCAGCTCTATAAACCAACACAAAAATAACTGAGTTCACAAATTTTATTAGGCCAAAAAAACATGCAACATCAAATAGCTACCTCAAATGTAGTGATCAAATTGTCGGGCAGAGGTACTATAAATTCAAAGGGATCTTGTCATCATTACAATCATACTTCAGTACATCTAATAGTGTAATATACGACAAGGGCATACCGTTATTTGTCTTGATTTCTGCTTTCTCATTAAGCTCTGAAAAACCAATGCAAATTATAAATTTACGGATATTGCTGAACAATAAAACTGAAACATAACATGTTGACTCATCTAATGGTAGTTAGGTTCTGTGCATAAAAGTGAACTACATTTAAACTCATAAACCATGCAAAAGAAATGCAACTTGCGCTCGACAAAGAAAAAGCATTCAAAAACCCTATTCTTAGGTCAGCAAAGATGAAGCATTCACAAGTGCTCAATCTGAACAAGTGCAGAAGAGTCTTTCAAAAAATACTAATCACGGGCTGTGGTACTACCACTCAATCTTCCAGCAACACTATATAATTCAAAGTGAACTGATGCATATGAGAGGGAATGGAGTGAAAGGGTTCTCCTCTAAATTGTAAGCAACATTTTTAGATTCATTAATATTCCTAAATGAATCTGCAGAAAAAGGAATTCATACAACAAAGGCACCAAAGTGATCAGAACCCCGTTTAGTGAGACTCCAAGTCCAGTGCCCAGTGCCCTTACCTTCGTGTTCATTGGAATAATATCTAAGAGCCAGAGTAAGTGAAAGGTGCTTGTATTTCACCAATGCATTGTAAGTCAAAAAGGCAGTTCTCGTTTGCAAATTAGGCACAATAATAGGCCTTACATGCGGCTTACTTTGGCTACCTTTGCTGAAGGATCTTCCTCCACACCTGAAACAAATGTTGGTATAAGTGAAAAGTTATAACGCTCTTTCTGGAATGTTAGAAAATAGCAAGTTCAGCTCTTAAATTCAATTAGCTAGCGATGGCGCCAGCACGAAACTGCAACCTTTCAGACTACCAAACCAAATTTTTGAAATCACTATGGCAATGTTGAATCATAATCTTGCAGCTATACAGTTCCAAATTCGATTGCCGATATGAAAAAAAGGCATTCCAACTTCCTGCATAATAATAATACAGTAACAACAGGAGATGCTTGATCAAAACTGGAGGCAAAGCATGAAACAAACTGACAATTTGTTTATCTCCTTCATATCATATCTGCAAGGTATCTGTTCTAAACTTATAGTCATTGAGGATGGACTGAATTTCCCTTGTCATATCATGTGCATTGCATTGCATTGATTCAGCCGATCCAGATGCCTGCATACGATCACTCTTCTATAGCGTCAGCAAAAAAAAAAAAAAAAAAAAAAAAAAAAAAAAAAAAAAACTACCTACATAGAGTAGTAGTTTGGATGGGAGATTTATTTCAGGAAGCACTGAAGGGTACCTGTATGGATCGTCAGGTAGTAGCATGCCCCGGAGCCCGGAGTCAGAAAGAAGGGGATGCGTCCTCAACTGGTAACCGCTGAGGCTGGCCACGGCGGAGGGCACCAGCACCACCGGCGGACGAATTGCAGGGCTCCAGCGTGTCGAGGCGAATTGCAGAGGATGCATGCGGGGGGAGACCAGGAGCTGGGGTGGAGGTGGTCTCCGCGTCGTGCCGGAGCCGGAGGATGCCCGCCAGGGGAGGCCTGGAGCAGGGGAGCGGGGAGTCGTGTGCTCGGGCGATAGATCCACGCGCGTGGGGTGGTCTCCTATTCGCACGCCGCGCCTCCACTCCCCACCGAGAATGTCGCGCCGCCTCTGCCGCCAACCACGCCGCGCCTCCTCTGCCGCCCGACCATGTTGGCGCGTGGAACGCGACTCTTAACCGTCGGCGGGGGCAGCTGGCACGCCCGGGTCCTCCTTCTGCCGGCGTTGGCGATGGAGAGCGGCGCTCGTCGCCCGTCGCCCGTCGGTGCCGCCGGGTGAACGGGGGTTTGAAGGGGAGGAGCAGGTCGGATGCCGGATGCCAGGGTCAGCGTCGTCGCGGCGGCGGCCAGCTGCCATGGCGATGGGGTTGGAGGGGAGGCCACGAGGCTCCGTGGTGGTAGCTGGGCGTGCGAGCGCGAGGAACTGCCGGGGGACGGGGGACGCGCGAGTGCGAGACGTGGCCGGGGGGGACGGGGGATGCGGCTGCGAGATATTTTACCGGGCGAGCGACAGCGAGCGTGCGAAACCGCCGGGTTGACGATTTACTTCGGTACTTTTTAGGAGTAAGATAAGTAATGGCTTAAATATCATTGCGGGTGCCCTTAATGGCATATTGGCATAGCCCGCAAAAAAAAAATATATTTCAGTTTTCTTTTTGGAACCCCACCCACGTACCCTCAACATCGATTTAACATATCACGAGTCTACATTGGTACGTACGTGCATGTTAAGTTGCTAAGCAATAGGCTCAAACTAACTGCTGGTCACCTTTGTAACACTCTGATCAGCAACACGGTGATCACAACAGCTTTGAAAATAAACAAAATAAAAAAAAACTAAACAACTTACACATGCAAAAATTAATCCATGCTACTACTAGCTAGCCGCTGTTAGCTTATTAATTATTCACGTCATCTCGTGATAGTGAAACTGACTAGCTGTAATATGCCTTCCTGCCGTCCTTCACCATTGCAGTAAGCACGTTGGAGGCGACGACCTCCGCGTGGCTGCCGCCTTTGCCGCCCAACGTCGGCAGTAGGCAGTGGTGCTCGCCGTCCCGGAAGGACCAGATGCGGGGCCGGAAGAACCCCTGGGCAAAGCCGGTGATGAAAAAGTAGCGCTGGTCGGCTACTACGACCAACCTGATCATGTGACCGCCGCTGGTTTCCATGCCGACGAGCACGTAGCCCTGCTCGTCGTCATCTTCGGTCGCCGGATCCGGATCGCCGCTGCTGGCCAGCACACCCAGCGTGTTCCAGAAGTCCTACGTGCGGCTCTCTCGGGACATGTTGTTGTAAATGGACTGGAGGAGGGGCAGGCGGCGGCGCTTGTTGCTGCCCTTGCCGTCTCGGATGCGGTAGAACCAGTGGCCGGACCGGTTGGCGAAGCCAGAGGGGGAGAGTGTCTCGGTCCCCTTGTCGGCTAGTAGCCCGAACTCTTCGCCGTCCTTGTTCACGAAGGCCACCAGCATGTAGGGCTGCTCCTCGTCGGCCGGCGGATGCTCCTCCACTGCAGCAGCTGCGGCGTCGTAGCCGCTGCCGCTGGCGCTGGCAGCAGCAGCGAGCACTGCAAGCGTCAGGAAGAGGAGAGCGGCAAGAGAAGAACGTGCCCCCTCCATAGCCATGGAATTGGATCAGCGTTTGTTTGAGCAAAGGCAGTATGCTGTATAATAGAGTGTCGAACTGAACTTGGCAAATTGACAGTCGGAAACAGCACGCATGTCGCATTGGATAAGTGTACTACACAGTAGGGAGTTGGACCATGCACAAAGAGCCATGCTGTGCCTGTGCCCATGCACTCTCCGTGTATAGTAGGCAGAAACCACATGTTTGACCTCCTTTGACCTCTGTACGTGGCGTGCCTCGCCTCTTCCTAGACTGGCCATTACAGATAGATTCGTTCAAATGCATGATCAACCAGCGCTGACCAAATCTTCACTCCGGTTATTCAGGTTCTGTTCAGGGAACCCTTTAGTTTAAGCTTGCGACTCATGTAGCTGTAGGTCGTACCCTACTCAAAAATTTATCTTATATATCCTTTAGTTTAGTTTATCTACCAGACCTTAATCAAACTATATTTGCATCATTGGCATATACTACACGATTGATTTGGCAAGCACACTACTAGGAAACATCTATCTTTAGAGATGGATCAAAATGATTTCTATAGATGGCTGGGATAACTGCCTCTAGTGACAGGGATGGATGTGTAGGAATAACCATTTAAGTTTATACCTCTGCGTTGTAGCGAGAGTAAAAAATGGTCGCCACTTTTGCTATTTTTGTCGGGTGATTTTTTTTTTATTTGACGCTGTCTGTCACCAAAAATCCAAAATTTGTAGCCCTCGTGTTCTGCTTCTGCTTTGAGATGTGTGGTAGTTTTTCTTGAACAAAATATGTGTGGTAGTTGACAGGGTCAGTGTTGTTACATTATTTTTGGGATTGTTTGAGCCATTTTTGAGGTGCGGCCCGCTCTGCAGTTTCAAACTCGTTCATGTGCCCTTGGAGCTCAACATATTCTTGAGTTTCAAACTTTGATTGTCATGCAGGTCTTGGAACTGAACTGCTCGCTCACGACAATGAAAAAAAAACATAAATAAAAAATACAAAACAATTCAACTTACACATAAACGACAATGAAAGCATAATTACTACTAGCTAGCCAGAGAGCTGCTAGCCGTCGTTAGCTTAATTATTATTCTCGTGAGAGTAAGACTGGCTACATGCTAACCGCATGAGCTGCCGCGCGCCCGCCCGCCCGCCCTTGATCAGTGCAGCAAGCGCGTTCGAGGCGACGACCTCTGCGTGGCTGCTGCTGCCGCCGCCGTGGGATGACGAGGGCCCGTCGTCGCCGCCCAACGCCGTGACGAGGCGGTGGCGCTCGCCGTCGTCTCGGAAGAACCACCTGGGGCAGCTGCTGAACCCCTTGGCGTTGCCGGTGATGAAGAAGTAGCGCTGGTCGGCTACCACCACTAACCTTATCTTGTCGCCGCCGCTGGTCTGCATGCCGATGAGCATGTAGCCCTCGTCGTCGGCCGGCGGATCGCCGCTGCTGGACGCCGTGGTGTTCGCCAGCGCACCTAGCGTGTCCCAGAAGCCCTCGGCCTCTGTGCGGCTGCTGCCGCGGGAAGCAGGCGTGTTGTTGGGCTGGGGGAGGCGGCGGCGGCGCTTATTGCCGCCCTTATCGTCTCGGATGGTGTAGAACCAGTGGCCGGACCGGTTGGCGAAGCCGGAGGCGGAGAGTGTCTCGGTCCCCTTGTCGGAGAGTAGCCTGATCTCTTCGCCGTCCTTGTTGTGGAAGGCCACCAGCATGTAGGGCGCGTCGGACAGCGGGTGCTCCTCCACTGCAGCTGCAGCATCGTCGCCGCCGCCGCTGGAAGCAGCAGCGAGCACTACAAGCGTGAGGAAGAGGAGAGCGGCAAGAAGAGAAGAACGACGTACCCCCTCCATGGCCATGGAATGGATTAGCTAGCCTAGCACGCGTTTGTTTGAGCAAAGACAGTGTGCTGAATGTATAATATAATAGAGTGGCGAAGGAACTGAACTTGGCAAATGGCGTTCGGACACAGCACGCATGTCGCATTGGATAATCATAAGTGTAGGGAGTTGGACCATGCACAAAGAGCCATGCAGTGCCTGTGCCTGTGACCATGTACTGTCCGTACAGTGGGCAGAAACCACATGCAAAGGTTCGTGGCCTCCTGGGGTTCCTTCATTTCAACCGCCTTTGACCTTTGTACGTGCCTCGCCTCTTCCTGGACCACGGATGCATATGCCAGAACCGCACCACCACCCACTGGCCATGCGTATCACTACCAAACCGGTAAAGAGAGATTCGTCCAAATAATATGATCAACCGGCCGATCAAATCTTCACTCCAGTTATTCAGGTTCTGTTCAGGGAACTCTTTAAGTGTAAGCTTGCGACGCATGTAGATGTAGGTAGTACCCTATTCAAAATTTTCTCTTATATATCCTTTTTTTTGCGAAATATATATCCTTTAGTTTATCTACCAAACCTTAATTAAACAGCCCTAACTAAACTATTCATCATTGGCATATACACGATCGATATGGCAAGCACACTACTGCAGGAAGCATCTATCTTTGGAGATGGATCAAAATGATTTCTATAGATGGCTGGGGAAACTGCCTCTAGTGACAGGATGTATGTGTAGGAATAACCATTTAATTTTATAACCTATGCGTCGTAGCTAGAGCAAAAATAGTTGTCGTTTTTGCTATTGTTGTCGGGTTAATTCTTTTTATTTGGCGCTGTCAACAAAACTTCTAGCCATCGGGTTCTGCTTTGAGATGTGTGGTAGTCAACCAGGTCGTCAGTGTTGTTACATTATTTTCAGGATTGTTTGAGCCATTTTTGAGGTGCGGACAATACCGTCCGTCCTGGCCTATCATGCATTTTTGAGGTCTTGGAACTGAGCTGCTCGCTCGTTCACGAGCTCTCTGCTCCTCGTTAGGCACTACTAATTCACACGTTAAACCACTTTCACACAACAGCATCACTCTGATCACAATAGGAAAAAAACTAAATAAAACATGGCTACAACAGTAACAATCAACAGCAACACTCCGATCACAACAGCTTGGAAAATAAAAAAAAAACTAAACAACTTACACATACGACAATGAAAGCATAATCCATACTGCTACTAGCTAGCCGTACGTGGATAGCTTATTATTCTCGGGAGAGTTCAACTGGCTAGAGCCCCTGCATGCTTGCCTTGCCGTCCTTCATCAATGCAGCAAGCACGTTGGAGGCGACGACCTCCGCGTGGCTGCCGCCCTTGCCGCCCAACGTCGGCAGGAGGCGGTGGGGCTCGCCAGCATGTCGGAAGAACCAGTTAGGGGCCGGAACCACCCCTTGGCGTTGCCGATGATGTAAAGTAGTGGTGGTCGGCTACCACCACCAGCCTGATCTTGTCGCCGCCGCCGGTCTGCATGCCGACGAGCATGTAACGCGCCAGCTCCTCGTCGTCGTCGGTGTTCACCAGCACAACCAGCTTGTTCCAGAGGCCCTCTGCGCGGGACCTCGTGTGGAGGGAGACGAGGCGGCGGCGCCTGATGCCGCCCTCCTCTTGGATGCCGGAGAAGAACCAGTGGCCGGACCGGTTGGCGAATGCGGAGACGCCGGAGAGTAGCTCGGACCTCTGGTCGGCTAACAGCCTGATCTCCTCGCCGGCGTTGTTCTGGAAGGCCAGCAGCTCGTAGGGCTCGTCGGCGGCCAGCGGACGATCGCATTGCTTCTCCTTCTTCTCCGCTGCAGCTGCAGCGGCATCGTAGCCGCTGCTGGCACTAGCAGCGAGCACTACAAGCGTGAGGAGGAAGAGAGCGGCAATGGAAGAATGTACCCCCTCCATGGCCATGGATTCAGCCGGCCGTCGTCTGAGCAAAAGCAGTATGATGTATGTATAACAAAGTGGCGAACTTTGGCAAACGGCCACAGGCAAGTCGTATTGGACAACTGTATTAGTAGTGAGTTGGATCATGCAAGAGCCATGCACGTACTGGCCGGGCAGGGGCAGGCAAAACCACATGTTTGTTTGTCAGTCAGTCAAAATTAGTACTACTCCATTTCTTGGTGCAAAAATGCACCGCCAGCAGAAGTCCACCACGTCTTCCCTGCCAGAACTCCATGTTTGGCTGTCAGTGAGTGGTCAAAATGTGCCTTCGTTCCAATAAAGACTAGAATCTGGTGTAGTACCTTTTTTTTAAAAAAAAACTTTATCTGGTATAGTACATGTTCATATATAATCATGAAAATGTAATCACATATTTATGTGTATGGTTGCATGATGAATTGATGATTATATTGAAATAAAAACCTGCGGCTCTTACTGGCTACGTACACTGCTTGCGTCGAGGTCTAATAACTGCAGTTTGCTAGTAGCTAGTAGCGTGTGTGCCATCTACTCCTACCAAATAACCAAACCGCTAAAGAGTTTACTGATGGATGCAAGAGATTCGTGTTAGTTCAGATGATCAACCAGACCAAATGCTCACTCCGATTATTCAGGTTCTGTTCAGTGCTGAACATGGCCGACCTAGATTTTTGTCATTTGGTATTGAAGCAAAGTTAAAATTGGACTTGTTAACAAAACCCTTCTGTTTAATTGTGCATGTAGATGTAGTAGGTCCTACCCTATTCAAAATTTACTGATGGAAGCAAGTTGCTGGACCATGCAAGAGCCATGTTGTACGATGCACATTGGGCATACAGAACCACATGCTGTCCCTGGGATGCGGCGGAGATAGATGCATAGATGCGAACCATTCATGACCCGTCCGGTCGATCAACCGCCTTTGTGCCTGGTGTTCGCGTAGCTGTGGAACGACTCTCTCTCGTCTTTCCTAATTGTTAGAAAGATTTCGCGAGGCGTTCTTCAGCGACAATATACCATCTTCTCATAGGGGGTCTTTGAGGGAGCTGTTTCTACAACTCTGGGGCCGCGTAGCACGCTCCGTGTCGCGGCGGACTTAGGCGCTGCATTTAGACTCTCTTGTCGCACAATAGTTTAGTTAGTTAGTATAACCCGCTCGCTCCACCGTTTTAACCGGTGATTTATGTAGTGTGCTTTCTTGCCGCGCTCTAAGACAACTTGTCTGAGAACGCGACAAGACGTGTATTGAACTCATTTTTCCCTTAAAGCAATACGTGCATAAGCTCGTTCTTGAAAAAAATAAAAATACCCTCTACCAACTTTTTAAAGTGGTTATCTAAATATAGTGATCCTATATTTTGAATTTCTTGCTGGCCAAAAATAAAGAAAGAAAATGACTCTTGTGTACTCCCTTCGTTCCAAACAGTAAGTCATTTTAAATTTTTTTGAAAAGTTACAACATTTTAACTTTGATCAAATTATAGAGAAAATTATAAAGATTTTTATGACATCAAATAGGTATGCTATAAAAATATAATTAATGGTATCCTAATTATTATTATCTTATTAAATAAATTTAGTCAAACTTAAAATAATTTAATTTTTTAAGATTTTTGAAATGACCTATAAATTGAGACGGATGGAGTAGACAATATAGAAAACTGTTGGAGACTTGGAGAGAGGTAAGATATAGAAACAAAATTTTATACACATGACTCTCCAAAACGATGATTTAATTGGAGAGTAAAGTTTTAGAAACAAAAAAGTGAAAAACTCTTAAGAGATACTCTAACATTATGTCTGAGTTAATTCACTAACTAAACTTTAGCTGGCTAAATTTAGCGGCTAGGATTACAAAATGCAGCAAGACAACTTTTTCCTTACGAAAATCTAGTCCCCCTCCGATTCAGAACTCACCTGCACATGTTCCCTCTGTCTTATCTTGTTTCTCCATGAAACTTTGCAAATAGTTTTCCTAGCTAATGGCTTCTTGCCTAGATATCGCCGCTTTAATAGCGCCACCATTTATATTAACATACAACCGTGGATCACTAATCCATGTTAAACCACTTTCATACAATAGCAACACTCTGATCGCAATCGGATAAAAAAGCACTAAATAAAACATGGTTACAACAGAAACACTCTGATGACAACATTTTGGAAAGTAATCTAAATAAAAGATAAAAAAAGAAATTAAACATCTTACACACACATAAACGAATGAAAGCACAATCCATGCTACTATTCTGGTGAGAGTGAGACTGGCTAGTCGCAGAATGCCTTGCCCACCTTTATCAGTGCAGCAAGCAAGTTGGAGGCGACGACCTCCGCGTGGCTGCCGCCCAACGTCGGCAGGAGGCGGTGGGGCTTGCCGTCTCTGAAGAACCAGTAAGGTTGCCAGAAGAACCCCTGTGCAAAGCCGGTGATGTAAAAGTAGCGGTGGTCGGCTACCACCACTAGCCTGATCTTTTCGCCGCCGCTGGTCTGCATGCCGACGAGCATGTACCCCGCCTGCTCGTCGTCGTCGGTGTTCACCAGCACGCCCAACGTGTTCCAGAAGCCCTCTGCGTGGGACCTGGGGTGGCGGGGGACGAGGCGCTGCCGAGTGCCCTTGCCGGCGTCCTCTCGGCGGCGGACGGGGAAGTAGAACCAGTGACCTGACCGGTTGGCGAAGGCGGAGACGCTGGAGAGTAGCTCGGACGACCTCTGGTCGGCTAACAGCCTGATCACCTCGCCGGCGTTGTTGCGAAAGGCCACCAGCGCGTAGGGCTTGTTGGCAGCCAGCGGACGGTAGCATCGCTTTTTCTTCTTCTCCACTGCAGCTGCAGCAGCATCATCGCCGCCGCCGCTGGCACTGGCAGCGAGCACTACAAGCGTGAGGAAGAGGAGAGCAGCAACAAGAGAAGAACGTACCCCCACCATGGCCTTGAAATGCATGGATCAGCGTTTGTTTGAGCAATGTTAGTTATAATAAAGTGGCGAACGGACACACGCATGTCACATTGGATAACTGTACTAGTAGAGTTGGATCATGCAAGACTGCAAGGAGCCATGCTGTGCCCCAAGCACTGGGCAAAACCACATGTTTGTTTGTTACCAGTCAAGATTAGTACTCCATTTCTTGGTGCAAATCCACTGCTAGAACCCCACCACACCTCCCTGCCAGAACTCCGTGTTTGTTTGCCAGAACCCCACCACAATGCTGCTGTGCCCATGACCATGCACTGTCCGTACAGTGGGCAGAAACCACCTGTTTGTTTGTTTGTTTGTTTGTCAGAACCACATGCAAGGTCCTGGCCTCCTGGGGTTTCATTTCAACCGCCTTTGACCTTTGTACGTTATGTGTAATGAGGCGGCTGTTGTTTTGAGACCTATCACTGTTTGATATAATATGTAGGTGCATGGTGACTGCTGTTGGTTCTGATCATGAATCTGCAGCATCACTTATGGTATTACAGTTTGGGTTTTTTGAGTTATTAGAGCACCAGCTGCTTATTTGCCTTGCCGGCTCATTTTGTTGTAATAATTAACACTGATGCTGAGAGTGCTCTCCACTTACTTGGATTTTTGTCCAGCAGAATTTGATCGTAGACAGTCAAAAAAAATTGATCGCACTATGCTTGAGTTGATGACCGTTCTCTCAATCCTTGTATTGTGAGGTTTTCCTTCAGCAAACAACATGCACATATACTTGCTTGAGTCTCTAACGGAGCCAGTTGCATGACTCTTATGTTAAGTTGGCCACTAGGCCGGTGTGCTTTTCTCTTTTCTACTTGTAACATAATTGACTGAACTTGTTCAAAAATAATAAAAATAATTGACACTTGAGATTTCATCGCTCTTCTCATGGTTTCTTTTCTCGAATATGCACAAGTGTGCATATTAATGTATTAAGAAGGAAAAGAGTTTATGTTACAAGAAAACGCGACCAGCGTCGGCTCACAACATCAAGTGCAACATTGGGCAGGAAACAACCACTGAATGGCAAGTTGCACGCATCACTACCTTCCCACCAAGCTCGCACCCGCCTATATCCACCGCTCTACCTCATCGTGGATGAGTTGTTCATGCTCATGCAAAATCTACTAACCAGACTAAATGAAACAAATATACTATGCTGCTTCCAGTAAAGTTTTTAACCTCCACCACTCTGCTGCTCATGTAAAAGTCAGTTTTTAACTTGTAACTAGAAAGAGCAAAGGACCATGTAAAAACTCTTAAGGTCAACTAATTTAGAAGAAAAACTAGAAACAACGTGCAGCAGTTGTGTAGGAGCTTAGATCAATTGTTAATTAATCTTTTAGCAAGCAGGGTGTTTAGCATTTTGAGCCAGTTTGGTTATGTGTTTATGTTGCTACGAACCTATTTTTTATGAAACAATCGTATATAATTTAGAGATTTGGCTACCGAAGATTTTAGTGATTATATATAAGCGTAATAGATTAGGCAGTAGGTGTCATGGAGTATTCATATTTTTTTATGACAAAGAAGAGGCGAAAAATATTTAGTTGCGTTCTAGATTGGTTTTGGTTTATTTACGAATTCTTTGGTAATTTTCTACAAAAGAAAAAGGTCTATTTTTTGTGTTTGAAAATGACCAAAAATTACCAAAAAGGATTTTAATATTTTGGATTTTTTTAGATTTTTTTATTATGGTAGAATTATCGGATTCAGAGGTAGGATGGATAATATATAAACTTTCTAAATTTATCGGCAAAACGTGAAGGAAAAGAATTTATAAAATGTTTTTGATTTTTTTATGACAAAGCAGAGACGGAAAATATTTAGCTACGTCCTAGGTTTGTTCTAGTTTATTTATGATTTTTTTAATTTTTTTACAAATGAAAAGGGTTACTTTGATCTTCTGGGTACGTTTCTCGTGTATGCGTAGCAATTCTTACGTAATAGTAGATGAACAGTACACACAAAAGTGATTTGTACCCTGATTGAAGCCGTCCGATTGAGATCCGAGGGCCCGAGATTTACAGGCGACGTGGACAGCTTCGTTGGCCGTAGCTTGGTTCCGATTTAACTATGTAGTAATGAGAGAGATAGTCGAGTTGATTTCTACGCACTAATACACAAATAATTTAAAGCAAGCTTCTAGATATGAATAGGGCCAGGCCAGCAAAAGCCCGGTTTGTTTAGGGCCCAAAATCTACACCAAGCCGGCCCATTAGCTCCGCTGGGGCCAATAAAACCGGGACCAATTTGAGCTCGGCTATCCATCTTTTTTAGTATCTTACTATTATTAATTGAAGGCCTCAACGGAGGCTCCATGTTAACTCTCACCAAATACGTTAGAAAAAAGATAAATTGCTGGAAAATCTCACATTACTTACTATTACTTACTATTACTAATTGAAGGCCTCAATAGAGGCTTCATATTAACTCTCACCAAATGCGTTAAAAAAAATAAATTATTAAAAAATCTCACATTAATCAGAAACATCCGGCCATCAAATTAAATGACTTAGCTATCAACAATCATTGGATCTATTTAACTTTATACAAAATTACACACTTGTGCCATCATCTAAATACTAAATAATAAAAATGACTTGCCGGCAATCATTAAATCGTCATGTTTTACAGGAGCTTTTTTCCTGTCATAAGGCAGAACCCATGTAATCTGTACCCCTAGCCCCGATCCGTGCTACCTACGGCGACGCCTTACTATTACTAATTGAAGGCTTTAACGAAGGCTCCACGTTAACTCTCATCAAATGCGTTAGAAAAAAAAAGATAAATTACTAGAAAATCTCACATTAATCAGAAACATTCGACCATCAAATTAAATGACTTAGCTATCAACAACAATTGAATCTATTTAACTTTATACAAAATTACTCACTTCTGCCATCATACTAAATACTAAATAATAAAAAAGACTCGCCGGCAATCATTAAATCGTCATGTTTTACATGAGCTTTTTTCCTGTCGTAAGGCAGAACCCATCTAATCTGTACCCCTAGCCCCGATCCCTGCTAGCTACGGTGGCGCACCTTCCTTGGTCGGCGCACGCGGTATTCCTCTCGCCGCCTGAAGCAGCGACTCGCGTTGTCGTCGATCATCCCGACTCCCAAGTCTGTCCAACACCCACCACCGACGCCGATTCTGACGGACCAAATTTTACGAGGAATTAGGGTCGATGATGCCGCCGTCGATCGGTCGGAGATGAAGCAGCTGGCGTCGTCGGCACCGCACATGTGTAGCAGGTGAGTTTCTGTATATATACATGGCATGTGATGCAGAGAACACTGCCTGATCTGATTGCTTCTCATGCTGCTCCAATTTAATTACCTTGGATTATACTCCATCCAATGGTTGTACATAAATAGAAGAGAAATACCGGAAGTTTGCACTGAAGCCGTCTTCCTTTGCGTAGCTTGGATTTGGTCTATACATGTACCAAACCATTCTGGGTTGCTGCATATCAACAATTTGAAGTTTGAATGTATCCAACGTACAAAATTAATACAAATAATCATTGTATGGGTATTTGAAACTTCGTTTTTTTTTTGCAGACAAGTTATTCTTCAGCTGATGGCCGTGGGCAAGATGGATGATGTCGGTGCGGACAAAAGACTGGCGGTATGTGGATAGGTGTGCGCATCATGAAAATCTCGCGTGTGCATCAGTGACCACCTACTGGCGTTTACCTGTGCATGATGAGAGACAGGCAGGATGGGAAGGGCAACCAACACTAAACTGATGCATGTGCCTCTGATGTGTCAGATGAAGCCATGGAAGCCACACACACCGTGCCTCTCAATCTGGACAGATGAAATCTCATATACAATGGCAATCTCTGCAATCGCATGGTACCCAAGAAAGATCTTGCATACATGTGCGTAAGGGTCCGTTTGAATAGCGTCAAGAAGTTGTCGTGCCCCATCTTTGGCGGCGCCAAAAGCGCGGACTCGGATTTGTTCGTTGAACTCGCGGCATGTTTTGGCAAGAGAATTGAAGTAGCGGAGCATTGACGAGGCAGCGCGTCTTCCATAACCGCAGCTACGAACCAAACGGAAGCCGAATCTCTGAGACATGGTAACTGCGGCACGGTGAGGCAAAGTTTGGCTATGAACCAAACGCACCCTAAATGTTTGCATGGTGGCATCACGGAAGTCCTAGAGGAATAGTTGACTCGTGCGGATGATCATCTTCAATCTTCATTCAAGACAGCTTTCATTATTTTTTCTTCAAAGGTGTTCCTTTCTACTACTGGAATTCAGATGCTTGGTCCCAAAGGCTGCATTGCTATATGCCGCATCGACATGATATCAACCTCCGGGATGGGCAAGACACACCAATGGGTAATGGCCCAAATTGAGAGCTTTGTTTGACTGAAAAAAAACATATTTAGACCAACCATCACAACTTTCCAGGTGCCCTTCCTCTATCTGTAAAATAGTACTTTTATCAATAACATGTTCAGTTACTATCTTATGCTTATTATTCCTATTTCAGGTGATATTCGATGCAAACATGGTGTAAGTAGGATGATTTGAACTTGGGCCTAGGATATATAATGCTTGATTTGTAACCAGTGTACATGGTCCCGTCATCAAGGTAAGGCATCCTGGAACCTTATACTGTAGTCCAAGTTACAAAAACTCTGGTCGCTTAGTAGTTACCAAAACTGGAATCTTATCCTTGATGAAGTGTGAGTAAGCTTCTACTACTCATCAAGGCAGGGCCTGCAACCAGTGATGGGGCAATCAGAAAGGCGTCACAGAGGATCCGTTCACCCAAGTGCACGTTCGTAAAAGAACACCTCAAATCTTGATATTGAGAGAAACCTCTCAAATACCAAATGATCAAGGAGACAGTTTCCATCAAGCATGTGAGCGTACGCATGAAGGAAGCAGCACCCGGCCATGAACCGAGACCACCAACATCTGGCCCTGTACATGGGTGTGTCGAGCGTCTTGGAGATGAGAGGACGATAGTGAGTTGGTGTTCATCAATGCTGCCACAATCTACTTCATCCATGTTGAGGGGAGTTTGATGGGGAGGCCAGGTAAACACAGTGTCAGAAGTGGTTCATCTACGTCAAGCAAGAAAAAATGATGGGTGGCATTGGAACACAAAGGCAATTGGTGCTATGATGGCATGACATCCGGTGTCTATGGTATCCACACATCAGCGCTAGCACAGACTACACCTGCAGAGTAAAGGTATGACCATCTTGCTATATCCCATAATTGTAATTTTATTTTTCTCATACGCTGTGCTATGTTTGGTCATCTTGCTATAACCCATATTATAATTTAATTTGCTTTCTATATATAACATACTAATTTTATATTAAAACTTTAAGTGAGATTAAAAAGGAAAGTAATTATGAAAAAAGCAAAGAAAGAGTCACTAGAGTATGGGATAAACAAATAAATAAGAGTCACTAGAGTATTAGTTTGTGGTAAACAAATAAATAAGTTATGATATAATCCTTATTGACCATTACATAGTTGTATAATTTTTTTGCTTTAATAAAAATGTCATTGGGTTATACTATTTTGGCATGTTAGTAAAACTCAAGTGAGATTTGTCCTGGAAAACAATTGTGAAAAATCAACGCAAGAGTCACTAGAGTATGGGATAAATCTTGAGTGTGCTGAACAAATAAGTCATGATACGATCCTTATTGACCAGTAGCTATAACTTCCATAATTTTAGTGTCCTTGGATTATTTCAAAAGAAGTCTTGATATAATCCATATTGACCATCACCAATATTTTTTGGGTCATTTTAATAATAATGTCATTGGGTTACATCGAGTTTACATGATAATGATGTTAAAAGATTATGGGACAATTGTCCATGAAGTTATTAGAATAGCCTATATGGAAAAAAAAATCAAACTTCCACAATTATAAAAGATAATTGAACTAATACCATAATATTTTTTATAAATTATCCATCTCTATTATTATGAAAGAAACTATTTTGAGTTTGAATCAAATTTACCATACATGACATTAAGAAAAATAATGTAAAGAACTATATACCTATATATTTTGTACCTAAACCGGAAATACACACTTTGGCCACTATATATGAAGTTAAAAGTATGCACAACTCTTTTTCCAGTAGTCCAAGGAAACATGTATATATCAGAATAAACAACTATTTTGTAAGCTTATCAAGTGTGAAATAATATCCTTAGGAAACCAAAAAAGTAATGACACATACAATTCACTATAAGTTATATTAATATTCATGATAATTAATTTTGGAAGTCATTATCTTGATAAAATGTTTAAATATATGTTCTCTTTGAAACATAGATTTTTTGTAATATAATTATAAATGTTATACAGTAAATTTGATATCTTGAGTGCCATAGTGTATATCCAAACAACTATTATGCCACTGTAAGAAGTTTGAAAATGAAAAAAATTGAATAAATAATACATTAATCATTAAAATTTCAAATTAACCTACGACATTTAAAATATTAGAACAACTACATGAGAAGTTGAAAGTTAAATTCTAAATTTTCATGATAAATCGTACAAAAGGATGAAATAAAAGTTTATATACTTTAAGACTATGTTTGAACCAAATAAATATCATGCTAGAAAAAAGATACATCCTTCAAATTATTACTAAAACCACTAGAGATGAAAAAACAGACCTAAAACTGCTACAAGAGTATGAAACAATGTCGCATCAAATTGGAACACCAGAATCAAAACTGTAAATAGTAGTCGTTGTATGTGAGCAATTAATAAGGTTAATATTTAGGGGGAGGAGAATCAAAATTTAGGTTCATGTCGTCAAAATAAAGTCCACAGCTAAAGCCATCGTAGTTTAAGAAAATTGTGGAGTATCATCTAAATGTATATAAGAGATACACAAAAGTGCTATGTAATACATAAGGATGTTCATAAAAATACATCTAAATAAATAATTGATATATAATGTTAACTGGATATAGGCTACAGACTACGTGTTATAGTTATTATTTAAGAATATTAGTAAAGAAAAAATATTTAATATTAGTAATTTTAATAGTTAGTATCTTTTAATAAGATTTTAACCCGTGCTCGGGTTGATGGACTAATAAATATAGTTCATTTTATTATTAGGGTCATGCTTGGATTCACTCTTTTTTCGGGCCAAAAAAATCAGCACCATGCCCAACCCTAAATGAGCATCCGGCCGAGCTTAGCCCAACAGGCTCGGGCCGAGCTACTTTACTCAGTTCTACATGCTTCCTTCCATTTTTCCGTCCTTGGATGTAGTACCATTGGGTGAATGGGCACTTGAGGAGGGAGAAGAGAAGCAAGCGTCGTACACTTCCTAATTGTTGGTTGTGGTGTATCGATTCTATGGTTCAATTATTTGTTTTCTCTAGGAGCCTATTTTTTCCCTTTAGTTTCCTTTGCTTGCAATCCCTGATTTACTAAAAAAAACTCGATAAGCGGGGAAGACCTCCCCATTGACTTTGCCTTAAGAAGGGTTGGAGCCTATTTTTCCCTTTCTTTTCCTTTCCATTGCAATCCTTGAATTACTAAAAAAAACTTGATAAGCGGGAAAGACTTCCCCATTGACTTCGCCTTAAGAAGAGCATCTGCTTCTTTGGTAGTCTGGAAACCACTTGGATCCGTTGCACAATGATGTGGGCACAGATAAATGCAGCACCCAGGATTCGAGCCTCTACTGGATGTTCTATCACTGAGCTACACGCTCATCTGCCCTGAATTACTACTTTAATATTATTTTGAGTTCTCTTTTATGTTTTAGTATATTTTTCATGTTTATATCTTGTTTTTATTTATCTTATTTTTAGTTTTCATGCAATATGTTTAGTTTTATTTTGTTTTTAATTTCCTTATCTTATTTTAAATTTCATGCAATATTTTGTTTCATTTTTCTTTATTTTCCCAATCGTCTTAGTTTCTTCATAGCATTTGTGACTGAAATGCTCCGAAGATATTAATCAAGTAGTATGGCTAAAGAAATTTATCCGTGGATTGGGAGCGGTAGAGAGATTACCACAACAACTCACTTGTAGTGCGATAATCAATCAATAGTAATCTATTCGAGTAATAACAAGTCAAGTGGTGCTGCTAAACACAACAATATTAAGTATCATGTTCTGAAAGATAAGTCCAGAACCAAATGATTGATTAAGTAATTTGTGCATAATAATTATGAGGCTACTTTCGGTAGGTATTTCCCGATGATGAGAGCCCAAAAGCTCTTTTCTGGATTCATCAACAGCTAGTCTGCTTTGCTTCCACATAGTTTCCTTTTACCGAAATGGCGTGCAACCACACTTAATAACATAGTCCTATTTATCTGAGAAGACTGGACAAACAGAGTACACAACGAATGAAAATGTAGAGGGCAGGAACTGCATTACATGCTATATATACATACACTCCTGATAGGATGTACAAAGTACAACAAGGGATCGGAGGTAGCCATCTTGAGCCTCATCCCATCAGGAAGAATGGGGCAGCCTCAGAACAGGTTTGATTTCATTAGGATGACAAGAAAGCACGTTCTGCATGTGCTCTTTGAATTCTTCACTATAGGGCCCGCTAAGCCAGACTTCCTTGAGCTCCTGTAGATTTTCTAGCCCAGAAAACTGTAAGTATGAAATGCTACAGCACTGGAGCTTGAGCGCCTCAAGACAAGTGAATCCTGAGGTGGGAAACCTTACAGACTGTAACCCCGAGCAGCATCCAATCTCGAGGAGACGGAGTTTACTGAAGTGTCTGCCAATAAGCTGGAGCTCACCATCGGGAAATACCTTAAAAGACAGTGTTAGGATTGCTAGCTTGGGTAGGTCTCCGAGTACATCCATCTCCTCTTGTGGCAACATGGTGGTCATCTGTAGATTCAATTTCCTGAGATTCCCAAGGTGCGTGATCCATCCTGGCAACTTGTTTACCTGCCCATACAGTTTAAGGCTCTGCAGATTCTCCGTAGGTGTATTAGAGATGCAATCCAAACAGCCTTGATTTTCATCATCCAGCTGCAACGACAAGGATTTCAGATGGCCGTGACCAGAGATGGCAGAAAAGAAATCCTTGCTATTTTTCTGGTTGATGCCAGACACTCCGAGCTTGTGCAGTTGGGTAAGGTTCTTGAACGCTGCCAGAACAGCCCGTCCCCTTGCAACACCAATGTCGATGACACCTAGAGTGTGTAAGACTATCAATTTCCCAATCCCTCCAGGCACCTCAACACCAGCATTACAAGACCCAGCAAAACGGCGGCGTGTGCTCGACTCAGTCCTACTCATCAACGATGTAGATAATGAGGGAGTCTCTGCAACTTCTTGAAGGCGTTCAACTGTGCCAGTATCACGATCCAACGGTATGGTAGTACCAGCACGAAGGTACTGCAGCTTGTGTAGCTTGATGATGGTCTTTGGTAACCTCACTGTGGATGTGTCTCTGATATCCAGACTCTGGAGATGCCTTAGGGAACCCAACGAATTTGGTAGATGAGAGATGTGCCTGCATCTTCTTAGAGAAAGGTACTTAAGGTGAAGCAGCAACTTCACCATCTGCTTAAGGTCTTTATCTGTCACCCCTAAACTGTCCTCCAGATCTAGCACCCGGAGCAACCTCATCTTGTCAGAGATGAAGAATGACCTCCAGTCTCCAAACACTGTCAAAGATCGCAGCCGTGACAAATCAATGCTCTCAAACACATTCCTGTCTCTGTCCCAAGTGCTTCCTATGGCAAGCTGACGTACAGTGCGCTGTGAGTTCATGGAACATCGGCCCTCTAGCAAAAAGGTAAGGTTCTCTTCCATTGACCGTGAGATGATGTACTCGCGGAAGAAACCGTTGACCTGGCACAATGGCATTCTCTTGTAGAAGGCCGTGGCGGTTGTCGATCCTAGCAGCTGGATCACACTCAGATTGACAAGCTGGGAGAAAAACTCCTCTGAGTTCTCCTCCGCGGTGCATTCTTTGGTGTCCCTAGAATAGCCCTCTGCAATCCACCGCCTCACTAAACGCCTCCGCCGAATGATGTGGTCCACAGGGAAGATTGACAGATAGAAGATACATGGCTTAAGGAAATCCGGGCAGGTACGGAAGTAGGAATGCACCCAAGCAAATAAGCCGTGCAAATTACCAAAAGCTTGATTGGTCTCCAGCTCATGAATAAACCTATCACTTAGCATCCTCCAGTTCTCTAAGCCGAAGGCACATAGGAAGTCGGCTATGGCAACTATCACTCTGGGAAGTCCACCAGTGTTGTGTATAATTGTAAGGTCAGTCTCTGTGGTAAGCACGCAAGGGGACCCTGACCTTTCTTGTACCTATATCAAAGAAAAATTAAGAACGGCTATATATTGTATTATATAAGGAAATTCATCGAAGTACACCAACCAAATAAACTACTAACAGAGGGAGCACGCAGAGGAAAAAATATGTTATTAAATCTCATTTTTTTCAACCATCGTAAAAATCATTATTTATATATCTTATTGTATGGACTCAGTCACACGCACGCCCACGGGGGCCAGGCCCATGCGGCCAAGGTGCCGCCACCGCCGCCATTGCCGCTGTTGCCGCCATCGCCGCTGCCGTAGATTAGGTTAGATTAGTTTAGATTGCTTGCAGACTAAATCCCCTAGGTCTATAAATACAAGAGGACTTGTATCTATTCAATCTTAAACAAGAATTATGGTTCAACCCTGTACCTCCTCTCCTCTCTCTTCTTCTCGTAACGTTGCTTCTTCTTCTTCACCTTCCTTTCACAGCCGCCGCCGCTCCTCTTCCCCACGCCCTTGCCCTAGCCGCCGCCCCCTGCGCCGCCCATGCCGCATTCCCCTGTGCCACCCCAAGCCACCGCCGCCTCCGGCCACCGCGCCGGCCCCAAGCCACCGCCGCTCTCCGCCGCTCGTCCAACCACCCTACCAGTCGCACCTGTTACAACTGGTATCTAGAGACCAGATCGATCGTCACTTTCCATGGTACGTCGTCAGAATGCATCTACGTCTCGCCAACATTGACAACCACATACGCGCCATGGAGCAAGGGCGTGCCACCATGGGCGCCCCTAACGTCTACGTTCGGGCAACAACTGCCAACGACATTGCCGTCAACAATCAGCAAGGCAGCACCGCCGCCACCACGCTTCGCACCATGGAGGACCGTACCACCACAGGCGCGGCTGCTTTCGGCGTCCAGGCAATGGTCATCAGCA
The DNA here is from genome assembly GCA_023333625.1 of Bothriochloa decipiens. Taxonomy (NCBI): domain Eukaryota; kingdom Viridiplantae; phylum Streptophyta; class Magnoliopsida; order Poales; family Poaceae; genus Bothriochloa; species Bothriochloa decipiens. The sequence goes on from CM041647.1 coordinate 8,743,228, forward strand.
ACACCGCCATCGATACTCTTGCTGAGACCTCGCAGATCATGCGAGACGCTGGCCGTTCCTTCCTCCGGAGGAAGTTGGACGAACCCAATTCTTCACCCACCTTGGTGATCATCAAGCCTCTCGAGGAGCGCAACTCCTCTCCACCATCAACAGATTCAATTCAGCCAGAGAACAACAGAGACGCCGTCATCAACAAAAACCCGTTGCTATCCAACTCAGATCTGATCATCAATCTCGACGCTAAGAATGCCGCCATCGACGAACTCACTGCAAGCAAACAGCAATGCCTGATCGTCACCAACAAATTCGTCCTCAACACCACGATGGAGGGAACTTCTCTAGAGATCGTCATGGAGATGCCAGCATCTGGTAATCAAATTATACCCAATTTATTTCCTACAGATGCATATGAAGAATCGTCCGATATGATCAACACCGGCAAGAGAAATTTGGAGGAACCTCAATCCCCCGAGACCATGGAGATCGACGCTACGGTAGCAGCAACACCAGCACAGGAGACACCCCAAACCCTACCACGGTGACCTGCGCAGCAGGTGCCCTGCACTACGCCACCTCAGGGCTCCCTTCCCAACAAGGATCTAACAGTTAGGAAAGCGTCACCGACCTTGTTTGCAGCACCACCTTCACTTGACATCCCGGCCATCGTCAGCAACCCCATCGACGATGTCGACACTGCCGCACCAACGATTGATCGGGCAACAGCACCGACGCCACCGCCAATGCCATCTACTCTGCCAATGTCGATGCCACCAAGCCCTAGGGCTACACCACCGGTGCCAACTACATCACCACCAACGCAGCAGCCACCGTTGCTGCCGTGCCCGGACAAGAACGTCAACAACACCGAGGATGCAGCCAACGATGCTGCAGCCGACCATCCCCACTGGCAATCGATAGTAGATCCAATTTGACGGGAGATGACTGCACCATCAATAGCCAGGTTTGACACCAAAATCACCCCCAATTTTGTTCCTACAGTTGCATCTAAGGGGTCTTCAGATGGAAAATCTTCGAACACCGTAGATCGCCGCGACAACAAATACTCAGGCACCCACCTGGATATACACCTCGACGGCCACCTCCCTCCACAGCTGACTCTTTGGCCGTCGGCGTACCAGGTGTTCCGATCTACTCCATCACAGACACCGTTCGCTGAGAGGGAAGCTGAAGACCCATCTGGCAAGAGGATACCCGCCTCGGCACAACCTCCAGCAACGATTCCAACACACCTCGACGCCACCATGCTTGTGGACAACAACGCCGACTTGAACAAGGATGGTGTAGATGACATTCACAAGGAGAACAACAAATAAGTCAAGGAGACGCTACCTCTTCAACCCCCGCACCTAGGGAAAGATGCCCCTATCAACAGGCTAATCGGGTATGCAATCTTTGACTTACTAAATACATCACAACTGCCATACATGCCCATGACAGTGGCAATGGACACGGAGCAAGCTGGGCATCGCTTCATCAAGTACTTCACCCTACCAACTTGAGGCATTCCGCTTGATGAACAGATCAGCATCTACAACACCTACGACACCCACCAAGCTACAGGAAATTTGGGAGGCACTAGACCTTCAACGACTATGACCTCCTCCAAAGGACATCCCCTCGCAATATGCAGTGCTTGACTAGCACACCATGTGCCTGGCAGGCGCCACTCTTAGCACCAGCAACCACATGCTTGTTGACTCAGGTGTGACCAATAACTTCATCAACACCTTCCTCGTCGACATCTATGCCAACATCAACATCAACAGCACCCACATAGCTTGACAGCCCGACTCCTTCACACATCAACTAATGATAGGCAAGTTCAACTTCGGCATCTTCATGTTCGGCAGCATGCTTGACTTAACAATATCACCACTATCATGCTTCAATTCAACAAGCCGACACCGGCTGTCCAACTATCTTGCCTCCAACGACGACTACTACAACTACAACTATGTTGCCCTACCATGAGAGATGGTCCACTTCGACTTCGGGGGAGCTGTACCAGGACCTTTCCTGGCTACATCAAACGATAGCGCAACAAAAGGGACGAACACGGGCGACTACCTCTACTTCATCTTCTACTACATCAGCAACCTCTAGTACCGCTTCGAATTCTTGCCACTTTGTACAAGGACGGACATCATCCTCGACGACCCCATCAACGGACGCATAACCTACCACGTAGATGCCACCTTACTGGGAAGAACGCTTCCCAACAACGGCGTTAACGACTGGCTTCTATTTCGGCACGAGGATGCGCTGAGCGGAAAAGGGGGGAGTTCTGTCACACGCACACCCAGGGGGCCCAAGGCCCATGCGGCCAAGGTGCCACCGCCGCCGTCGTTGCCGCCGTCACTGCCGCCATAGATTAGGTTAGATTAGTTTAGATTGCTTGTAGGCTATGTCCCCCAGGACTATAAATATAAGGGGACTTGTATCTATTCAATCTTAAGCAAGAATTAGGGTTCAACCCTCTAACTCCTCTCCTCTCTCTTCTTCTCATAACATCGCTTCTTCTTCTTCTCCTTCCTTTCATAGCCTCGGCCGCTCCTCTTCCCCACGCCCTTGCCCTAGCCGCCGCCCCTTGCACCGCCCCCTGCGCTGCCCACGCGGTAGTCCCCTGTGCCACCCCAAGCCACCACCGCCTCCTACCACCACGCCGGCCCCAGCCGCCGCCTTCAAACCCTAGCCGCCACCCTTCGCCGCTCTCCCAACCACCCTACCTGCCGCGCCTGTTACAGACTCTCATGGATGTGCATGAAGCTAAATTAAGCAAGGTATTTTTATGTGTAAAAAATATATTTGTTTAGTCATTTTATCAACATGAGTTGTCAGTATATTGCTTGAACTTGATCAGTGAAACCTTATTATGATTTATGAGTAAACGCACCTTTTTTTTGAAGAGCCGACGGGCTTCATCAAATTCTAAAACTTTAACATTCATTGAATAGCATTGCATTGCAGAGTGTGTGGCGACATTTTCTTCATTTGTGATGACAATGATCCGGCTTCGAGAACGTCCAATTTCCAAGGATGCTTTTGTCATGTACCATTCTTCAATGGATTCCATACAATCAATAACAACAAGGCACCTATTCTCATGAAGAAGATCACGCAACTCTTTAACCGGGTCGTTGATTCTCGACACGCTGCAGTGTTGTAGAGAATCAGAGTATAAATCTAAAAGTAGGCTGCGTGACAAGCTCTTTATATTCAATGGATGAGAGACATTCACCCAACCAAACTTTTCGAAAGAATTGCATTTGCGTGCAAGTACTTCAGAGCAGTATATTTGTCTAACAACAGATGATTTGCCAGCACCAGCAATCCCCCATACAAGGACCACGTCTCTATCAGTAGTTTGAACTGCCATACGAAGTGTATTTAAATCGATCTCGCGTCCGACACGTACACGTTCAAATTTGTCCAACCAAACACGTGCAGCTTTCTCCTTAATAGATTGCACATCTTTTTCTCTATCCTGTAAAAAGAAATGTTTGAGTGTTTGTTGCTTCATCGAAATGCTAATTTTGGTATAGAAGGCAACTTGTCATGGGTCCATTCAGTGCAATTCACATACTAGTGTTTTAAGACCTTCGTTTCCAAGACATAAAACATATTGAGTCTGGAATAAATAATGCAGTAGCTTCTTATTCTTTTATTTTGCCTCATAGTGAAGTTAAAATCACCTAAAATTTAACCACTAGGACACATCAAAGTATTTCAATATGCACAATAATGAGAAAAACGTTATTAGATTTGATTTGAAATCCAAATGTCAGTCCAAAAATATATAGTGATCGAATTTATGTAAGCCAACACCCAAAGTGACAAATAAAAGGGTATATTGGATTAACCATTTCTGGAAAGTAACAATAGTGTTTTAACTTACCTCCTTGAAAAACACACAGACAGAATGATCATCTGAGAACCGCTTCAGCTCTGATACTCGGTATGAATGTTCCATGCACATGCTAGCGATTTCAAGCTCTTGCGTGTGCAGGATTATGCAGCTACCATTTTTATCGTCAGGCAAGTACGCCCTGATGGTGTCCCAGTCATCCATGTATAGTATGTCTTCCAGGATGACTAGGTACCTCTGATTGCTCATTTGTTTGATCAGATCCTTGATGAGTCCACTTTCTGCCGCCTCTATCAGCCTCAAGACATCCATAGTGCTTCCTTGTGGGCTGTAGTTTGTGTGGAATTGAATCAGCAAACTCTGGATGAACTTCTTGAGATTGAAAGGATGCACCAGCTTCACCCAAGCACGGCATCTGAAATATCCACAAATTTCAGGGTCAAAGTAGGCCTTCTTGATTATGGATGCTGTCCCAAGATCGCTTCCTGTTCCCCACACCGAGATCACTTGAACGGGAGCATCATTTTTGTTGATCAGCTTGATGAGATTCACTTGGCTGCTCTCACAAACTGGGTCTCTTGCATGAAGGATGTCCAGTGCTGTTGCGTTGGCCACTGCCTGCGGATGCATCTGCTCTGAGGGCTCTAAGCCCGAGTCAGCGATATGGCTGTAGCGTAGGTTCCTGTGTTCCATAGCCTCGATCCTATTCTTGAGCAGGTCTATGGTGGCAACTACATCATCCAGGGCTACCAGCGGCACTGCTGCCATCATGCAGGATGGGAGCATGCGCCTCCACCAGCTTGACTCGTTGTCCAGATGGGCAACAGAATCAATGCAATCCTCGACATCTAAGGCCATGTTGCGGACCTGCCTCACCAGCGTCCTCATCATATCATTTGTGGCACGCTCCTTGGTGACGATGAGGAAGGAGTGCATGATCTCAAACTCATCTGAGATAACAATCAGACCCTGCTTTACGCTCTTCTGCAACTGTTTCTCCTCCTCGATGGCCGACTTGGCCATGTTAAGTGTACCCTCTACCGCCGTCTTGGCCAAGCCAAGCACAAATTCCGCCATTGCTTCACTCTCTATGTTTACCCAAGCTAAACACTTGAAAGAGTAAGCTGGAATGGGACACTATATAATGCTAGGGCTACTTCAAGGTGTGCAAAGAACCAACGAAGTAAGCTGCACGAAATTTCACAGAAACATGTCTCAAAAAGAAAGAAATTTCACAGAAACAGACAAACCAGAGCATATGTGGATGGAGAAGATAAGAAAAAATATTCCTTTTCGATGTGTCGGAGAATAGAATATATGGACGCTGCAAAGAATATTTACTTTCCCATGTGTGAAGAAGACTAAAGAAACCCATCATCAAAAATTTCAAACAAACAGCCAGTGGAGACGAGCCAGCAAAAGAACCATCAGTCACTAAAAAAGCATATTGGCCCAGCACACAAAAAGAAGCACCGATTCTCCCTGCTTCCTTCTTTCCATAAGATATATACTCTCTACCTCCAACAATTCCTTCAACAAGACTCCAGCTTACATCAGTGCCTGTCCTAATCATACAATTGTATATGGAGCCCGCATTAATAAGGTTCAAATCTCATCAAGATTAAAAAGTAAGACGGAGAGATTCAGTTTTTAGCCCTACATACAGGAATTGGCACCGACAGCAATCCAATTAAAACATTATTTTCAAATGCAATGTGGAAAAAAATCCAAAGCAACAGAACTCCACCGAGCCATATATCGGCATTGCCCTGAAGCCACAAGCATGTCAGTAAACATGTGGAGCACATCAGCAGGTACGCCAGAGTCGTCGGCTGACAGGCCATGCGGGTTTTCACCCAGTCCGTCACCGGGAAGAAGTGCCATTCACACCACCACGGCGTCGATGACACACCGCCAGAGGGACACCCACGCCACCATGGTGCAAGACAGCGCACCTCCGACCTCTGCAACCACCCGGTCAAGCACCCAGAACTGCAAACCATCAGAAGCCACCGAAGCATTCGGAGCGGGTCGATGGCCGCAATAGCCCCAGCCCACGCCGGCCCTGGCCCTGCCGTGCTAGGCAGACCACAGGAGTGGGCAGCGTGACGGCTAGACGCGACGTTCTGGCCATCGCCGGGGAGGGAGGCCAGACGCCACCCGGATGCAGATCCGGCCGCCAGGGGCCAGGATCCGAGCGGCAGTGGCCAGGATCTGGCCGGCCGCCGCCGTGAACCACCACCGGTTGGCGAAGGGGTGGAGTGGGGGCGGAGGAGGAGAGGCGCCGCCAGACCAAGATCCAGGCCCCCTCCCCTCCCCCCCCGGCCGCCGCCGCTCGCCGTAGAGGTCATCGTTGCCACCGGCCGGAGTTGGAGGTGAAGGAGGGCTGTTAGAGGGGGAGGTGGGAGGGAGGGGGAGCTGCGGAAGGTGCCGTTTATGGGGGCCGCTGTGGGCCGCCGCCGCCGCAACGGAGGGCGGCGACGCCAGCCAGAGAGGAGCAGCTGCGCGGGGGCCCTGGGCCGCCGGCGGGGAGGCCCCCGCGTCGCCCGGTCGGGGGCGCTCGGGGGAGTGGAGGGGACCGGATGAGTGGAAGAAGCCTCAACCTAGATGGGGTTGCAAAAATTTTATCTTATATCTCCTTTAGTTTATATCTATCAAACCTTAACTAAACTATATATGCGTCGTTGGCATATACACGATCGATTTGGCAAGCACTACTGCAGGAAACAACTATCTTTTTAGAGATGGATCAAAATAATTTGCCAAGCACTACTGCGAAAACTGCCTCTAGTGACAGGATGGATGTGTAGGAATAACCATTTAAGGGTATACTACCTCTGCGACGTAGCGAGAGTAGTCGCCACTTTTCCTATCTCTGTCACCAAAATTTCTATCCATGCATTGTGTTCTGCTTTGAGATGTGTGGTAGTTTTTTCTGAACAAAAGATGTGTGGTAGTTAATCGGGTCAGTGTTGTTACATTATTTTTGGGATATTTTGAGCCATTATTTTTGAGCTGGTACGGTGCGAACAATAATGTCCGCTGGCCTATCATGCATTTCACTATGCCGCCGTTCTGGAGTTTCAAACTTAAGTACGTTCATGTGCCCTTGGAGCTGAACATAGAGTTTCAAACTTTGATTATGAAGATCTTAGAATAACTGAGCTGCTCGCTCACGAGCTCTCACTACTGGATCCGCCGTCTTTGCCGAGTGTCGGCCGCACTCGGCAAAGGCACCTTTGTCGTCGGCAAAGGCTTTGCAGAGTGCGGCTCTCGGCAAAGCCCACTCGGCAAAGAATTGATCGGCAAAGGAGTCTTTGCCGAGTGCCACCTGGCAGGCACTCGGCAAAGGCTTTGCCGAGTGCCACGCCAGCACTCGGCAAAGGTGACGGGCGACGTCAACCTGACGGCACTCTTTGCCGAATGTGACGTGGCAGGCACTCGGCAAATATTTTTTATTTTATTTATTTTTCAAAAAATTATTTGCCGAGTGCCACGCCTGGCACTCGGCAAAGATGTTTTATTTTATTTTTTTGAAAAATTCTTTGCCGAGTGCTGGTACTCGGCAAAGGTATGGTCTCTTTGCCGAGTGCCACGCCAGCACTCGGCAAAGCTGGGCTCTGCTGGCACTCGGCAAAGCTGAAAATTTTTTTCTGTTTTCTTGCATTCCAAATATGCAATTTCACATATATTCATAACAATAGACTAGAATATCATATAAAAATCATATTCCATCATCAAATGACATCTCAACACGAATTCATACATAAAGGTCTTCAAATTCATCAGTTACATCCATACAAATTCACCACAAATCCAAAAGAGCGACATGTTCATCTATACAAGTCCACAACCGGGCAGTAGAGGTACCTAGCTCGACCCGGCGTCCCCAAGGGCCCCATAGCCCCCACCTTGCTTCCACGGAGATCTCCCTGACTGCGGCGCCGACTGGAACGTCCAGTAGGGTGGCGGAAGCAGAGGGCCGCTTGCAGGCCCGGAGTGCCCCTGCTACGTCGGTGGAGGAGGAGCGGTACCAGGCCACGTGAACCCCTGAGTCGGGAAGGTCGGGCCCAGTGGAGGGCTGGCATCTGCAGGAGTCGGGTTCGAACCCGCCGACTGTTCCTGCACAAAGGACAAGTGATCTCATTAGTACCTGTAGGATGGTCGCACAAGCTAAAGTAACAGAAAATATACTCACCGAAGTCCCTATAGGAGTAGGCACAGGAATAGGTGGTGGAGTGAAGATCGAGGCAAGGAGCTCGGCCTGCTGCACTCCCGGGATCTGAAGGCCCCGGAAGTAGACGGCAAAGTCCTGCATCTGATGCTGGTAGTGCTGCGTGACAGCCGCCAGCTGCCGCTGATGGGCCACCGCCATGTTCTCCTGGTTCGTCTGCAACTGTGCGATCTGGGCCCACAATATTACACCCGCAAGGTTGATGGTATGTGAAGGCAAGGTACATGTGTGAAACAAGTGAACGACGAATAAAACTGCACTTACCTGAAATGCCGAGAACATCTGCGCGTTGCTCGGCTGCCGAGGCACTATAGGGATGTCGGAGGAGCTCGTGGTCCCTTCTCTTCGAATCTGGCTCAGCGTGGGAACAGAGAACGACTCGATGGCGCTATTGGCCATCCAGTACCGGCCCGTGCTGCTTCTCTCCTATCAACCTCATCAAAAGGTCTATGTCCAGGGGGTCGGTGGCGGGGTCGAACGTCTCCCCATGGCGCTGGTGAGCCGCGGAGGTGTACTCGGTGAGCTTGGGGTAGACGCTCGCGTTAGTATACGCATCGGGCCCGTCCGCCGGGTCGTAGATGTTGTCCGCCGCCGTGGCTTTGCCCTTGTGAGCAAGGGTGTACCCCGTGAACTCATTGACGACTTGCCCACCATGCGACTGGGTCTGCGAGAAAAACACAAATATGGTTACAAGTAATGACAATTGAGCGCTAGAATAAAAAGATCAACAGAAGCGTACCCATATTTTCATGAACAATGGGAGGGACTGGTTCCCTTGGTGGTGTGGTGCCCCTCGCATCTGTAGGCGGCGCTTCCGTTGTTCTCTGTGCCTCTGGTACACCGCATCTGTGGTCCACTCACGCACAATGGCCGCCCAGCAGTCCCGGTACTTGTCACACCACTCCGGACACATCTGCATGACATCAAGTATTTGACATGCCAGAAGATAAATTGAATGTTTCACGGAAGAAGTCAAAATGAATGTTTCCTACTTAATTACCTGCATGTACTGCACCTCGGTGAGGTCTCCCTCTAGAGTAGCATCTCCCTGACTTGCGGCTTCTTCATCACCTGGCCAAGCACATCGGTGTAGCAGCTGATGACGCACTGGAGATGCGCCTCGTGGTACAGGTCCTTGAGACGATCTTTGCATACCGCCTCCTGCACTCGTGCCACATGCTACTCTCTCCTCTCCTCACACGTGAAGAAGTCCTGCACACAGAACTCACACCGAACTCATCATTGTTTCAAGAACGTCCAACGAATGCGTAGTATTGAGAAATGCGGTACGATGAAAAGACTCACCCAGAACTCTCTCTTGATCTTCGTCGCCAAGGTTTCACCGTTGGAGTCCGTGACGCTGGAGAAGTGCTCCCACCTCATGGGCGCCTGTACCTCACCCTTGTGGATGACCAAGCCAGGGTACTCCCTAATCAGCAGGCCCTGGATGCCATTGATATGGCATGAACCACTCCCTCCGCTCACAAACGTCCAGCTACTGCACGAATCATTAACAACAATTGTTAGTCTGTAGTTGATTTTCAGCATGTCATATGAACAAGTAGTGAAATCAACAATGGATACTTACTTCTCACCCACTGGTCGAATCACCGGGCGGCGGGAACGGAGCGGCCGTGGGTCAGGGAGCGACGAGGGCCCGCGCTGGTAGGGTCTGCTCGAACCTGAGGAAGCCATATCGCCTGGTGTCGCCGTCTCGCCTGGTGTGGCCGTCTCGTCTGGTGTCGGCTCACCCCCGTCGTCGTTGTTGTCGTCGTCGCCGCTGCCGCCGCCGTCACCGGTCGTCGTCGTCATCCCCCCTTCGGGGCCTCCTGGAACTGCAGCCTCCTCATCGACATGCGACGTCCGCTGGGGGGCATCCCCCCTACTGGTCGATGGCTCCACCAACACCTCCTCCTCCTCGTTGTCGTTGGTGATTGCCTGCTCCTCGTTGCGGATCTGGTACTATGAGTAGACATTTCGTTGCGGCCGCTGCCGCCTTCCGCCTGGCATTTTTTCGAGTGCCTGCAATGACAAAGATTAAAATAGTTAGCATAAATAAATGACAAATACTTATAAAGAAACATAATGTGCAAGGTAATAATAATAACAATATAGTATTACATGAATTAGAAATTATCTCCGCGAACGGAAATATGGCTGGTGTGTAGTCGTCATCACTATTGTCGTCATCACTATCAATATTGTCGAGCTCTCTTAAGTGTTGGGCATCATCTCCATCGTCATCATCATCTACATCGTCCTCAACAACTCCATCGCGCACCATCTGCCATCGCTCAAGGATTCGTAAGTCCTTAGCATCCTGCACCTCATCACCCTCGTCCTCATCGATGTCGTTGTCTACTTTCATGCCCATCAGCGAAAGAATGTCTATCTCCAAACTCCCTTCTAGCCCTTTAGGTTGATAGAACTCATCTGTCTTTGGGTCAAAGTTGTAATCATCATCGTTTGGGACAGCTTTACCATGCGGCGATACCAAGTGCACAAGGCTCCAACCCGCAAGCTTCTCGTCTTTTTGGCACGCCCATGGGAGGTAATAAACTTGCGTGGCGTCTCGGTTAGCCACAATATAGACATCATCTCCTTTATAGTTGGAATCCTGTCGAATTTCGACTTGCCCAATCTTAAGGTCTTTTTTTCGTGACATGAAGATCGAACCAATGGCATTTGAATACCACTGGCTTAAAATCTTTGGCACCCAAAAATTTGAGCTCGTATATCTCTTCGACTATGCCGTAATAGTCCTCATCCATGCCGGGCGTACGAACTCCGCAACACGTGGTTTTTAGGTTGGGCCGACTCTCCTCATAGCTTCTCGTGCGAAAGCGATAGCCATTCACATCATAAACGGTGAATGACTTGACCCTACGGGAGAAGCCACCGCCCACCTGTTTCAATTCATCACTCATTTCCGCATCCGACTGGGCCTGCAAGGTTAGGACAGGTAGATCATATGTGGAGATGTTTGGATTTTAGACATCCGGCGTCGTAAATTACTCCAAACATTCTCAAATTTTTATCATAGCCTCTACATGCGATAACATGACACCTCGACACGTTTCGTCATTTTTGGACTTTGTTTGGATTTTAAATAATTTAAAAACACTTTTTCCGCATGTAACTCGTCATGTTACGACACCAACATGGTCGTAAATTCATGCAAGGTCCTGGATACGGCCTCAACATACTCCGAACATCATGAATACCATTTTTTGAATGACCAAATTCCATTATTTCATGTACCTATAGTTCAAATTTGGAGTTGTCGAAAAAATTCAAAGAAACAAAAATAATAGAAGAAATATAGCATAAAAAGTCAAAATTATCCTAACTTTTGAAGTCGAGATGTATTTACTGTATCAAGGCCCCACAAAAAAACTGGAAAGAAAAAAACAAAAAAACTTATTCTTTGCCGAGTGCCAGCGGGGGCACTCGGCAAAGAGGCCTTTGCCGAGTGCTGGCCGACGTGGCACTCCGCAAAGAAGCCTTTGCCGAGTGCTGGCCAATGTGGCACTCGGCAAAGGCTGTCGCCCTGGCCGACCCTAAGCCCACCACGTTGCAGGCCTTTGCCGAGAGCCTGGCACTCGGCAAAGGTGGCTCCTTTGCCGAGTGCCTAACGGCAGGCCACGGATGCCGTTTGTCCAGGCCCCACTTTGCCGAGTGCCGATCTTTGCCGAGTGCTTGGCTCTCGACAAAGATCCAATGTGCCGAGTGCTTCGCTTTGCCGAGTGCGAGACACTCGACAAAGAAGTCTTTGCCGAGTGCGGCTTCTGCGGCTCTTTGTCGAGTGCCTTTTCTTTACCACTCGGTAAGTTTGCGGCACTCGGCAAAGTCTCTGTTTCCCGTAGTGTCTCTGCTCCTCGTTAGGCACAAGTACCCTAAAAGAGTATTAAATAACACACAACCATGGATATGTGCCTAGTCCACTACTAATCCACGTTAAACCACTTTAACACAACAGCAACACTCTGATCACAATACAAAAAAAACTAAATAAAACACGGTTACAACAGTAGCACTCAACACAGCATCACTCTGAATCTCTGATCACAACAGCTTGGAAAATAAACTGAATAAGAAAAACTAAACAAGTTACACACATAAACGACGATAATGAAAGCATAATCCATACTGCTACTAGCTAGCCGTACGTCGTTAGCTTATTATTCATCAGTGCAGCAAGCACGTTGGACGCGACGACCTCCGCGTGGCTGCCGCCGTTGCCGCACAACGTCGGCACGAGGCGCTGGGTTTCGCCGTGTTGGAAGGACCAGTTGGGGGGCAGGAACCACCCCTTGGCGTAGCCAGTGATGTAAAAGTCGCGCTGGTCGGCAACCACCACCAGCCTGATGTTGTCGCCGCCGCTGGTCTGCATGCCGACGAGCATGTACCGCGCGAGCTTCTCGCCGTCGTCGGTGTTCACCAGCACGCCCAGCGTGTTCCAGAAGCCAATAGCGCGGGAACTCGTGTGGAGGGGGACAAGGCGGCGGCGCCTGATGCCGCCCTCCTCTTGGATGCCGGAGTAGAACCAGTGGCCGGACCAGTTGGCGAAGGCGGAGACGCCGGAGAGTAGATCGGTCCTCTGGTCAGCTAACAGCCTGATCTCCTCGCCGGCGTTGTTCTGGAAGGCCAGCAGCGCGTAGGGCTCGTCGGGGGCCAGCGGACGATAGCATTGCTTCTCCTTCTCCACTGCAGCTGCAGCGGCGGCATCGTCGTCGCCGTCGCCGCAGCTGGCACTGGCAGCAGCGAGTACTACAAGCGTGAGGAACAGGAGAACAGCGGCAGCAATAGAAGAACGTAACCCCTCCATGGCCATGGATCAGCTAGAGCAAAAATGCAAAAGCACTATGCTCTATGTATAATAGAGTGGCGAACTTGGCAAACGGGCACAACTTTACACGCATGTCGCATTGGATAACTGTGCTAGTGGTGAGTTGGAGCATGCAAGAGCCATGCTGTACGTGCCCATCAGCTCATGCACTAGGCATACAGTGCAGAACCACACATGTTACTGGGCAGCACCACATGTTTGTTTGTCAGTCAAAATTAGTACTCCATTTCTTGGTGCAGCGCAAATGCACTGCCAGCCAGAACGTAACAACCCCACCACGCCTCCCTGCCAGAACTCCCTCCATGTTTGTTTGTCAGTCAAAAAGGTTCTTTCATCTTAGCAGCTGGCCCACGCCCACCCAGTCGTCAACTGCCTTTGTAGTTTGTACTCTGCTGCCTCGCCTGGCTTTAATGTGCATTATGCCTGAGTGGTCAAAAGGTGCCTTTGTTCCAATAATGAAAACATAATCACATCCCCTCAAAAGAAAATGTATTCACATAAACATGTGATTACGTTTTCATGATTAGAACGGAAGGCACCTTTTGACCTGTGTGCCTGTGTGCCTCTATACTCGATCCTGCAACATACCAAACCTTTTGACAAATATGCTTCTGAAGTTTTATATTTTTTTCTTGAGCAACTTAATTACCTCAAATATAAAAACTCAGAACAACAAAATTGTAGATCTCATTGAGTGCTACAAATTTGGTATAAAAAATATCTTCATTTGAATCAATACAAAGAGATAATATTTTTCTAATGTGACAAGGGCTAATACGCGATTATTTTAGTGCTAAAAATTTATAGAATTTTTTTAAGTATCTTAACATCGTCAAATGAAAAAATTCAAAACTAGAAAGTTGTAGATCTTGTTGAGATATAAAATTTTAATATATAAATCATCTTCATTTGACATAGCATTGAGAAGTTATGACTTTTTGAAAATTCTGTCTTGTCACACCATTCCCGGTGACACGGCAGACTGTACTGTCACGCCAATGGCAGTGGCGCAACAAGCTTTTCCATGTCAGAAATGGCGTCGAATGTGATGTTTCTTGCCGCGCCAACGCACATGTGGCGGGACCAAATAACATAGTCGCAACCAAAAAGGCTACCGGATGCAATATATATTTTTAGGGGGGTTAATTTTAAAATATTTATCAAAAAGATTACATATATAAAAATTCTGATCTGTTCACCATCCTCTCTTGTTCTGAATTAGATTTTCATGCTCATAACTGTTTGTGACCTCTGAATCCACGCTCTCTAATTTTGCTTATCAACTCTACAAAGGATTAATTTTGCTCGATTTCTTCGTTTCTTGGGCGTTTAATCTTGTTTTTCTTGCCTTGGATCAAGCTATGACGTGAGTAGTGTTTTCACCGAAGAAAATCGTTTGATTCCTCACGAGCTCATAGATCGGGGCGATTTTGTGTTCTTGGCGAGCTCATGGCGTTTTTTCACCCGCTTCTTGATTTCTCTTGACTCTCTTCAAATTGGGCCATGATCCTTTGAGGATAGCCTCCTAGCTGCATGAGGAACAATCCCTCCCAATCTTGTTGCAGTTGGTGTTGATTCGAGAGAGATCAAGTCAATTCTTGGTGTTAGGCGATTTTCGGGGTACTCTGTTCGTGTTTCTGTGAGATTCGTGGACAGTCCGGGACCTCTACCTCGGACAGTCCGGGCGTCGGGTTCAAGACGGACAGTTTCTAGAGTTTTGGAGGTGTTTTTCAAGTTTGACCCGCGGATAGTCCGGCGTTCAAACCGCGGACAGTCCGTGTTAATTTTTATTCGAATTTTAGTCTCCAAGCCAGTTTCGACGGTGTGCAGTTTTTGACCTACGGACTGTCCGTGGGTATTGTAGCGGGTTGTCCGCGGTTACTGTAGTGGACTGTCCGCGGTTGTCCAGTCTGTGTTGTTTTGTCCGTTGCTTGTCCGTTCGGTCTCTGATTTGCTTCCAGTTTGTTGCGTTGGTTTTGTGGTGTCTCGCTGTGTTCCTAGGGAATATCCGCCCTCCAAATAGAGTCATGGACATCATGTTTTGTGTATTGCTTCTTGGGGTTGTTTGTCGAGCCGAGGACCTAAAGTTTCGAAAGAAATTTTGAGGCTCCCATTCATCTCCCCCCTCTGATTTCTGTATCCGGTCCTTCACTCCGAGAAGTCAATGACTCCATATTTGTTTGTGGTCAAAAACATTCATCTTAATTAGCAGCTGGCCACGCCCACTGGTCGATCAACCGCCTTTGTATCGGGTGCCTCTAATTTGCATTATGCTTGAGTGGTCAAAAGGTGCCTTCCAATAAAGAGACTAGAGTCTAGTGTACTTACTGCTTCCGTCGAGGTCTATTAACTGCATGCAGTTTTTGCTAGCCCGTGCCATCTAGTCCTACTACCAAATCGATAAAGAATTTAATGATAGATGCAAAGAGAGATTCAATCGTTAATTATTTCAAATGATCGACCGGACCAAATGTCCACTCGGTTATTCAGGGCAGCACATGTAACAGAAACCGTATGGTTTTTTGTCGTTTGGTTTTGAAGCTAAGCTAAAATTCGACTTGTTAATTAAACCGAAGTTCTCATAAAAGATGGGCTCCTCCATAACTAAAACCACAGAGAGTACTGATTTCTGAGAATCCATCCAAGATTAGTGTCGTGCCGCTCCTGCGTGGATAGCAAGCAGTTCCTCTGGGCAGGGCCACTTTCACCAAAAAGTTGGGCCGGAGGCTGGAACATGGGCTGGACTAAATGACGAACCCAGATACCTTCAACGCCCCTGAGCCTCAAACTTTGCCCGAGGAATCTTTTTTTTATTTTTAACCGTTATTTAAAAGTATTTTAAAAAAAGACAGTGAAATTTTTTTATTTTAAAACTAACCATTGATGCCGGTACAGGAGGATGAAGTGGCACAAGGGTTTCGTGCCCTGGTGACGCCACAGGTGGGGCCCCTAGTGCCACGTCATCCTCCTGTGGCGCCGTCATACATGGCGCCACAGTGTGGAAATGTGATGCCATGGTTGACGACGCCGTCAAAACGGTTAGTTTTAAAAATAAGAAAATAACGATCTTTCTTAAAAATACTTTAAAAAAGGTTAAAATAAAAAAAGATTCTGCCTGAGCGCAGGCGACCATACGTCGCAAATGAATAAAAGAAAAAAAATATAGGTGCACAGCGAACAAAGCTTTGTTGATCGTTGTGCAGAACTATAGATCCTCATGTCAAGCAAAGCAAGCTGTCACCAAAGGGAAGACAAGATAGCCGGCCGTGCAGCTGCAAGTAAGTCATCCTGTCCCGTGGCCTCCATTTGCTGGGCAGATCAGTGTTGACAACGACACACAACGCTTGCGGCCGGCGGCTGCATTTTTTACTCTACTGCAGTACTGCTGCTGCTAAATCACAATCACTTGGGTTAGAGAAGAGAACAACCCTTCCAAGGTACTAGGTGCTTCTCCTGGAAAACAAGTGATCTTGTCCCGGGTTACCTGCCGGTTTCGATGGTTTTATTAGTCCACAATTTCTGCAGAGGTATGACTCATCAGCGGATAAAAGAAGAGCCATTCGTTTGGGGGTAACAACTTGACCGTCCCTTTTAACTTTTTAGCTGTACTGGAGAGCTCCATCACTTTGTGTATATTTGATACTCCTATATATAAACAAATAAATACATATAATTCATGCTTGTTTGAGGAAGAGAAAAAAGGAGAAGAAACCTCCTCCCCGTTCTTTCGTTCATGCCTGACTGACTGAATACAAAGACAGCAACATACAAATCCCATGCCCATTTCTGGATGAAGACTAGGGAAGTTGTCCTTGGACTCTAGCCTCCCATAAACAAAGACCCGAAAACGCGCGCGTGCTCTCTTTCTCGTCTGACCACCACATGTGTGAAATTGCCAGATGTGGAAACCGGTTTGGCATCTTTTTTGGATTTTCGTCAGACGAAATTCAGGGGGCCGCGGTAGTCGAGTACCCCTACTCATAATGCTCAGAACTGAGTAGTGTGGGAATGCAGAGCAGGCGTCAGATGGTCCGGCACTCTACGTGCCTAGTTTTCCGGCTCTGACTCCGACGAGATCTCGCATCCATCTTGTGGCGAACCTTGTCGCTCTCCGTGGTCAGATGCCGGTTCCCGATTTGATTTTCGCCGTCCGTCACGCTCTTTCTTCTCTCTGTTTTTCAGCGGGATCGTCGCAGCGGCGCTAGTCAAATGCATGGATTAGGATTACAGCATGCGACAAGGCTCAAACTTTTTCTCCCCTTGCGAGTCCAGTCCTTCATATTTAATTTCTTTATCTTACCTACATACTACTGCTCCTTCTGAAATACAGTACTGTGCTAGGAACGTCATTATGCGACACTACTGCTAGCTCAGGGATGAAGCATACATGCTTACACTACCAGTTAATTAAAACTCTAAAAAAAATATACTAGCGGTTTAATTAATCCTTGCCAGGTAAAAAACACACGAAGCATATATACGGACATGTGAGGTGGAAATGGTCGTCAAATATATGCACAAAGCAAGCGCATCCAAAAACAAGACTCTGAAATTTCACGGCGGACTTTTGGAGGCCGGGTCCGGTACCGCCCCTTGGCCGGTGCCTGCCTGCAGCTCCCAGATGCGTTGCTTGGCTTGGCACGCACGGAACCCCGTTGCCTTGCCAGTCGCCTTCCATTGATGCATTGCAGGTGCAACCACGAGGAAAGGTACCTGTCGCCTACAAATATTGAAAAAGAGAACGACAGCGCTTCACTGCTGGTGATGGACTTGCACATCCTGGGTGTCTCTATCTCTCTCTGCCTCTCGCCCTCTAGTACTACGACGTCACAAACAAGAGACCAGGTATTATCTTCTAATCCCGTTCGAATGGGACAGTTCACGCTTATCCATTAATTTTTTGCCCCCGTAGTACTGGTACTAGTGGAGTATATGTGTAAACTCCCTTTACAAATTCATTGTATGTATGCTTGAGGAAAGTGCATACACATGTAGGGTTCTAGCTATAGCACGGCGGATACAATATACAATGATTTGCAGCCGTGTGTTTTACATGTACAACATTTCCTTTTTTTTTTTTGAACAAAAGCTTCACGTAGCCAACATTTCCTTATAAGGATAGTGGTATTTTCTTTGTCAGAGCAACTCCAACGGATGTGTTATCTTTGTCAGGTTGGCTATTTATAAAGTTTTAGAAGAAAAAATTAAACTCTAAGAGATGTGCTATATGGTTTTGTAAAATAGCAAACATGCTATTCCTGAAATCTCGCTAGCCATATATAGCCAACAATAGCCATTTGCTATCTAACTTTATAAAATAGCAAGACTGTTGTGGACCTATTCTTTTTTTAGAAGTTTTCTATTTTACAAGATGGCTAAACAATAGAATTTGGCTATTAAATTTAGCCAAGCCGTTGGAGTTGCTTTCATGGAAACAGTCGGAAGAACGACGACGTATACAGTATATACTTTCTGAGGTCACGTATACGACGCAACTGGCCGGAGCATATATACTACGGAGTACGAATTACGGAGTACTACTAGTTTATAATCTGACGTTGCCGTTTGCTTACAGACTAAGTGCGCTGATCTGTCACATGATCTAGAATATAACAATACACATCGATATGCTGATGCCCCCCGTTCTGGCACCAAAAATATCTGCTGCTTCTTTGCTGACGCATCCAAATATATATACTGTCGCGTGTAGCAGATAGATATGATACGCACAAACTATGCAATATACTCGTCTGCACACGCCACATGGCACATGCACATATAATAAATACTTGACAGACTATGTGACGTGGAGTAAGTACGTAGTTGGATTTGGATCTGCTTCTTTATGGATCATTTTGTTTAATTGTCGAAGTCGTCACTTATCAGCAGCTTGCTAGCTTGTTACCCGACAAAGACGGCAAATGTTGCTTTCCCGCCATTTTTTTATTATACACTGCAAATTCATAGTCTTCTGTACACACATACACACACATATTACGCAGGAAGCACACCAGGTTTTGTACAAGTCCGACACGGATCGATTTGCCCGCGAGAGCTAGAGGAACGACACGATCGAATCCTGCAGAAACGATTTAGTAATAATCCTCCGTGCGTGCAGGAACCAGGGGTGACAGTGTGACATCATCTCGCATATATATGCAGAACACGTCACCAAAAGATCGATTTGGCACGTCGGCACTAGCTAATAATGATCTCTGATAGTCAACGAATGGTTTATATATAGTAGTCATTTTGGTATAGGCCACACGTTACTACTATGTTAATACATTAATTTACATGTTGGCACGGTGTTTGATGCATCTAGAACTCTACTTTGCTTATTATTGGGCATATATATGCTACTTTTTTTTTGATAAACGTATCTGCGTTACTTAGTTAAGGAAAAGTAAGGACATACGCATACAGATACGAGAAAAAAAGGAAAACGGAGACAACTGTCCTGTCAACTTTACACGGAGGCCCCTAAGAAAGCAAAAATCACAAGATGGTCCCTGTCCGCCGTGTTCATCATGGAACGCTGCCACCATCCATCTCCGGTGACGGGAGTCGCCGCCGCCGCCCAGATCTGGAGGCGCCCTTTCGCATAGAAGCTTTGACAAGCCGCAACAGTCGCCCAACGCTGAGGCCAGGTCGATTTCACCGTTGAAAGAGCGTCGGCCGGGGACGCGCCCCGAGCACCTCCGACCTTGAATCGAAACTCGTCGTCGACGTGCGTCGAGTGACGAGCTTGATCCACTCTCCTTCGTGCCGCCACACCTTCAGTCGTCACCGCATCCTGAACAAAAAGCGCCGCCAGCTCCGCCACATCGAGGCGACGAGAAGCCAGCATGCGCGGACTCCTAAACACGAGCCAACAAAGTCAGACTCCACCTCCACGCGCTCGTCGACGTTGCCGGAGAAGAGCACCATCGAGACGGGGAGAAGCACGAGAGGACTTTATTCCATGACGCCGCCGCCGCCGCCATTGTCGGACACCGAAACCTATACCTACTAGAACTACCAACACCGACCGGGGAGAGGCCAGCGGTCTCCGCCACCTCGCGAAGCCCAAAGGGCCATCGGAGGCGAGGAAGACCGCCGGCGCCCCCGGCAAGGACCGGTGCGCTCGCTTTCGGCTCTCTCAATTGTAGCACCAAGAGAGTTCGAGAGAGCTCTCTGGGGAGGGCTAGGCGAATCGAAAGCTATGTCGTCAGAGAGGTCTTGCTCTATGGTTTGTTGTGTGTCCAACCGATTGAATAGTCAGCTCTGTTAGATATATACAGTTCAATCACATCGAGAAATATATGCATGTAAGTATGTAACTATATATCATATATAGAAGAGCATATACCTCAGTTTGTTGAAACAAGATTTCATCAAATTTGAGGTATAAATGGCGTCCGGGAGAGGGTGGGGGGACACATATTTTTGGAGCAGAGGTAGTACTGTAGCAACTAGTGTTCCTTCCATCCTAAAATAAATTAATTCCTGGGATCATCTTAGATTAAACTATCTGAAGTTTGAATAACTTCATAACACATCTATGACACACCAAATTATATATACATCACGAAAACACAGCGTGCATGACGCGGCACCATGGCAGGCGATGGCGAGCAGGTCCACCTACATGCAGATGACACAACAAGAAAATCTTGCAGCTTAGCAGGTGCACCAGCACCACTCATCAAGCAGGGCTGCCAAGAATTCAAGACCTGAAAGCAAGACCTGAAAGCAGACAAGCACCTAGCTAAGCTAATAACCAAAATGGACATGAAAGCAGCTCCTAACGACGTTGTCCTCCTCGCCCGTGGTCCGGCGGACTTTGGCCCCTGTGACCTAGAGGAGCGGGTTATGGTTTTCAGGCGGATGTTTTGCTGCCGTATCTCGCTGTTTCGCCTACGGCTCTTTTCAGTACTGACTACCTAGGTGTTGAGATATATTTTGTATTAGGCTCAGTTCTTGAGGTTGTTAGATGGAGGGTGCCCCCTCTCTATGTTCTTGCTTTATGTTTATGTGTTGGGACTTCGTTGATAATCCTAAGATTACCTACGAACCCTTTTGTACTATGTGTAGGTCTATTGACCACTCTCTTCTTCTTAATAAAATACGGGCTATATATCTGCTCTCAAAAAAAGAAGCAACTCCTAACGACTAATCAGCCGCAACTGTAAGTAAGCCGGGAGAAGCTTGCTGTAATAACTTATATTACTAGTTACAACAAATTTCCAAGGCTTACGACACTTTAATAATTGGTAGACGACTAATAAGCAGGTTGCCAGGTTCCAACAGGCAACAGGATAGATGCATGGGTGGGCATCGCTCTGTGTCCGGGTCTACTTGGTTGGCATCTAATTTTTGCCAAACCAAAAACATGACATGTCAAAATTATAATCATTAAATAGTTCATTGCTAAGAGATTGACGGTACCAATTTTATACCAAAGTTTAGGCAAGTCTCTAGAATATTCTTAGACTACATATAAAAGATGAATTTTGATAAGCCTTTATTTTGACAACCAACTAAATACACGTTCATATTTATTGCCCTAACTTTGGTAAGCCTTGATTGGCTAGCCATAATTTTGGCTTGCCATTATTTTGGTTGGACAAAAATTGATAGCCAACCCAGTAGGCCCTCAATATCGGAGCTACCACACCCCTTTGTCAGAAATGGCATGCCATTGACAGTTTTAGATGGCTGCTGTGCCTGTCAAGAATCAAGATAGCTAGAGTAATGCTAGCTGGCTGTCAAAATGTCAAGAATACTGTAGAGTGACGACAGAGGAGAGGGATTTGTGCTGGCTGTCTATAGAGTATTAGTGTACAGTGACAACTAATGTTCCATTGCTACACGTACAGGCTGGTGACACGAAAACGAGTTTGGACGGCCAGCCCAAGCCATTGCATGGCTCACCGCGGATTCGGTGATTACTGAAATTGACATGAATGATATGGAACGATGTCTAGTACAGTATATTTTATCCCGTGCACTGGTAATCGTCAGCAACAACGGCGCTGCGTTATCTATACGGCGGCCGGTTTTCGATTCTCCATGTCCGGCGGCGGCGAGCGGCACGAACCACGCGCGCGACGGCGGACAGCGATGGTCGACGGATCGACCGAGCAGTTTTACGATCGCGGCTTCCGCGACGTAAAGGTACCGATCAGTCGCGCCGGCCGACGCCCGTACGCCCCACCATGCATCCCGCCGCCGCGCCCGCTCCGAGCTGAGAGCGCGCGTACGTCGCTTGTCCATCTGGAGACCGGAGCCACTCGATCGAACCCTGCGATCTGAGGAGACGACCGCGCGCGGCTGCAGGGCACCCACGCACGCACCTGACGAGCTATCGACGCCCGCGCGTCGTGCCGTGTGCGTGCACGTACACGTACGCTCTGTACCTGACACCCCTACCGAGCGGCGTAGGCACGTCGATGGCGGCCGATCGACCCCGTCCCCGGCCATACGTGCACCGCGGAGGCGGCCGGCCGGCCCGTCTCGAGCGGACGCCGATGATCGAGCGGCACATGGCATGCAGGCGCTCACGAGCGCGCGTCTTCCCGGCCGTTGGCCTCTCGTCAGCGCGCCAGGTCGCGTAGCCGGCCGGCTAGCCGCGCGGACGTGTCGACCCCCGTGCGTGCGAGGTTGGTGGATCCCGTACGTACGTCCACCCGTGGCCGTTTCCGATGAGGGAAACCGATCGACCGATCGCATCGCGTGGGCTCTGGGAGTAGCGCTACCCTGTTCAGTGTTCACCGACCACATCAGGATCGATCAGTGATGGTGATGGCTCGGCGCAGGCAGGGACCGGACCACAACACTGCAGCATTGTCGTGCGCGCATTTCACCCACCGAGTGTACGGAGTAGTGGAGTGCAGTAGTACGTACGGTATACATCATGCAAGCTCGGCCGTCGACACGTACGCGCGTGGCAGCAGACATCGTACACGCACTAGGCGCCGTCTGTTTTCTTTCTGCTTTTTTTTGTCGGACCCATTAGGACCATCACGCACATGCATGCATGGTTCGCAGATATGCCTTCAAATCCTAGAATTGTACTATCCAAACATATTTGAATTTCTGCTAGACAATACTAACACACAAACACATAATCAAAGAAATAACATCGTAGATTACTTTCAATGATGATCCAAATTTTAGAATGATTCCCATCCCAACACGTCATGAATTGGCGATGGATATCCGCTCACTTGCACTTTTCTGTTTATGGTGATCCCGATGCGCCAAACGGCAAACACCGAGAGACGCGTTACACGTTTGCGTACGCTAGGCGCCGTGCGAGGTGTGATGCCAGCGTTTCGCGTGGCGCGCGGCCGCAGCAGTCACATGTTTGCCGTTCCCCACATGATGGATCACACATTAATAATTGCTAATAATATACTCGTACCACTGTGGGAGTAGAGTAGTAACGTAAGTATCCATCTGCGCTTGCACTGCACACGTCCCTGTCACGCAGGTTGGGAGACGTGACGTGGCACCATCGTCTTCACATAATTAAGCACAGTACGTACGAGCGGATCAGAATCAAATCTTACGATCCAAGTTTACTATTTCCCTTGCAGAAAGTCAAAGTTAAAATGCAATCGAGTTTGAGCCGGCCCTCGCGGCGGTCAAACCCGCCAGGTGTGCCAGCCGATCCGTTGCCACTTGCCACCGCGACGTACTACCGCCTCCCTCTCCAGGCGCACGGGCTCCTCGATCGCCCACACCCTGGCAGGTTCCGCATATGCCCTCCGGACTAGTTACCGCGCCCACGCACGTGCTTACGCTAGCTATGGGGCTATTCTCACGATCATTTCAAGCGGATTTGCCCGATTTAACGTGATCTTCTTTGCTATAGCAACGATGGCCGGTGTTGACGATACGACCGTATGATCTGTGCGTGAGTTCTACTAGTAGTCAACAAAAGCGGTAAATGCAGCGGCAAATTGCTGTGTGCACGACACATGAGCGTACACGTACATACTACACTCCAGTATTTACCTCGTGCCATCGCCGTTCTGGCACAGGCGGGCACGTGGACACGTGGTTGCGTACGGCGTATGGTAGCGTGCTAGCCCTACGCGTAGGCCGTAGCCGTAGACCTCACCTCACGCATGGAATGAACGAGTTTGGTACAGTACACAGCAATTTGGTACGAGTTTCGACCCCATCAACGAGTTTGGTACAGTACACACATACAGTAGTATACGTGTGGTGCACCGCGCACCAGTGCACCACCACCAGTCTCGCAATCATTTGTACTGGCCCGTCGCCTCGTCCCGCCACGCGTCCCACTACCCCGCGCACGCTTTTCCCTTCGGCGGCAGCAGCAGCCGCCGTGCCGCGCGCCGAGGCCGGCCGTGGGGCAACGCGCCAACGCGTCCACACCCACCTCGCAGCCGCAGCCAGCCGTCCACCTGTCACAACGGCCTCACGCCGACCGTACAACCGCCCCACCTGCTCTATATATACACCACCCTCTCACACCTCACCGGCGCCTCCATTCAGTTCATCATCACAAAATCGTCATTCACAGACAGATCCGCAAGACCACGACACCACACACGGAACAAGACTACTTACTACTGGTTGCTCCATCGCCTTCGCGTCGTCTCCTCCATCAATCGGAGCGTCATTAGCTTCTCCTCTTCCTCGACTACTCACCAGCTGCCTCCTCAGCAGCTCCTGCAATTCTCGATCCACTGGAGTATTCGCTAGCTAGCAGCTGAACGGCCTACGCGCGCGCCATGGGGAACCACAAGAAGCTGCTCCAGTTCCTGCGTCCGGACCCAGCTGTCGCAGCGGCGCCGGCGACCAAGTCATCCTCCACGACGTCGGACGACGAGGAAGACGACGATGACTACTCCTACTACGGCGACAACACCACGCCGTGTTCCACTTCCACGCCGGCGACTCCGACCACATCGAGCGCGAGCACGGCGGCGTCGCCGTACGCCGCGTCCCCGTGGACGCAGCTCCCGGGCCTCGCCCCGCTCGGTGGCAGCTTGACGGAGGCAACCAGCAAGCACCAGACGGGGCTCCTGGGCTCGCTCGTCAAGGAGGGCGGCGGGCACGTGTACTCGCTCGCGGCCGCGGGGGACCTGCTGTACACGGGCACGGACTCGCGGAACGTGCGGGTGTGGCGGGACCGGCGCGAGCTCGGCGGGTTCAGGTCCGGGAGCGGCCTCGTCAAGGCCGTCGTGGTCGCCGCCGACGGCCGCATCTACACGGGCCACCAGGACGGCAAGGTCCGCGTCTGGCGGCGGTCCGAGGGTCAGGACTCCGCCGCCGCGGCACACCGGCGCGTGGGGTCGCTGCCGCGGTTCCGTGACGTGGCGCGGAGCGCGCTGCGGCCGTCGCAGTACGTGCAGACGCGGCGGCGGCGGAGCGCGCTCTGGATGCGGCACTTCGACGCGATCTCGGCGCTCAGCCTGGACGCCGCGGCGGGGCTCATCTACTCGGCGTCCTGGGACCGGACGTTCAAGGTGTGGCGCGTGGCCGACTCCAGGTGCCTCGAGTCCGTGTACGCCCACGCCGACGCCGTCAACGCCGTCGCCGCCGTGGGATTCGACGCGCTCGTGCTCACGGGGTCCGCCGACGGCACCGTCAAGGTCTGGCGGCGCGGGACGAAACAGAGCAAGAACACAAAGAAGAACGGCCGGGACGGGGACACGTGGCACACCATGGAGCGCGTGCTGCGGGAGGGCGACAGCGCGGTGACGGCGATCGCGGTGGCCGTGGAGGCCCGCGTGGTGTACGTGGGATCCTCCGATGGCGCCGTGTCGCACTGGCAGTGGCGCCGGGGCGCGGCACCCGGCGCCGCGCCGAGGAACGGCGGCGCGTTGTGGGGCCACAAGATGGCCGTGCTGTGCCTCGCCGTCGCCGGACGCGTCGTCGTAAGCGGGTCCGCCGACCGGACCATCAACGTGTGGCGGCGCGAGGAGGGCGCCGACCATGCTCGCCTCGCCGTGCTCACGGGTCACACGGGCCCCGTCAAGTGCGTCGCCATGGACGAAGAGGAGCAGGAGGACGCGGACGGCCCCCGGCGGTGGGTCGTGTACAGCGGCAGCCTCGATGGGTCCGTCAAGGTGTGGCGCGTCTCCGACTCGGACGGTGGTGGCGCGCGCGACCTGACGTCTTCGGCGACGACGAGCCCCGCGCGATACTGGGGGAAAGGCACCTCGCCTTCGCCGCTGCGCGCGTGGACGCCCTTCGCGGCGACGACGCCGGAGCCAGGCACATGGGCGCGGCGTGAGCGACAAATGCCATGCCCGCGCGCACCGTGTGTGCAGCCGAGAGTAGAACTGTAGAACGTAGCTAGCTAGCCTAGGCGGCGGTACACGACGGTGCTGTACGTCACAGAAAGTTTGTTTGTTTATACGCCGTATCTACGTCGAAGTTCGTATGGCGCTGTGTATTTATTTTATTTTATTTTTACCGGTTGCAATCGCAATGTTGCATTGCATCCATTTGTAGGTAGGAGCTGGCGCGCTGACGTGGCCGGCTGGGTGTGGTTGCGATGTGGTCGGTGACCAGTTTGCGGCCGGTGGGCCCGAAAAACGGTGCGAGAAAAGGGCTTGTGGACGAAGCTCCCAAGCAACCTGCTTGTTGCCTGCTGGCACGAAGGTTAAAGGCCGCGAAGTAATTTGGAGGTTTTTAGTTGGGGAGATGTGGACGTTTTTTGTGTGGTTTTGGACTTTTTTCCGGCTTGCGTTTGCTGGTTTGCAAGAAAAGATGTACATATTGTCATATTGATTTTCTTGTGGGCAAAGGAAGGAAAGAAGAAGAAGAAATGTGTCGGTTTGCTCCTGTTTCATCGTCATCACGAGTTGGGTTGGTGCGATTAAATGCATCATCCATCTAGCTTTTGAATAGATTTCTCTTGGATCATCAGGGCCTTCAAACAACTTGTGAAAGAAAAAAGGCACTCCTTCTTTTTTAGGAGTATGAGATGTAAGAAAAGAAGAACTTCTGAAAGATTAATACTACTACTACCCGTGATCAATCATTCAGTCTTGTAGTAACCTTGGAAAGTATGTACTGTAATGTCCACATTCATCCGATTGTTCTCATGGAAAAAAAAAATTAGATCCTAAGGAAATATGTTGGCTTTACATAAAACACACGCCTGCACATCATTGTTGCCGCCGTGCTAGAGCCCTAGATGTGTATGCACTTTCCGCGACAAGGCGACAACGAATCTGTAAAGGCAGGTTACATATACTACTCTCCACTCCGCTAGTACCAAATGATGAAAGAAAGGCAATAAGTTAGTACGGGGAAAAAATTAATGGATAGGCGATGAAGCGTCCCTCGAACGGATTAAAAGATACTAGTCAATCAACCCGTGCAGCCGCACGGGTTAACCATATGTAAATTTAGATACCTTTATTTTTTTCTATAAATTAATTAGATTGTCTTGAACAAATAAATTTCCACAAAATTTTGGATGTAGACTACAATTTAGAATGTTGTGAAGACCACCCATGGAAATTATATTAAATAAATAAACATATCAATTGGTAAAACCTTATGCTCTATCTAGCTCTAATAAAGGTTAAGTGCATATTTTCAAATAGGCAAAAAAAAGTAAACACATTTACATTTTGTTCCTGAGGAGTGCTCACAAACTATGTGATTAAGTCTATTATATATTTTGAATAATGAAAAAATCATAATCATGGGAAATAATTGTAAATTATTACCATTCTTGAAACCATACAAATCAACACATATATAGATTGTGTGCACTCCAGAGAGAAATACTCGCTCTCTATATTTGGCTAGCAAATACATAATGGAGCACGTCTATATCTAGGGATCATATTAAAGATTGTTGGAGGATATTTTTGGCTCCTCCTATAAAATAGGAAGGATATAAATTGGAGTTGCTTTAAGACCAAATATTTGGATTCTCATATGCATGTTGTCATTGTATTGTAATTTGTAGCCACTAATAAATTGAAATGATTTTATATCCTTTTACACCAAAGAGTCATCCTAAATTTAGGCTCCCATACCCCTCATATATATAGATTAGATAACACAATAATGACCATATGTTTTGTGTTTGATAATACTGTGGTTTAACTAATTCATGTTCTTATAATCTTAGGCCTCAAATAAAACAGAATGATTAGATCTCCTCACATCCAAGAGCCTTTCTAAAGTTAACCTCCGTAGAGTCCATCCTCACAAAAATTCTCGCTTAAACATTTCTGTTATCCAACATTCCCCTTATAATCTTAGGCCTCAAATAAAACAGAATGATTAGATCTCCTCTCATCCAAGAGCCTATCTAAAGTTAACCTCCGTAGAGTCCATCCTAACAAAAATTCTCGCTTAAACATTTATGTTATCCAACATTCCCCTATCTCAGATAATATATATGGTAGATAATATGTCACAATCACCCCAAATTGAAGGGACATAAAGGAAGGTTTAAGATAACACTAAATATAGTATGTTGGATTGAGAAACTATATTGGAGGGTGATTTTGATTGCATAGACGTTAAGGCTTTAAGAGGCTGGATACACTTTTTTTTTGGAAGTAAGATGCTGGATATATAGGGAACCCATATATGGGGATGTTCTGCCTTCACCCTTGGGTTTAGGACATTGAACTATTTCTTAAGCGATAGATCAGTAAAGACATTTTTTTTCCTAGGTTGTTTATCCTCTACGTGATTATAGTTATTTACCAATAACTCATAGGTAGGGCCTATTTCCTTTTCCCCGATAAGTAGAAAATGGAATACTTCAGTTACATTGTTTATGTAGAGATGCATGATTGCATTACCTTGATGTTTTTCCTCGTACACTCATTGAAAATCAAGGACTATATATCATAGTCCGAAGATCTTCCTATTTACATCAGGTTTGTGTCGAATATTGCCTGGAATAGAAAAAACATAAATTGTAATATAGCATGTTATTTATATTAAAAACAATTCACAGAAGAGGAAGGCACCAGAAAAAATTTGGATGGGCTTTCTTAGTCAAACCGAGCTCGCAATTTGCGCCATTGCATATTAGTGGATCATGCCAATGTTGGAGGTACGGTCGATGTTAGGTCGATGCAGTGTGTAGTGCATCAAGCATCTCCGTAATATATGATTTTTGACAAATAAATAAAAGGAAGCTGCCTTGGATGAAGATTGAAGACAATCAATTGCGAGAGGAAATTCTTAGAAATTGATTCCTCCGGGCCTCCCGGGATGTGCATGCCTCTCAACTTGTGCAAGGCAAACTCCGGGAGGAGAACACTAATGCATTCACAAGATTTTCATGTGCTCAGCAAGCCACGTATGGACAGTCTTTCCCACACCTACAACATATAAAACCAAGTGTCAAATATCCATGCAATGATCTGTACTAATTATGTATATTAGATACATACACGCTGACTAAGGGTTTCTCAAAAAAGAAGATACATTCACACTGCAAACTTTAGATATGCATCAGCTCAGAACGGCTTTGTATATATGAAATCTGAGACAAAAAGGCAGATTGCTTTAGTACAAAAACATCATGTGTTACTCTTCTAATTATGTGGAACCCTTTTGTCACCCGACTCCAATACTACATATCAGAACAGGTTGTGTCCTCTGCATGGCATATGTTTTGCCTATACTCGGAACCCAATTCAAGCGACGAAACTTGTTTCAGGAAATCATCGACCAATATAAATCTGCATCTATCCGCAGACTGCAAGAGAGACTATGGTGCAGCAGCTCACCGGCGACATATGTGAAGTACCCACGACGTAGATGCGGCAGGTCTTGCCAATTAACCCCAGTGCCGCAGCTTCAGCCGATATCTAGCATTCGAGGCACACCAACCCGGCGAGCTCCTTCATCTATCTCTGCATCACCGACCGCCGCCGATATCATTCCAGCGATCCCCGGTGCCCTCGCCCCCACATCCTCGCACGTAACTATTGGTCTCAAGTCGGGAAGATTGGAAGAGGGTCAAGGATAGGGATAAGCAGCGGCGGATTGCCAATGGCGCATGCCCAACCATGTTGCTGAGAATGTGAGAAGAAGCAAGGATGTGCTAGGTTCGTTATGGGATCTGGGAATACACATGGATTTCTGTTTTGCAGTTATTTTAACTATATATTATATTTTTAATAATGGCGTCCAACGTGATTTTATATTGATAATACTAACCATGTCAACGTGATTGGTAGGCTCCATCAGATATATTTTATTTTAACAATATTGTGAACATGAGTTTGGCCGATCAATGAATATATTTTAGCGTGTTTGCTAATTATCAAATTTAGTAGTTATATTTAATTATCTTTTTTAATGGTAAAGGTGGGTAATTTATATGCATAATTAGAGGGTTGATTTTAGTAGTTTTCATAATGGCAGGGGTGGGTAATTTTTATATAAATTGCAATAGATCCTATGGCTATTATCGAAGATGATGATTGGAGTCTACCAAATTAAAGGCTAGATGTTTCTGATTATCGTGAGAATTTCTAGAATTTATCTTTTTTCCTAGCGCATCTGGTGAGAGTTAACCTGGTACCTCCGTTGGAGCTTCTAATTAGTAATAGTAAGATTATATTTAATTATCTTTCTTAATGGCAAAGGTGGATAATTTATATGCATAATTAGGGGGTTAATTTTAGTAGTTTTTATAATGGCAGGGGTGGGTAATTTTTATATAAATTGCAATAGATCCTATGGCTATTATCAAAGATGATGATTGGAGTCTACCAAACTAAAGGTTAGATGTTTCTGATTATTGTAAGAATTTCTAGAATTTATCTTTTTTCTAGCGCATCTGGTGAGAGTTAAACGTGGTGTCTTTGTTGGAGCTTCTAATTAGTAATAGTTAGATACCTGGTTGCTTGTTTTTGACGTTGCAGTAGTAGAGCCGTAGAGGGCGAGATATACACTAGCTGCTATCATCACCAGGCAGTAGTGAAACCGCTGACGTTCTCTTTTTCAATTTTTGTAGGCGACAAGTACCTTTCATGGTGGCGGCAATGCATCAATGGAAGGCGACTAGCAAGGCAACGGAGTTCCGTGCGTGCCAAGCCAAGCAATGCATCTGGGAGCTGCAGGCAGGCACCGGCCAAGGGGCGGCGGTACCGGCCGCGCGGCCTTCAAAAGTCCGTCGTGAAATTTCAGTCTTGTTTTTGGATCCGCTTTGTCACCGCCCATGTACGTACAATATCGTGTGTTTTTACCACGCTACGAAACTGTTAATTTCCGTTGTATTGTATCACGTCGTCGTGTATATCCTACATGTATCTACATATCCGCTGCCGGCCCTAGCTCTGCCCTCTAGCACAGGACAGCGAGTGGAAGACAGCAGATAAAAAAAGAAGATCCTGGTGTGCGTAGAAAGAGGGAAAATTTTACCCATGCTCCATAATATATACGCACAAAGCAAAGTTGAAGCACTTGTGAGTCGCTCGTTGCTACCGCATATTGATATTGACGTTCCTAGTAGATCACACGGTAGATGAAGAAAACAGGACGGGCGAGTAGGGGAAAAAAGTTGTGTCTTGTCGCATGCTGCTGTAATCCTAATCCACCGTTTTGACTACTAGTACTAGCTTAGCGCCGCTCGCTGCGACTGCGATCCTTGGGACGAAGCGGATCGGAGCCCGCTGAAAAACACAGAAAACGGCGAAAATCAAATCTGACCACGGCTGTGTTTAGTTTCCCTAAAATCACTTCAAAATTTACTATGCAGAATTCCTATCACTCGTCACATTAAAATACTGGCACATGCATAGAGTACTAAATATAGATAAAATCAAAAACTAATTACACAGTTTTATTGTACTTTACGAGACGAATATTTTGAGTCTAGTTACGTAAAATTTAAATAATTTTTACCAAATACAAATAAAATGCTACAGTACGCTGAGGTGACATGATGTGACATTTTCACCAAACTAAACACACCCACGATGCCCGCGAGAAGATTCGTCAAGATCGATGCGAGAGCGAGATCTCGTCGGAGTCAGAGCCGGAAATTAAACTAGCCAGTAGGTAGAGTGCTGGGCCATCTGACGCCTGCTCTGCATTCCCACACTACTCCAGTTCTGAGCACCTGAATTTCGTGTGCCGAAAATCCAAAAAGAAGCCAAACCCGATTTCCACATCTGGGAATTTCACATCTGGTCAGACGAGACAGAGTGGGGCACGCGTTCGGGTCTTTGTTTATGGGAGGCAAGAGGCCAAGGACAACTTCCCTGGTCTTGCGTCCGGAAACGGGCAGGGAATTTGTATGTTGCTGCAGTCTTTGTAATCAGTCAGTCCTTTTTTTTTCTTTTTGCATGAAAGAAAGAACGCGGAGGTTTCTTCTCCATTCTCTCATTCTCATATTTATAGGAGTATATTATATTCAGAAAGTGATGAGTGCTCCAGTGTTCTCGACAAACAAATACTCCCTCCATACCCAGAATTGAAGTCGTTCCGGGCATTAGATCCGTTTTCACGTATTCAAGTCATTCAGGGTGGACTCAGTAGTTTTGGACCTTGCTGCCTCTGGCATTAATCGCAATAGTGCAGGCTAAAAAAATGGCGCGGCTGCAACACCGGACGTCAGTCCTTGGGACTCGGACCCTTGGCCAATCTAGCTTCAATTCGAAAGTTTTTTTTTTTTTTTTACATGAAACACCCGCTGGTCTATTTAATGAGGGCGAAACTTAACCCTCGTTAATCACCTCTTGGAATACACGATCACGTCATAAAACAACTTGTTTTATAGGTACGGAGGAAGTACTCCAACAAGAATTGTAATTGTGATTTAGCAGCAGCAGCAACTTGGAATACAAGATTATGTCATGAACCACACGTATACCTTGGAAGGCTTCTTCTCTTCTCTAACCCAAGTGATTGTGATTTAGCAGCAGCAGTAGAGTCAAAAATGCAGCCGCCGGCCGCTGGCGTTGTGTGTCGTTGTCAATACTGATCTGGCGTGCAAATGGAGGCCACAGGACAGGATGACTTACTGTCTTTCTTCACTTTGGTGACAGCTTTGCTTTGCTTTGCTTGATATGATGAGGATGTGTACTGTACCAAACTCGGTGATGGGGTCTACGTCTCTACGGCTGCGGCCTACGGGTCACGGGTCTTGTAGTGCAAGCACGCTACCATACGCCGTACACGACCACGTGTCACACGGCCGCCCGTGCCACAACGGCGGCGGCACGAGATCAATAATACTGGAGTTCCGGTTTTTTCTGCTGCTTTAATTTACCGTTTCCGTTGACTCGGAAATCACGACCTTGTGGGCTGGCCGGCGTACTCCGTAGTAATCTTGGTGGTTGTAATAACTACTACTCAAAGCCGCAGGAAATGAGAGTGTGGTGCGTGGGCGATGTAATTAACCCGGTGGGCGTGTGGAACCTGCGAGGTGGGTGAGGTGCGCGTATTCAGAGCCAAGCCCGGGAGAGGGAGGCGCGGTGGGCGGTGGCGGCCGTGGCAAGTGGCAACGGATCTGACCGCACACCTTGGCGGGTTTGACCGCCACAGGCCGGGTCAAACACGAATTTGTTGGTTTGTGTGCTACATACAGTACATCAAGCTGCATGTGAAGACCATGGCATGCCTCCCGTGCGAACGGGACGCGTGCCCTCGAATCCGGTCGTCGTTCAATTCCGTCATCGTCGGTTGCGCATGCACGCCGGCTCGTCGAGTCACATTTAGTTTCGGTGCATGCATGCCTCATCGATCAGGGTACCGTATGAGTTACACAAAGTGCGGGGAAATAAATATATGTTTCTACAATGCTATATATAATACTTAATTAAGCACAAGATCGACATAGGCCTTCCCCTTCACTACCAAAACGGTGAACTTCTCATGGTGTTTTTAGTTAGAATACCACTATTCGTTGATATGAAAAATATTGCTACGAGACATTTAGTAGAGAAAATTCATACTATTACATTTTAAATGGCAAAACACTAAATAGAACGACCCATCTCAAGAAATCCAGAATTATGGCCCGTTGTGATTTGGCGTGCGGCACCGTGAACTCAACTTGCAAGCCGGCGTTGCCCATTTCTGACATGTTTGAACAGGATTCTAAATTCTGGATAATAAAGAACAATAATTTTCAATGTTTCTTACTCATAAATAATTGCATATTTTGACTTTTACAATTTCTGTTTGACCGTTCGTCTTATTTAAATTTTTTTAATAATTTTATTTATTTCATTATGACTTATTTTATCATTACAAATACTTTCACAATAAATTACATATTTTATTATTTGCATAAAAAATTTAAATAAAACAAACGGTCAAATATGAAGTGTACAAGTCAAAATATGCGATTATTTGTGAGACGGAGGGAGTAGATTGTGAGTTTTTTTTTTTGCGAGAAAGGAGAGAACTCTATTGATTACTCAGGAAACATGTTACAATCGTTCGCAATCATCGAATCCACGCACTGGGGAACCTGCGCATGGCACACGGCTGAGTGTGACGTGCGTTTCGCCAGCTGCGCAAGTTCATGAACGATTACATTATGCTCTCTCCTCATAAACTGAAAACTCACCTCTGCTATCATTCTAGATACATGCTTTATATCCTTTACAATAAAAGCGAGCTGCGATTTATCCACACCTGGGCGACGAACAACTTGAATGACCGATGAGCAATCAGATTCAATGATAGCTTTGCTTCCTGTCCATTCCATTGGCAATCGCACCCCTTCTAAGCAAGCCAGAGCTTCAACCTCCTCTGCATTTATCCCATCAGAGATGGCCTTCCATGCACAAATGATAGGCGCACCTGCACTGTCTCATATCACAATACCAATTCTTGCACGTCCAGAGTCTTGGTTAAAAGCTCCATCAACATTAACTTTCACCCATCCTGGTTCGGGAGGCTTCCATCTTCCTGATATAAGCTGAGAGTTTCTTTTTTCTTGTCATCCCTGCATACATATTCTGAAAAAATATGATTTGTACCTTTTATATCCTCTGTCTTGATCAGGCAATGGTTTGATTGCAGGGAATTCACATAATTTAGCAAAAAGTTGACAGATACAGACACTGGAATTAGTTTAGCACCATGGACCACCTCATTTCTCACAAACCATGTCCTCCATAATATGTTAGCCGTCAGCTCTGCCATTTGCTTTGGAATAAGACTCAACAGTAGGAGTAGCTAGTCTGGACCGTTATAAGATAGCATGTCCTCATCTGGAAGTGCCCAAGATTTTCTCATAGCATAGTGTAGATTTCTTGCATGATCGCACATCACCAAGGCATGGAATTCCGATTCAAACTGCATCCCACACATCTCACACAAATTATCCCTTTCTAAAGAGCGTTTCCATTTGTTCAGCCTCGTTGCCAAGCCATGGTTCACAACTCGCCATAAGAAAACTTTTATCTTTTGTGGTACATTAAGCTTCCATAATGAGTTCCACAAAGGTCTATCCCCTTTAGGGTTTTTGCTGCTGGTACAATCGATAAGATTATCCCTGTCCCTCAAACTTATAGCAAGCTGGTAAGCACTGCGAACTGTGAAAATACCTGATTTTTCATAGTGCCAAGCAAGAAGGTCCTCATGATCCGGACCGTGAACTTTGATTTTCAAGATTGCCTCTCTGTCATGCAGAAGGAAAAAAATGATCCACACGCCTCCAGTCCCATTGTGTTCTAGACTCATTAAGAGTTTTGGATGAAATTTTATGATTTTAAGATTCTTTTTTTTCTATCCGGATTCTTAAATCACTATGAACTCAAACGCTACTAGTACCTCATTTGAGCTGTAGAAAGTTCTAGAAGACATCTATGTGAACCATGCATGTTGTTTCATCATAAACAGAAGGCATACTATACTCCCTCCGTCTCACAAATAATCGCACATTTTGACTTTTACACTTTCTGTTTGATCATTCGTCTTATTTGAAAAATTTTAATAAATATTATTTATTTTATTATGACTTATTTTATCATTATAAATATTTTTATAATAATTTATTTATTTTATTATTTATATAAAAGATTTAAATAAAATGAATGGTCAAACACGAAGTGTAAAAGTTAAAATGTATAATTATTTGTGAGACGAGAGAGTATCTAGCTAGTGCGTATACTCCCTCCGTCTCATAAATATTCGCACATTTTAACTTTTACACTTCATGTTTGACCGTTCGTTTTATTTAAATTTTTTATGCAAATAATGCAATAAATAAATTATTATAAAAATATCCACAATGATAAAATAAATCATAATAAACTAATTAATATTTATTAAAATTTTTTAATAAGACGAACGGTAGAAGGTGTAAAAGGTAGAAGGTGTAAAAGTTAAAATATATAATTATCTGTGAGACTGTGAGACGGAGAGAGTACGTGTCGACGGCCGAGCTTGTGCTTATACAGTATCAATCGATGCAAGCCGTTAGCTCCGCGCCACCTGTCCGAGTGCCACCATGTTCCGTGGCCTACTCCTACAGTCCTACTCCTACGTACGGTCGTCCGGGGCGCTCTTTGGCGCTACTTGTAGGCTCCGCAGGCAGGCAGGTCCCCTCCCAGCCGCCTACAGGACGTGACGCGCGCGGTGACGAGACGCCAACGGCCTCCAGACGCCGCTGGATCAGCGTCCGCGCGCTCGAGACGGAGCGCGGCGCGGCTCGTGTGTGTCCGGTGCGGAGGAGGAGGAGCACGGCCGGCCGGGGTCGATCGTCTTACCTTCACCGCTCGATCGGGGCCATGCATGGTCGGGTTGCCATTTTGTAGCTGGAAACGTACGTACGTACGTACACGCAAGTACGTGACAGTCCATCGGTTGCGCGCGTATGTTTGTTTATGTACACGTACACGCACAGCACGACCACGCACGATGCGTCGTTTCTCTGGTGGGTGGGTGCCCTGCAAGCGCGGTAGTCTCCACAGATCGCAGGTTTCGAGTGGCTCCAGCCGGTCCCCGGATCGACGAGAGGGCCGTACGCGCGCGCTCGATCACGGGGCGGGGGGTGGCGGCGGATAGTGCGTGGGGCGTACGGTCGTCGGCCGGCGCCACCGATAGGTACCTTTACGGCGGCTTGCGGGAGAGATCGAGACCCGTCGTCCGGCCGTGCCCGGCCTGCTGTGTGCTTCAATTCCTTTCGTTGCTTAATTATCACCATGCATGCGACTCATTGACTGCATGCGCATCGCTCTCTCCACGCCCGTCCAGCTCCAGGGCCTCGCGCATGCACCAGGACTGCCACCGCCACCACCACCAGATCATCGTCTCGGACCTGCGCCGTCACTGTCCGTCCAGCGCCCGCTCGACGGCGCGTCGACACCGGGCGCAGTCTAGCTGCTGCGCGAGGCCGACGCGCGCGGTGGATCATCAGGGCCGCAGGGGCCACACGCATCAGACTCCACGTACGCGCGTGTCCTGATACATCGGCCGTCACCGCGGGAAACAGAGGGTTCATCGACTGCCCTAAACTTTGCCGAGTGATAAATCAGAGGTAATCGGCAAAGAGGCTCTTTGTCGAGTATCAGAAACCGCACTCGATAAAGATGTCTTTGCCAAGTGTCTAGCACTCGGCAAAGCGAAGCACTCTGCAAACGAGCTCTTTGCCGAGAATCCAGCACTAGACAAATAGGGGCACTCGGCAAAGAGGGGCCTGAACTAACGGCATCCGTGGCCGTCCCCTTTGCCAAGTGCCCTGGCGTTAAGCACTCGGCAAAGGAGCTACCTTTGCCGAGTGCCGAGTAGGCCAGCACTTGGCAAAGGTGGTTTTTTATTTTTTTAATAAAATCCTTTGCCGAGTGCCACGCAGGCCAGCACTCGGCAAAGGCCTCTTTGCCGAGTGCCTGCGCTGGCACTCGGCAAAGCGTAATTTTTTTTTTTGTTTTTTCTTCCCAGTTTTTTTGTGGGGCCTTGATACAGTAAATACATCTCGACTTTAAAAGTTAGGACAATTTTGACTTTTTATGCTATATTTCTTTAATTATTTTATTTTCTTTAAATTTTTTCCAACAACTCCAAATTTGAACTACAGGTACATGAATTAATAGAATTTGGTCATTCAAAAAATGGTATTCATGATGTTCGGAGTATGTTAAAGCCGTATCCAGGACCTCGCATGAAGTTACGTCCATGTTGGTGTCGTAACATGACGAGTTAAGTGCGGGAAAAATATTTTTAAATTATATAAAATCCAAACGAATTCCAAAAATGACGAACCTTGTCGAGGTGTGTTTTCATCGCATGTGGAGGTTGTGGTAAAAAAATTGAGAAAGTATCGAGCAAGTTGCGACATCGGGTGCCTAAAACCCACACATCCACATGTGATCAGCTTGTGATCACATGTAGAGATGTCTGGGTTTTAGACATCCGACCTCGCAACTTACTCCGAACATTATCAAATTTTTATCATAGTCTCTACATGCGATAATATGACACCTCGACAAGTTTTGTGATTTTCGAACTTCGTTTGGATTTTGTATTATTTAAAAACACTTCTACCGCACTTGGATGGTCGTTTTTCGTGGACAAGCCGTTCAAACTTTTGGGTGAGTTTATGGACACGGCCTCAAAATACACTCTCCAACATGAATATCATTTTTCGAATGGCTACGTTTTATTATTTCATGCACCTGCAGTTTAAATTTACATTTTCGAGAAAAATACAAGGAAACAAAATTAATTCAAGAAATATAACAAAATATTATAAAAATATCTCAAATTTAAACATGTGCTTAATATAATACACTTGGGTTACAGAAAAAGTTTAAAGTCAAAATTCAAAAAAATAAAAACTTTGCCGAGTACCACCACTAGCACTCATCAAACAGGCTCTTTACCGAATGCCACGCTGGACTCGGCAAAGTGACCATACCTTTGCCGAGAGCAGGCACTAGGCAAAGGATTTTTCCAAAAAAAAATCTTTGCCGAGAGCCGGCACTCGGCAAAGGATTTTCAAAAAAAATAAAAAAAATCTTTGCCGAGAGTCGGCACTCGGCCGGCACTCGGCAAAGGATTTTTCAAAAAAAAATCTTTGCCGACAGCTGGCACTCGGCAAAGGGTTTTTCAAAAAAAAATAAAAAATCTTTGCCGAGTGCTGGCACTCGGCAAAGGATTTTTTTTAAAAAATAAAATATCTTTGTCTAATGCCTGCCACATCACACTCGACAAAGGGTGCCGTCAGATTGACGGCGCCCGTTACCTTTGTTGAGTGCCGGCTTGGCACTCAGCAAAGGCTTTGCCGAGTGCCTGCCAGGTGGCTCTCGGCAAAGACTCCTTTGCTGACCAATTCTTTGCCGAGTGCGCTTTGCCGAGAGGCGCACTCGGGAAAGCCTTTGCCGACGGCAAAGGTGCCTTTGCCGAGTGCGGCCAGCACTCGACAAAGGAGGCGGATTCAGTAGTGCGTGGCGGCGCGGTTAGGCCCGGTCCAGGAAAGGCAAAGCATCGCTGCTTGTCGGCCTGTGTTGTGCCACACTAACATCGTGTTCGTGCGTTGCTATGGGTTGACAAACTTTTATATAAAAACATATGGATTGCACGATAAGAAAATAATATTATAAAAT
Source organism: Bothriochloa decipiens (assembly GCA_023333625.1). NCBI lineage: Eukaryota > Viridiplantae > Streptophyta > Magnoliopsida > Poales > Poaceae > Bothriochloa > Bothriochloa decipiens. The sequence continues at coordinate 8,782,722 of CM041647.1, forward strand.
TAAATACACATTAAAGTGACATTTAATCCAAACAAGCGAAGTTTGTGAATTTAACAGTTACGTAGATCGCAGTGTCATAGGCTCGTAAACTCTATCGTATCGATTTTTCTGTGATTCACCTAAGATAGTGTTTTATATCTTCAGGAAGATGTCTCCAATATCCATTTATTTTATGTGCTAACAAATCTACAAATAAGCTCCGACGCATCTCATTACGATCCTGTACACATAAATATATATGTAAATATTAGTGCCTATCACATGAGCAATACTTTGTCTTCCAAAATATCACAAAACCTTAAAACAAAGTAAATCTTACATGTACATATGATTTTTTTTAGTTGGCATACAGTGTGTATATAACATCTCTGTAGAGTCTGATGAACCATTTAAAAATACCTAGGGACAACAACAAATATGGTGTTAGTGAAATAATATTTATACAATATAAATTGAATAAAAAAATAATTATATGTGTTAGTAATGTTCTATTACCTTGTTTATGCCGTTAGAACTTCATTAAATATAATATTCTTCATAAAAATTCCATCCACTATTGGGTTTTCTTATCCTTGCCTTTTTTATTGATGGCATTCTTATTTTTTCCGTGGGCTGCGGACGCCGCCAAGATCGAGCGACGCAAGGTTGAAGGCTTGGAGCCCAGCTATGCACATACCGTCCCCCAACCATGAGACCGATATACAATCCACAAAAGAATAATATATAACTTATTTTTGTGTATCATTATCAGAGTACTGCACTAGTAAAATAGCAAAGGGATTAAAATGATATATGTAAAAATAAATGTCTATTTCAAAACCATACAAAAAGCAACAAAGTGATGGATGAAGGAGGCTGTCAGTGCTCCCCTAATACTGAATGATATGCACGAAGCCTGCATGCTAGAAAACACACAGGAAATCAAGAATTTTTAAAACTAAACAACAAAGATTAAATCATAGCGCCCGAGAATCAAGCACTTGATCAATATGCCACCTCCCCCTCAACCTCCAACGTAGAGCAGAGAGTAAGAACAAATAGCTGGCCCTCGAAAAGGATAGGCCCAAGATTTACTTCAATATATGTACATTCAGTGCAATTGTCTTATGATGACTTTAATATAATGAGATGGCAAAGAGGTGGCCTCCATGTGTCCAAACATTTCTGTAACTAAAACACAACTGAAACTATTCCGCAGTGGTGAACCGATTCATTCAGAGAGAGACAAGCCACGTCAGACATCTAAAGCATTAACAAAGCATGCATAGTATATCTCAAACATTTTGTCCCTAAACACAACTGCAATTATTCCTATAAAACACATCAAAAATCAAGACAGGATCGCAACTATGGCCCAAATTTAGACAGTCACGATACCCGCAGGTCATTCCTAGTTTGGTTTCTCCTCTAATAAATAAAATTGTTTCAATAAGAGCAGGATTGTAGCTTTATTAGAACCTGACATGATTATCCGAACTCTGAATCTGAGTGAATGTGCCCAGATATTTAAAGATGGTTTTGAGTGCTCTGGATAACACAAATTACGTACAATGCATATAGTACAACTGGTTCTTTCATAAACTGAAATTGTGGCTCACCTCTTCTTCAGAGCATCTGAGCAATGCATCAGTATCTTCTAAATATTTCATTATTTGTCAAGCTTTGACTTTTTCTGTGGCCTCAGGCTGGATGTGCAGACGGTCAGTCAGCCGTGAACTGCAGGCTGCATGCCCCATCTACTTGCACCAAAATACCCGACTCCTTCCCAGTACCCACTGTGACGGTGAACATGTGCAAGTACCATCGCTTCGCAAATCGCTATGCTTGTTTGCATTTTAAAAGAATGTGCTATTTTGTTAGGCAATATCTACACAGTGTGTTTAGGTGCCACTATGAATTTATTTTATAGAAGAAATGTCATAGCAGTTTCAATTTTCTAGATTACACGGCTAGTTCACATGGCAAGCCGCAACCTGAAACAATTTTCCCTTTAAAAGAACAATTCTTATATAAACTAACAGGAGATCAAACTAATGGATCTCAGAATGGCTGAAGTGCAAACGGCACCAAAGAGTTCACACACTAAGTCCACATATTTGAGAACTATATTAAACACGACGTGGAGACCATATTCCCAAATTGCTGCCCTTTTGTTAGCAAAGCGAGCAAACTGTTACAAGCAACCATCAAATTTGTATTACCATTGACAGTTCAGTCTAAATAGTTCCCTATCCTGGAAATTGACAAAATGAAACACAGCTCAAATTCACGAATTCACTCCAGCAAAAGCATCACCAAGTCAAGTGCATCAAAATTTTTTGGCAACTCTTTTCCGAAGTCAAAATCTAAGTTGCAACGATAGAGCCTGATTCTGAAGTCACAGTCTATAGGGCACAGATTCATAAGCATAACACGAAACCCTACTTTTCCAGATATACCAAGGGACAAGGGAGGACCAAGTAAGCCACACACATGTACACCCAATAACTTTTTTGCAATCCGAGTACAGGGTTTGGGTGCACGGTTTCACACAGCAGGGAAGGGAAGACATAGGGGGTGCGCATACCTGGTAGCGCTCGTCGCCGGCGAAGGGGCCGAAGAAGACATGGCGGGCACCTGCTAGCGCTCGTCGCATGCTAAAGGGCAGCGAGCCAGGGACTGTCGGTCGTCGTTGCCATGAGAGAGAGGGAGAGGAACGCGCTTCCGGGCCTGGGGTTGGCGGCGGCAGGCGCGTCCCTGGACCCGGCGTGATTGGGGACGGCGCGCGAGTATGATGGTGCCGAAGACCTTTGTGGTGGTGTTAAAGGACCAGCGCGTCGGTCCCGGCGCGTCCTTGCTCCTCCCGTCTAAGGCGGCGGCGGCGGCGAACTGGAGCCTGGAGGGCGAGGGAGCAAGTGAGGAGGAGGAGAGGCAGGCGATGGCGTCGCTCCTTGCCTGCGGCGGTGGGGCGAGATGGGAGGCCGAGATGTGCGTGGTTTAGGGAAAGTTTTGTTGTCCCAGAAAATTAATCATGCATGCATGCCGGGGGTCACATTTGAATTTGAATCTCATTCACCCGTGATCTCATGCATTCCCCGGTGATTAGTTTATTTTCCTATTTTACTCCTGTGCGGGGAAAGTGGGAGCCTTTCCTTTTCTTGCATGCATGATTAATTTTCTTTCCCATTTTACTTGAACACATGCATGATTAATTTTTTTTTCCATTTTACATGAACGCACAGATGATGAGGGGGGAGGGTGGGAGGGATCGCATGGGTAAAGTCACGGACCCTCGTTGGAATGCCGCACCGCACAAAAAAGTATCTACGTTTTATTCTTTTTATTTGTGGGAGCTACACGCACGCCTGCCACGTCGCCGATACGTGCACAACACTGCTACCTCTGTTCTTAGGGAAAAAAATCCACTTCTCTAAAATTCAAACAATTCTAAATATAACTTCTCTCCGTTTTAAAATACATGAGTGGGGCATGTGCCCCTAAGGGAAAAATTTTTACCTTCGTTGGAGCCGTTGGAATTGCCATTCGTTATAGGCTCTTCTCAATACTATTAATTGATCATTTCCATTCTAGGTTCCAGACCACTCAACGGGATACGACAACACACGATTCATGCCAGAGTGTTTCATACATCGACCATCATGTATGGGTCTTAATGACAACTAAACTGAAATTCAAATATCAACTTGTGACATCCAACCGAGACTAAATGTCTCCACTGTATATCCTACTTCCACGGTTCCATCCGAACCATCCAGTTCATTTATCTCTCGGCTAGCTAGCTCGATCTTGAGAAGATCTTCAATCCTCCATCCGTTCTGCTTTCTAAAGGTCAGCAACTTCATCTTCTAATTTTCTATTGCTGATAGTGTGGCTCATTTAATGGTTCAAAATAAACAGAGAATATTGTGGTATTTTAGATTAGGAATAATTATGGTGGATTTCATTTTTAATTTTATTTGTCATTTCTATGTAACATTAAACATTCATAATTATTTCTAGATCTTTGTTAGCAACATTAGTTCTTGATGAGAGTTAATAATTGTTAAAATAAATTATGTGCCAACAAGTAGGGTGCAAAATGTTTAGGTTTGCCTGGCACATGTGCATCTTGACACATTTTATATATATATGTTTTTTCTAATATTTTGCATAGTATGTATATGAGGTTTTATATTTATTTGGAAGCTTTTTTAAATATTTTTAGTGGTGCCATGGGAACTAGGTTTCCACCCTGAGGTTCTGCCATTCGCGCCACCGCCAAATAGGGCCATTCTATAGTTCATAGATCCATCTATACATGAAATATTTTCAATATCTAAATTTCCATAATTCATATCATTAAATTCATGTCAAAATTTATATATACAATATATGAAAATTCATATTACAATATATCAATAGTCATATATACAATATGCAAAATTCGTATCACTAAATTCAAACTTTTTAACATGTTTCTACATGCCACAAGTTAAGAAAACACTAAGTTTCATATTTTTTTTAGAGTTGGTTAGCTATTTTCCACAATTTAATTAAATTTCTACGTGGCAGATAAACTAACTGGAGGTCAAACCGAGGCCACCCCTTAATTATATGAAATTGCACTAGATTTTTATATTGGGTCTCATATGGCCCAATGAACCAAGTTTGCTGGAGATAGATGGATAATGATATGTGTTTAACGGGTCATTGAATCTCCTTGCTCTGGAGCAGCGCAAGAGAAATGTGATAAGCAATAAAGTTCATTATAAAAATCTAAAATTCTGTGTGGAGACATACTTTGGGTCTACATGATTCTAATTTTTTTAAGTCCATTCCGACAACGACTTAACGCACACGCTTCACAAAGCGGACTCCGACTATAACTCCTAGTTACCATTGAGGGTGTCCTATAATAGTTAAACATCTATACCTATCTATAAAAAACAAAAATTTCTCCATCCAATTTTCTTTCATCTCCGTGTTTTAATCGGTGACGGTAGATTCCTCTCCTCTATGTCCAGTCTGTACAGAATTAAGATTATATTTAATTTTCTGTCTCTTCTTCCGTTTGCGTTGAGAGTTCGTTTAGAATTAGGATTATTTAATTATGGCATCCTAGCTTCTATTCGGACGGTGAAGATCGGATAAAAGGTAAATCTAAATCCAACAAGAATAGTACGCAACAGTAAAGATAAAAAAATAGTAAAAAAAAACTTGACATGAATGAGAATTGCCTGTGTTGTTGTCGTTCAACTTTGACACTTATCATTATAGATGGTCTCCCATCTAAATCCAAGCTCAAATAAAAATAGCTCCGAAAACACAAATAGCTTATAAAATCAAACCAATCCATCCATACACAAATCGATCGATTTGAAAATCAGATCAAGCCTCTAGGTCGTCCAAAGTGCCCGCGACGTGCCTCAGCGCCGCCATCAAGGTCCGTTTGTGCAGGCAAGGCGGCGAGCTTGGCTAGCACGAATTGATCCAAGTGGAAATCAGATCAAGATTCCGCGTCCCGGCTTCTGCAGTCTGCACTGCCAACCAGGTCCACTTGTCCAGGGGAGGCGGCGAGCTGGCTAGCTGACGCTGCGAGGACCTCGTCCACGTTGGACTGGACGTGGAAGGCCATGATGGCGGTAGCGAGGCACACAAGGCCAAATGAACGGGAGCCGCCACTGGCCTTAGCGCCGCTGTTGAGGACAGCTGCTGCTACCGCACGTTATAAAATAAACATGTGACGCCGCTAGCCATAGACATAGCCGTCTATACTCATAATTTATATTCATGCGAGTTAGATAGCATATATCCAACCAACGTACGCTATATGATTCTAAAGTATACTAGAACAAATGACACAGGTTATAATTTCTGTTGCAATGCACAGGTATATTTGCTAGCTGTTAACTAAATTATGGGTCACATATTATCTCAATATATTTGCTCCATATAAAATATAACATGGAGGAAGTAGCTAATAAAAGTTAGCACTATTGACGAAGTTCATTTTTTTTTGTTTCATGCAAAAGACTCGCGTATTTTTATATTAACAGAAAGTAAGGTCCTGCCCATTTCACACGCTCAGCTAAATGGAAGTTAGCTTAGAGCTAGTAACGCTTATACCATTTTGGGTACCCTAAAACTAGAAGAAAACCGGGTGGGGAGTGAGTACGGTGGTGTGTTACGGTGTCAAAAACGTACGGTGGCGGAAGAGGGCATCTAGATGGATAGTGAACGCGAATTACATGCAGATATTTGTGAGTCAAAATTTTTTTTGCCAAGTGTTTATTTTACTGAGTTTGTGCATAAATATTGGAGGGCTTGTTTTTTTTTTAAAAAAAATAGATTGGGGACTTGTTTCAAAAACGTACTTGAAGATGCTCTTCTGTTAATAAATCACATCTTTGATTGCGCTCTCTAGACAGTGTGTTTGTACATGGACAAAAACCGGCCTGCATATAGATAACGCAGCGCCGTTGTTGCTGACAAATTTCCACTGGACGGGATATTCGTCGTTGTTGCTGACAAATTACCACTAGACCGGATAAAATGTACTGTACTAGACATCGTTCCATCATTTTCATGTCAATTTCAGTAATCACGAAATCCACGGCGAGCAATGCAGTGGCTTGGGCTGGCCGCCCGAACTTGTTTTCATCACCGACCTGTAGCAATGGAGCAGTAGCCGCTTCACTGACTCACTGTACACACTGTTAGTGTTAGCCAGCCAGCACAAATCCCTCTCCTCTGTTGTCATTCTACAGTATTCTTAAATTTTGACACTTTGACAGCCAGCATTACTCTGTCTTGACATTCAGCCATTTTCAGCAGCCGTCGAAACTGTCAATGGCATGCACATGCATGTCATTTAATTTCTGACAAAGGGGTGGTACGTAGCTATACGAGATGGCGGGGACAGAGCGATGCCCACCCATGCATATCTATATATCATGTTGGAACCTGCTTATTTAGTCGTCTACCAATGATTAAAGTGTCATAATTTGTGGTAACTAATAGGAGCGAGTTACAGGAAGCTTCTCTTGGCTTACTTACAAGTTGCATCTGATTAGTCGTTTGGAGTAGCTTTCATGTCCATTTCTGCAGACTATATGTGTGCTGCCTGGCTATTAGCTTAGGTGCTTGTCTGCTTTCAGGTCTTGAATTCTTGGCAGCCCTGCCTGATGTGTGGTGTTTTTTTTTTAACGCCTCTTGTCTCGATACAGTGTACACGCACGCCCACTCAACACACGCACACTACTCACACAGTCACACCATCCGTGTACAAATAAACTTACAACTATACTCAGATATAAAGATCGCGTTCTTTTTAAGATCACCGAAATCCTCTGACTTCGTAGACGACGGACACGTCGCAATCCCATTGTAGCTTTACGCGAGAGTGGCCCAAGCGGAGACTGTTTATTACGGGGGCACATCCCGGTGCGAGGCCGGGAGTCGAACTCCTGACCGGTCGCTCGCACATCAGCTGAGCAGACCACCGCGCTATCAGCGTGTTCGCGCCTGATGTGTGGTGCTGTGCACCTGCTATGCTGCAAGATTTTCATGGTGTGCCATCTGCCGTGGCGCCATCATGCACGCTCTGCCTTACCGTCCCAAATTAGATCTAACTTTTGCATTTGTTTTAAGTAAAACTATTCTAAGTTTAGTTAAATTTATAGAAAAGTACTAATGTTTATGGCACCAATTTTTCACAATATATATTTATTTGTTGTCAAAGATGTTGTTACCTTTCTCATGAGTCATGAAGTTAGTCAACTTAAGATAATTTGACTTAAAAGTGATCCTAGTTACTTCCTCCATCCCACAAACAATGTAATTCTCACTTTTCGAGAAGCCAAATATTTTTTTAACTTTGATTCAATTATATATAATAATATTAAAAAATTAATATATAATTAGCACCATTAGATGAATCACTTAATATATTTTTAAGATAAACTTAATTAACTAGTGAGACAAATGTTGCTAATATATTTTCTATAAAATCGTTCAGGACTTAACATCGTTCTTTTTAGGACTGAGGAAGTTGGTCCTAACATGCCCTCTAACCGAGGTAGGGTTCTAGATAGATTGTTAGAGGAAACAAGATCACAAACACCGTGACAACAATTTCCTAAAAGAAAAAAAAAAAGAAAAGACAACGTGTGGCCTACACCAAAATGACTACTATATGCATCCGTGACTATCCAGATTATTAGCTAGTGCCGACGTTCCAAATCGATCTTTTAATTTGCTTTGACGTGTTCTGCATGATGCGAGATTATTACTAAATCGTTTCCGCAGGGTTCGTGTCGTTCCTCTAGCTCTCGCGCAGATCGATGGATCCGTGTGGGCGGACTCGTACAAAATTAAGCTGGCCGCGTGCAGAGACATATATATTTGTGCTGAGTGGGTGTGTATGTGTGTACCGAAGACTTCGAGTATGTAGTTGTATAATAAAAAGGGCGTTAAAGCAAGATTTGCCGTCTTGTCGGGTAGCAAGCTAGCTGACTAATAAGTGATCGACCTATATAGACGGTGACGACTTGGACAATATTTAAAATGATCCATCAACAAGCAGATCCAAATCCAACTACGTACTCCAATCCACACGTCGTCACATATAGTCTGTCACAGTATATATATATATGCATGCATATGCCATGTGGTGTGTGCAGACGACGTGATGTATACAATGTATTGCATACTTAATTTGTGAGTATCTATCTTCTATAAAAAAACGTGTAGTAGTAAATATTTGGATGCGTCAGCAATTAGGAAGCAGTAGATATTTTTGCCGCCAGGACAGGGGGCATCATATACACATATTGTATTGTTATATTCTAGATCATGTGACAGATCAGCGCACTTAGTTGGTAATTAAGCAACAAATTAGCAGCAACGTCAGATCGTAGACTAGCTAGATACTCCAATTGATGCGCGCTGATGGAGTGAACAAATTTTTTTTTCAATATATATGGACGGTTTCGCGCACCTTCGGGTATCTATTATTTCTTATTTATTATATTTCATATATGAAAGCTACTCTTACGTACCGCTACTATTGTTTCAATTTTTTAAAACTCTTCTTGATAACTTATATATCCACATGAGCTAATAATTAATGTGACACACTTATGACAAATTAAGCCTAGTACGAAAGTTGGACTATAGCATAAATATGTGACAGAGTGCTAAGAACGAAAGTGTGGCACGCCATGTTTTAAGTATTAAAAACTGGTTCATGAGTTTCAGATTTTTCTTTCACGTACGCTGCTGAATCCATCCGTGTATGAAACAGCACACACACTCACACAGCAGACAGCAGGGCTGGGATGCTCTCTGGCACGAATACCGGTGCGTATACGTACGGTGCCACAGTCGCGTTTGGTCGCTGCATCAACACGCGGCAAACTATGGTGCTGCATACGGAGTACATGACTGCACAAGTTATTAATTAGGTTGTACCGTACTATCTGATCTGTGCAAAAGTGACGAAAGTCGTTTATTTCATGGTATTAATTAGATTGTACGCCGTTGATAATGATAATGAACATCATATTAGTTTGCTTCATTTTAGAAGCAAGCACCGGCCTAACTGCTCGTACACATTTTTAGAACACACGCACACAAACATCTTATCCAATAACTGCTGTTATATCTTAGAATAAATAAAGCAAGAACTTAACTACATGTGCACTCGCTTAGTACTCAATGAATATAAGCAAACGCATCTTACGCAAACAATACCATGAAATTCTAATATGAGCGTCTGCATAACCGATGACTTAATGCGAATGGACAGGTTTTACTACGCTAGCTTAGTAAAGATGTGTTTGCTGTACACAAGCATGCACAGAGGGGGGCCAGCGGGGGCCATGGCCCCACCCAATGTCCGGTGAAAAAAATAGTAACTCTTCCGTCTTCTTTCTGTAATTCTGTGCATATACATATATATGGTCCAAGCCCATTAGCCAATTAGTCAGCCCATGTACGTACTTAGCCAAACCGTCGACACACTCACCACGTACACCAGTTTTGGCCTTCTGGGTGAGAACGGCGAATTCACGATCGCGATCCAACTGCCGCCGCAGCGCCGCCGTCGCCGCCGTAAAGACACCTCCGCCCGGCGTCCAGGTACAGCCGTCCAATTCGATCTACCACTCTTGTAATGCCTCTCCAATCTTCTTCAAGAATCAGGACTTCAGACGTCAGTATTTAGTTCTAATTTTTTTCTCCATCGATTTGGAGCTAATACCTAATTTACTAATTGAACTAGTCTTTTTGTATTCAAGGATAATCACCATGAAATTTAAAAGGATGACAATTGACCGCTTTTACGAGGGAGGCATGCCCGCCACTAATGTTGCTAAGAGATTGCTTAATAATTTATATTAAAAAAGAGATTGTTGTGGAGTTTAAAACCGTTAACTTATTAATAACTTCGATGCCATTTAGATGCGTAGAGAAAAATTTAAATGAAGCATGTTAGTCCCCTTAATCATTTATGTTTATCGTTATATTTTTCATCGTAAATTTGTCACAACATAAATAATTAATTATTTAATAGAGATTTTTGTGTTTTAATTTATGTTTTAATTTTATAATAGACTATACGTATTTGATTGTCTAACACTTCGCCCTCCCCTCCACTATACGCCACTGAGCATGCATGCATGTCATCGTGCACTCTTAGGCATGTGGCAGCATCCACCTCATATTGCCAGGTTCTCCATAAAGCAGCAACAGGCTCATCCCTAGCTCTCGTCACGTCTCGTTCTGCCAGAAAGAAAATACCATGGTTATAAACGTCTATACAATCTATTTAGAAGATTTAAAAAAATTAAAATTTTACACACCAATAAAGTACATCACTAGATGGCTACCGTATCAAAATTTAAGATTTTAATAATTTTTGTAAAAATTTATATGAAAAAACAAATTTCACCAATTAAAATTTGTTTTGTTTATATGAATTTTTACAATACTTGTTTAAATTTTAAATTTTAAAATAATTTTTATCTAGTTTGGTAGTATTAGTACGTAAAATTTTAATTTTTTTAAAATTTTTAAACATAAATATCGTAAACTCTGCAGACACTCGTAACCGCGGATGCTTTTCACCTCGTTCTACTTCCATGAGGAAACATGGTAATGCAGGAGACATTGGAGATCGAGCATGCTTCAATTCTCCCGCAAATTTCACAGCAGCCCCTGTCCCGTTGTATAATGTTCCAATGGCGCCATATACACGAACTACCACGTACATACGGCGTATCCAAAACCGATACGTACACAGTCGCCTACATACCGCCTAGACTAGCTACGTTCTACTCTCGTCTGCACACACACACGGACACGGTGCGCGCGCGGCATTTGTCTTCGCTCACGCCGCGACCATGCGCCTCGTCTCCGGCGTCGCCGCCGCCGCGTCCGGCGTCCACGCGCGCAGAGGCCAAGGCGAGGAGCCCTTCGTCCAGTAGCGCGCGGGAGTCGTTGCCGCCGACGCCGTGAGGTCGGATGTGCCGATGCCGCCACCGCCGCCGTCCGAGTCGGAGACGCGCCACACCTTGACGGACCCGTCGAGGCTGCCGCTGTACACGACCCACCTGAGCGGTGGATCATCATCGGCGTCCTCCTCAACCTCCTGGTCAACGGCGATGCACTTGACGGGGCCCGTGTGTCCCTTGAGCACGGCGAGTCGCGCGTGGTCGGCGCCCTCCTCGCGCCGCCACACGCTGATGGTCCTGTCGGCGGACCCGCTGACGACGACGCGGCCGGCGACGGCGAGGCACAGCACGGCCATCTTGTGCCCCCACAGCGCGCCGCCGTTCCTCGGCGCGGCGCCAGGTCCGGCCCCGCGCCGCCACTGCCAGTGCGACACCGCGCCGTCGGAGGACCCCACGTACACCACGCGGGCCTCCACGGCCACCGCGATCGCCGTCACCGCGCTGTCGCCCTCCCGCAGCACGCGCTCCATGGTGTGCCACGTGTCGCTGCCGTTCTTCCCTTTCGTCCCGCGCCGCCACACCTTGACGGTGCCGTCGGCGGACCCGGTGAGCACGAGCGCGTCGAAGCCCACGGCGGCGACGGCGTTGACGGCGTCGGCGTGTGCGTACACGGACTCAAGGCACCTGGAGTCGGCCACCCGCCACACCTTGAACGTTTGGTCCCACGACGCCGAGTAGATGAGCCCGGCCGCGGCGTCCAGGGACAGCGCCGACACCGCGTCGAAGTGGCGCATCCACAGCGCGCTCCGCCGCCGCCGCGTCTGCACGTACTGCGACGGCCGCAGCGCGCTCCGCGCCACGTCCCGGAACCGCGGCAGCGACCCCACGCGCCGGTGGGCGGCGGCGGTTGAGTCCTCGTCTCGCCGCCAGACGCGGACCTTGCCGTCCTGGTGACCCGTGTAGATGCGGCCGTCGGCGGCGACCACGACGGCCTTGACGAGGCCGCTCCCCGACCTGAACCCGCCGAGGTCGCGCCGGTCCCGCCACACCCGCACGTTCCGCGAGTCCGTGCCCGTGTACAGCAGGTCCCCCGCGGCCGCGAGCGAGTACACGTGCCCGCCGCCCTCCTTGACGAGCGAGCCCAGGAGCCCCGTCTGGTGCTTGTTGGTTGCCTCCGTCAAGCTGCCACCGAGCGGGGCGAGGCCCGGGAGCTGCGTCCACGGGGACGCGGCGTACGGCGACGCCGCCGTGCTCGCGGTCGTGGCCGGCGTCGCCGGCGTGGAAGTGGAGCACGGCGTGTTGTTGTCGTAGTAGGAGTAGTCGTCGGAGTCGTCCTTGTCGTCCGATGTTGTGGAGGATGACTTGGTCGCCGGCGCCGCCACCACCGCCGGGTCCGGACGTAGTAACTGGAGCAGCTTGTTGTGGTTCCCCATGGCTCACGCGCGTGCGGTTCAGCTGGTAGCTAGCTAATCGTCCGATCGAGAGTTGCAGGAGTTGCTAAGGATATGATCAGCCAGCAGTCTTTGTTATATGTGGTGTCGTGTTCTGTGAATGCTGATTTTTGTGATAATGAATGAACGAATGAAGGCGCCGGTGAGGTGTGGGAGAGGGGTATATATAGAGCAGCTGGGGGGCGGTTGTACGGTCATCGTGAGGCCGTTGTGACAGGTGGACGGCTGGCTGCGAGGTGGGTGTGCACGCGTTGCGTCTCGCCCTCGGGCCTCGGGGTACCCGGTGCCGGTACCGGCCCCGGCGCGTCGAACGCGAAAATTTGGCCTCTACCTGCTGAGCAAGGCTTATCCTACCCGTCCAAACATCCTCGAGATACGTGTAACGGACCTGACAGCCTCCTTTCTTTATTGCTTCTTACTTCTATACATTCTGTATACACGTACGTATACATACCTATACCACTACTGTACGGTATATAATAAAGTGGTCTTCCTCTTTTTTTCTCCCTCCTCTGCCTTCTGTTCCGACCAGCTCCCGCTCACTTTCTTCTAAATTCCAAATCTTGAACCCTAGCTGTCGCCGCTCCCCGCCGCCGCTCCACTCCGCCGCTCGACGCTGCTCTTGCCGCCCGTCCCCTCCGCCGCTCGCCGCCGCTCCCCTCCGCCGCTCGCCGCCGCGGCTCGCAGCTGCTCCACTACGCCGTTCGTAGCTGTGAAGAGAGACAAGGATGATGCGTTCATCTGATGCTGTTGCATCTGGTTGAGGATCGGCGACTTTGATCCAGAAGTGTTTCGTCTTTCGCTTTCAATCAATTCTTGAGGTATGTTCTTTGTTTTTTCTGCTTAAATCCCCACTGATTTTTGTTCTTCACGAAATTACCCTTTTTTATTCACGAAATTACTGATTAATTGATTTGCTCTTGTTTCACTCCTTCGATAGTATAGCTTTCTCTGTATGTACTATGATTTGGTCTTCTGTTTTTTAACTATTAATAGCCATTTAGCTGTTACGAGCTCATGAATTTAGTTAGCCTCCCAATGGTCAATGGCATCCAAACATACTATATTTAGTTGTTGGTGTCCAAACATGCACAGAACCAAGCGCATGAGTTACACTGTTGTTCGGCGCATGAGTTATACTGTTTTTTGGTACTCCTCCTTATATTGTTTTTGTCCAACTTTTTTTTTTTATTTACAGATTTTCCAAGCTTTCATTGGGCCGGCAATCGTACATGGCTCCTCTGCAGACATCTTGGATCTACTGCCTGTACTTGTATTAAGATCTCAGGTAGCGTATTTCCTGTCCTTTGATAGCACAGTGTCCTGAATCCTTCATTTTTGACCATGTCTCTTTGTCATGACAATATTATGAAATTTTTTTAATCAACAAAGCGCAGACGTTGGAACAACTCACCACCATTCATCATATACTTTCATATAATGATTTTGACTGTTTTTAATGCTTTCCACTCACTATGCTTTCTGCTCTTCCTCTAAAAGGTGTTGGCGGTCCTTAACGGTTATTTTACACCGTCAATTAAAGATCAAAAAGCGACGAACTATATATTTACATATGCATATATATTTATGTCCTTAACGGTTATTTTACACCGTCAATTATAGATCAAAAAGGGACGAATTATATATTTACATATACATATATATTTATTATAATTCCACTTGTACTTGGAGAAATACTGTTTTACAGGAATATATATAAAAATTATAAGAAATCATTTTCAGAAATACGCTTTTCGGAAAGCGTAAAATCAATGAATTGGAGAGAAGCTCACCTCGGGGCCAAACTGGACCAAGTGCACCACATGGGCACGGTCCAGGCCCACTCCACAACCGACCATCCAAGGTTGGCCAGCCGGGCTCATCCTCTGGGAGGCAGTTCCTGCCTTCCATGTGGAGCATAGGCGGTTGTGCACTTGGACGATACTACCCTCGAACCACTTATGGCCAACTATAAGAAGAGGAGAGAACCCCTCCACACACACACCATTTGGAGCAATCTACCTCTCTCTACATTTGTTCTTTAGCATAGAAGTAGTTGTTGGAGCAAGGTTAGAAGCTAGCAAGGAGGGCTTGTCTCCTGGGAAGCAAAGCTACTCTTGGTAATATTTTTATGGAGAGTTTTTCCCTATTCAAGTTCTCTACTCTTATATATATTATCGCATATGAACTAGAGTATAGTCTTAAGCATGATATATTCAATGATTATGAACTAGACTATAGTCCATATGAGAATTGTTCATCATGTTCATACATGTTCTTCATCGTTCATATGATATGCAAGAACGGTGATGATGATTGGAATAGAGTAATGGTTCGATGTTCCTTCGGGTTTACCTATGTCCTAGCTTGTCCATCCGTAGGATGGGAGTCCTGGGGGGATGTAGGTAGTTCCTTAGTATGCCGGCGTGGTGTCCGGATACGAGGGGGCCTTCGGATGTGACGGCATGCCACGGTTGAGGGGTAGGCGGCAGGTGGTGATAGCCCTGTCCGTCCTTTGTAATCCCCCATGTTTATGTGTCGTGTAGGAGTTCGTAAATGTCCCCATCGGCTGACAGATCAGCTGCCGGGATCTCCCTGTTACCTTAGAACTTGACTTGTTGCTTGACCTGTATATCATGTGACTTAACTGGTTCAATGCATATGTATAAGATGTGCCTGCTCCATGTAGTTGTTCTTTTATTCTTCCATTCGTTTATTCTTTATTTCTATTTATCCTTATGGTAGATCCAAGTGTGTGTCCACTATCTATCAATACGATTATCACTTACCCCTGCATAGCAATTGGCCTCACTTCGATGATATGAAGTCATAACATTTCTATGCTAGAGGTACCTGTACCAGCCTTCCTTGGGAAAAATATAAATAACGATATCCTGATAATACTTCCGGGTGAAATGCTACAATGATAGATCCGTGCGCTTGTGGATATTTCTAAAAGGTTAAGATCTATCATACGGCAATCCTTATGTCGTTACTAGAGAATCAATTCTAGTGACGGTATTAAGACCTGCCAATAAGCATTTCTGGCGCCGTTGCTGGGGATAGGTTTCTTGCCTATCTTTGGTAATTGCGCTAAGAAATGTCAACAAGCATTTCTGGCGCCGTTGCCGAGGAAGGCATTGGTACAGTTAACTCTAGCATGAGAAAAGAAAACATATATACGACTTCATTGGAAACAGGCCATTGTCTATGCAGGCTAACTTTTATGTTTTCTCCTATTGTGGATGAAAACAGGATAGTGTATGACTGGTTTCTCTCTGCCGGAAAACTTCGTTAATAATACGGAGGCACTCGTTAGGAAGAACCAGTCTCGCGCCGCTTCTTCTCGTGCCACTCCGTCGACAGAAGAACCAGTCACCGCCGCACCTTCCGCTTCAAGCGAGATGGCCCAGAAGTCACTCCGCGAGTTTTCCACCCCTGCTGTTGCCAACGTGCTCACCGGGCCCGCTGTCAACATTGGGGACAAGAACTTTGAACTTCGGACTGGGTTCTATGTTAATTCATTTCCATTGCAAATATCCAGTGAGATTGTAAATCATCTTTGGATTTCCAATTATTTGAGCTTATAAATTAATAGTACATACTTGGAGTTGCATATTTGTGCTAAGAGACAAGCACACTTACCATGATGATTAAAATCGTACTTGCACGATTAATCTGGAAGTATATCTTGGAATTTTGCACAAACAATGTTTTATCAAATGTTACCAATTTTTTAGATGTACTTAACACAATCCAATGGATCCAAATATGTGGATGTAAATCCTATTTCACAAATGGGTTGAAATATATGATTAGTTATGTAATCAATATAAGGGTCAACTACCAATTCCTACTACTGTTTTATTATTTAACTTAATCTACACATATATAATTTGCCATATATATACTTACTCTGCATAGATCAGTAAGCCTATTTGCTGGCTGGTAAACTGCAAATGGAAGATATATTGCTAAATAGATGAAGACTGGTACTAATATAAGTGCGTATTCTACTGTGTTGAGTGGTGAAGGAGCTTTCAAAATTGCAGGGCACAATGCAACAAACTGCAGGAAGAAACTTGTCGATCTGAACACTGAGATCCCAGAATTTTAATCCTTGTAATTATTGAGCTGTTGGTTGCCTATATGCTCTAGTACTTTTGAACTTGAGTCCAAGAACATGTAACTATTGACCCATGTTATTAGCTGCACATGTGGCTTATTAGTTGAATCTAGGAATTACACATTTCTAGGTCTTCTGAAATCAAGCCAAAGAACATGCAGCTGTTGACTCATGTTATTAGTTGCATTGTCAAAGAACTCTGGCTTAGTGATTGTATTAGTTGAATCTAGGAGCTGATTCATTTTGGTGCTCTCACTAGGAATTTGGTGTGAATCAAAGCGCCAGCATGAGAAGGTACTGTGGGATATTCACATGAAGAATGGTCTCTGTTTGTCTCTCCATTTGGCATATGGTTCCAATGACCTGTTGGAGCATGCCAAAGCTGCTGCTCAGGCTGCTCTTGAAGAGATGTATGCCTGACTAAGAACCACAATGATATGCCCAAACTAAATGTTTAAGTGTTGTTGAAATCTTTGACCTCTTTGGGGTGACAGACTGGACATGGCGAATTTGTCTGATTTTGTTTTGATGTCATGTAAAACTCCGCTCATGCATGTTTGAATCTGGATTGGCTGATATCATAGCTATGGTGATTTACATCCCTAGCAACATGCGGTCTCTTACACATGTATAATAAAATGTGTACAGCTAGCATTTAAGTTTTAACTATGATGCACTAGTATAGGTACTCTTTTGTTTGCCTTTGCCATGGTTACCAAATTGACAATTGTGCTATCTTTTGATATGTGTAACACTACTGCTTAGATTGGAATTATTAAAAATATATGGACATTAGAATAAGGTATCACGTGTAGATGCACGTGTGAAAGTAATCGCTCTTAACAATTTTCATCAACTATTTCATAGTTACTCCTTTGATGTCTACGCTAGGATAAGAAAACACACCAAAAATTCTTTACATACAATTCATGTTATATTTGTTTGCAACAAAATAAAAATATATATGTTGGTCGTTTAGTTGTTACACGGCCACATTTTCTAGTTTTGACCAAGTTTATAGAAAAATGCATGTGTCTACATCATCAAACTAATATGATTACACGCAACTTGAATTGAAATAGTACATTTACTTTGCATTATGTTACCTTAGAACAAAAGTTATGTACACATGGAGAGGGCAATATTAATACTATTTTTAATGAGTTATAACAAATTTTTGAAACCATGTGACAAAAAAATTATATTACATAAAATGAAAAGAGTTGTATACATTGAAAAAATATTAAATTACAGATAAAATTGTTGTAACATATTAGTTTCATTAGACAAAAACTATGTGGTCATTGTCAGCTAGCAAACTTGCAAAGTGACGAACTCCGTTGAATCATCTTAAAGAAGTCAAAATAGTTAGATTGAGAAGATATGGACTATAGTTTAGCTAGCTAAAATTTTAAAGTAAAACTATAGCTAGCTAAAAGTTTCCTAGCTAAATTTAGTTGGGATGTTTAGACGGTTCCAACTAATAGATTCAACTATAATTTGTTGTGAGAGAAAAACTATACTAGTAGTCATGCAAAGTGAGGAACTCATTGAATCATCTTGAAGAAATTAAAATCGTTGGATTGAGAAAATATGAATGGATGCGCCCAATGGAAGTTTAGCTAGCTAAAATTGCAAAATAAAACTCTAGCTAGCTAAGTGACCCATCTAAACTTTATGTGCGATGTCGGGATGTTCCAGCTAATAGACTCAGCTAAACTTTAGCTGGTCTTTTAGCTAGGATGTTTGGATGCTTTGGTACAACAACATGATATGCAAAGTACTCTCAACACTAATAAAGTAAAATATAATTATGGATTTTAGATATGTCAATCTTTCTAAATTTGATCGAGTTTATACAAAAATATCAAAATTTATGTTTCGCTAGGTTTGTTTATCAATCTAATGACAAAATAAAATTGTTAATATTAGTGAATAAATTTTTATACTTGTTTTCAGTACGTAAAAAGGAATGCATTTCAAGATTTAGGACAAGTTAAAATATTTAAAGTTTATAATCCTAATTTAGTATTTGTGTGTTTTCAAGTAGACTTGGCGAAAGTAGAAATCATTTGACTGCACTGAAAAGTCACACATTATCTTTAGGACAGAGGGGGTGAACGCGCCAAGTGAGGAACGACTGGTCTTTTAGCTGGGCTATTTGGATGCATTGATATAACCACTTGATATATATAAATATATAGTACTCTCCACACTAATAAAATAAAGATAATTATGAATTTTACATAAGTCAATCTGAAATTTCTTATCCAACCGTTCGTACAAATATTTGGTACATAGGAGGATAACCTTCATTGATCCTTATTGTCAGCATTTGTTACAAAATGTTTTAACTTTTGCAGTCAACTTGCATCATGTACAAACAAAAGAAGTATTATTTCATTCTGTGTATATACATATCCAATTACACATATGAGTGTTTTTCACTTTTTAGAAATTGCCGTAGTTAGAATTCTTGTGAGGTTGACCTCGAAATACCATAACACATTATGTATATGACGGTGTTTTGCTGCAAAGATCTATTTTTATTTTAATATCATACATTGGTTCTTGCGTATATTTAAGGTGCGAAGACGGTTTATGTACTTATAAAGGTGTGCAAAAGATATATGAAATAATAAATCTAGAAATGGGTAGAATAAAAAGTATTGGGGTCGTTGGAACAGTAATTATTATGAAATATATATAATGTGTGAAATAAATGAAAAAAATGATGTACTTAATAATTGGAGAAATCTTAATAAATAAATATTAGTAAAAGCGTAGAACATGGGTGGAAAAGTAAATAAAAATGAGTTAATAAAAAAATGTGTAAGCCCGGGAAAGCAACAACTCAACAGCAGCAAGTGGGTTAGTGATTATCCGTTGAATATAGGAACAAATTTTTTTCCTTTGTATAGTATTTTGTGACAATATATTATTTGTAAGATAAATCTAGAATATTAAGGCCAGAACTAACATACTGTGCATGATAAAAATAAAGTTAAATGAAAATAAATAAGGGACATCTAATGAAAAATAAAAATAGAATAAAAGATCAATGTGCGCTGCTTAAGAAATAGGGCGTGTTTGGTTTCTGCGCCAAGCCCAGCCTGGCTGGTTTGGTGCCCAAAACGTGGTGTTTGGTTTGCTGGCTAGAGGTCCGGGCCTGGCTTAGTTGGGCCATCCTACGCCCGTAGCCAGGCCACGGGTGAACAGCCGAATCGGCCGTTCTCCTCTGGCCAGGCCTACGCCAGCCTCCGCGTAGGTTTCTCGTCACCCCCTCCTTCTCACCCGAGCGTGCACCATCACCAGTGCTCCTGCTCCCCCACCGGTGCTCCTCCTCCTTCCCACGCCGGTGCTCCTCCATCTCCCCTAGCTGGTGCTCTCAAATCGGACGCACGCAGCCGCTAGCCGGATGTCGGCGGCCAGATCCCCGTCCCCGGGCCTGCCGGTGAGGTCGTGCTGCGACCTCAGGAGGATCCCCATAAGATGCACTGTGCCCCCACCCGCCTCGTCGTGTGCCTCCCTCGACGACGACACGGTCCACGAACGGGCCCATCCGCGCCATGAGCACCTGGAGGACGCGGTCCACCTTCCCACTGCCATCCGCGTGCCGGAGGACGCGGTCCACCTTCCCACCGCCAAGCGCGGCCACGAGAGCCTCGGCCGCGACGGCGCGGCTCACTTGGAGGGCGCGGCGGATGATGGTGTCCTCCGGCTCGGATAGGCCGGCGGTGGCGGAGCCAGAGGAGCTTGGTGGGGAGGAGACCGAGCCCTGGAAGCGGGTCTCCCGGTGCGGCTCGATGGAGGCGGCCTCGGCGGTGAGGAGCGCCGTGGAGGGAGGAGGCGGGGTCGGAGGCGGCGGGAGGCCTCAACTACCCGCCTGGAAGATGCGGCGCTCAGTAACGGCACCAGGTCGGCGGTGCTGCGGCGGTCGCCCACCACTCGACGTACGCTGTGCTGGTGTCCGCGCCAGTCGCCCACCACGCTCCGCGCCTGGAAGCTGCTCGCCTGCTCGCCGGCCGATCTGCTCTCCTCTGTTCTGAACTTCTTACTCTGAAACGGAATGACTCCCGTGCTCCTCTTATTTGAATGACTGATCGGAATGCTTGTGAATGTGAATGCTTGATCTGAATTTGCCTGTTGTGGAAATGCTCGCTGAATGCAATGGCGGAGCATGAGCATGCTTGCTTCCTGTTCGATAAAATGTCTCAATGGATGGTGAACTCACCAGGTCTAAGAAAGAGGTGATTGTAAACAAACCAAGTCAACTAACCAAACATGGTCTCATTTTAGCCAGGCTCCGTCTAGCAGATAACCAAACAACCAAGTGTTGGCTTGATCCATACGGGCCAAGTCTAGCCAGGCCACGTTTCGCTGGCCAGGCTACACTAGCGCACAAACCAAACACGCCCACGGTAGGTAGAAGAAGATAATATTTAGATGACTGCTAAAGTAGAAGTTTAAAAACATGGAAGGAGAGAGAGCGGCGTACTGCTGTGTAGTACTACGTCTGCAGGAGGGGCAGGACGCAGCACGCACGTGGATGGCCCAACGTAGTGGGTGCTGGCGTGCTGCTGTACTACCACTGCTGCTCATCTGTCACAGGAATACATTCGAAAAAAAATCAGTATACATGTGAAATACAGGGGGACACAGATCTCGATGCATTCATTGATGGTGCCCAGCGGCCACATGCTACAAGACATTTTCGCGGCGCGTCGGCTGCTGGCGGGGAAAGCGTGCGCGGTGCAGCGGTCTGATCGGGCGTAATGGGACGCGTGTGCCACCCACACGTATACGTACTGTACCAACCTAGGTGATGGGTCGACCGGAGGAAGGTGTAGAGTATGCGTGAGGTGAGGTCTACGGCTACGGACTAGTACTACTGCAGCTCCACTCGTACGTACTATGGCGGGCGAGCTACATGGTGTACTACTCGGTGGGTGAATCGAAAATGTGCACACGAGAACGCAGTGTTGTGGTCGGGTCCATCACGCAGCATGCCTAGCCTCCTACATGGATGCGTTGGTGGTAGGCTAGCCTAGTACCTATATCATATCAATATCAATCGACGCATGCATGCCACTGCGAGCCGTTATATAGCTTCGCGCCACATGTGCCGTGGACCCACTCGGCCGGCCACTCCGGTACAGTGATACATACGGTCTTGGCGCTACTCGTAGGCCACCGCAGGCGAAAGTCCCACGCGCGATGCGATGGCCCGGGGCGATCGACCAACCTCGCACGCACGGGGGTCGACACGTCAGCCGGTTACACGACGCCAACGGCCAGCCCGGCACTGAGAGCCGGGAAAACGCCGGCAAGGGCGGCGGCGGATAATGGTGTGCCTGCAGGGGGCGGACGGGCGTCGGCCGGCGCGGCTGATCGGTACCTTTACGGCGGCTTGTTGGAGAGAGACTCAGCGGGGACCTGTGCTAACTCGTTCGTTATCGTCCATGCAAGACTGCATGAGAGGCCGATGCCGATGCCGATGCCGATGCCGATCTATCAGTGGGGCGTCGCTGTCGCGCGTCGTCGTGTGCGGTGCCGCTCGCTGGCGCATCCGGCGACGGACGACGCCACTGGGACGACGACGCGCACGACACACGACGTCGGCGTCACGGTAGGTTGTTGGTTCCCAGCCCGTTCGCTCGCGTCTACTAACTGGGTGGGCCCCGCTTTTGCGGCTGAACACAACACACTTAGCACACGCGCGCGTGCCACACGTCGCCACAAGTGAGGCCGTACGATCGAGCGCAAACTTCACTAGCTTCCCACAACGCCCCAACGAACGACTAGTCGACTAGTCCCCCGTCCAATAATCTCTTTTAACCATCTTTCAAGAAATTAAATAATTTTACAATTTACTAGCATCATAAATCTGTATTAACATACTAACATATACTTTAATCAATAAGTATGATTACATTAATTATAGAATATATATATATATATTCTCTAGCAAACCATTTGTAGACATAAAAGTTGGCACTTTTTTTTTTTTATATAAATGTGGTGAAACTTGAAATGATTTGGCATGTTCGCAAAACTAAAACTGTATCTTTTTTTAATGAACAGAGAGTAGTATTATCTAGGCCCAAAGATTTGATGATATATGTATATGGGACTAGAAAATTATCTAAAACACCTAAGCTTAGTCAAGCCTTCAAGACCAAAGGAGATTTCTTTGGTGAGTCGAGTCATACATATTGCCTCGGAAAATATTTTTGAATTATGCATGAGTGTGAAACAAGAAGTTGCGCATACCATCAGTATTTTATAAATTCACGGAATTATAAAATAAGTGCACAAGATGAAGCTCATGAAATGGAGAGAACATTGTCAAATCCAAAGTCTAGTCTTGAGTAGATCCATAACGCAAAATAGAAAGGTTCATGTGTGCGATACTCGTGCACTGTTGTCGCTACATGTGATCCTAACAGCAGTGCTTTGAAGCAACCTGGAGCATGTTGGAGTTTGAGTCGAGAAACGAGAAGAGAGACACAACAAGGAGGAAGAAGAGAGACGCGGGAAGAAAAGAGACATGCAAGAGAGTGAATGCGAGTGCGCATCTTCGGGCGCATATTCAACGATGGTGCTCGTGTGGGAGCATGTGCCCCCAATGGCAAATTTCTTGTCTTCCTGGGAGTAGAGTTTGGCAGGGTTGTTTCGTGGTGGCTGGTTGATAATGTGTCTAATCAAAGGGAACATCTCGTACTCTTGCTCGCCAACGTGTAAAAAGAAAGATTCCTAGATCTGAGAAGCTAACAATGAGTCGTTACAAGCGATTGTCCATATCTTGGCCACAAATCAAAGCAACTTACTGTATGAGATGCTCATGACTACGTGAAGAATATCTTGACCCTCATTGACGTAACATACATGCTTCACAAAGCGGACGCTCAATTTCATGAACCTTGATTACAATTCCTAGTTACTAGCTCTAACCATTGCGGGCGCGCTTATAAATAGTTAAACACTGCGGGTGCCTCTTGAACCGCCAGCAGAAAGCTAGGCTATGCTAATGTCCATATTTTCTCGATATGTGTGCGCACCTTATAAAATATAATATAGAGGGAGTAGCTAAAAGTTAGCTTAGAGCTAATAACTAGCTTATACTATTGTGAGTACCTTGAAACTAGAAAACCGGGTAGAGAGTGGGTATGGTGGTGTTACTGCGTGAGAACGGTCGTGGTGGTGGTGGTGGGGTGGGGGGCGTCCAGATGGACGACGAATGTGAACTGCAGGCGCATGTTTGTGAGTTGAAAAAGAGAGTTAGCAAGTGTTTATTTTTGCGAGTCTGTACATAAATGTTGGAGGCTTTGTTTTTTTTTAAAAAAAATTAAAGAAGAATAGATTAATTGGGGACTTGTTTTAAAAAGCTCTGAATCACATCTTGATTAAGCTCTAAAAGTGTATTTGTAAAAAAGTCAAAAACATACGTACACTCGGGACCTATCTAGGCGCCGAGAACGAAAACCGGCCGGCGTGTATTAGGCATAGATAACGCAGCGCCGTTGTTGCTGACAATTACCACTGCACGGGATATAATATACTGCATTAGACATAGTTCCATCATTCAGCATGTCAATTTCAGTGATCACTGAATCCATGGCTAGCAATGCATTGGCTTGGGCTGGCCGCCCAAACTCGTTTTCGCGTCACCAACCTGTGTAGCAATGGAGCAGTAGTTGTCACTGTACATTAATACTGTTAGACAGCCAACACAAATCCCTCTCGTCTGTTGTCACTCTACAGTATTCTTGACATTTTGACAGCCAGCTAATAGCTTTACTCTATCTTGATTCTTGACAGGCAGCCATTTTCAGCAGCCATCCGAGAAACTGTCAATGCACGCACATGCATGCCGTTTCTGACAAAGGGGTGGCTAGCTACCACTGACGGATCGGAGACAGAGCGATAATGCTCACCCGCCAATGATTAAAGTGCCGTAAGCCATGGAAATTTGTGGTAACTAGTAGGAGTTACAAAAGGCTTCTCTTGGCTTACAATTGAAGCTGATTAGTCGTTAGGAGTTGCTTTCATGTCCATTTTCGCAGACTATATGTTTGCTACCTGGCTATTAGCTTAGCTAGGTGCTTGTCTGCTTTCAGGTCTTGAATTCTTGGCAGCCCGGCCTGCCTGATGAGTGGTGCTGGTGAACCTGCTAGCTGCAAGATTTTCCTGTGTCACCTGCATATACAGGTGGCACGCACGTTGCAAGACGATAGGAATTGGGTATGGACCTCGCCATCGTCTGCCGTGGTGCCGTCATGCACGCTGTGTTTTTATGATATATAATTAATTTGGCGTCGTAGATGCGTTAATTATCTTCCTTATAGAGTTAGTCAAACTTCAGATAGCTTAACCTAAGATTATCCTAGGAATTAATTTAATTATTTTAGGATGGAAGGAACACTAGTTGCTACTACCTCCGCTCCAAAATATCA
>CM041647.1:8808586-8823110 GCA_023333625.1 Bothriochloa decipiens
TACCTCAGTTTATTGAAACAAGATTTCATCAAATTTGAGGTATAAACTCTTTTATGATCTATATAGTTACATACTTACATGCATATATTTCTCGATGTAATTGAACCGTATATATATAGCTAATGGAGAGCTGACCGTTCGATCAGTTGGACACACAACAAACCATATATGCATGTAAGTATGTAACGACATAGCAGCAAAATAGGATATATGTCCTCTAATAGCCAAGCAGGTAGAGTTCTAGATACACCAAACACCGTGACAACATGTAAATTAATGTACTAACACAGTGACGTGTTCTGCATATATGCTAGATGGTGTCACCCCCTGGTTCCTCCACGCACGGAGGATTATTACTAAATCGTTTCCGCAGGATTCGTGTCGTTCCTCTGGCTCTCGCGCAGATCGATCCGTGTGGGACTTGTACAAAAGCTGGGCGTGCAAAGATAGGCTGAGGCATGCTATGCTTCCTGCGTACGTAATACGTGTGTGTATGTGTGTACATATAAGACTATATAATAAAAATGGCGGCAAAGCAAGATTTGCCGTCTTGTCGGGTAACAAGCTAGCTAGCTGCTGATAAGTGATCGACCGTGAGGACTTCGACACAATAAACAAAATGATCCCATCAACAAGCTCTGATTCAAATCCAGCTACGTACTCCACGTCACGTAGTCTGTCGAGTATTTATTATATGTGCATGTGCCATGTGGCGTGTGCAGACGAGTATATTGCATACTTTGTGCGTATCATATCTATCTCCTACACGCAGTATATACTGTAGTGTATATATATTTGGATGCGTCAGCACAGAAGCAGCAGATATTTTTGGCGCCAGAACAGGGGGCATCATATTATAGATGTATTGTTATATTCTAGATCATGTGACAGATGAGCGCACTTAGTAGGTAAGCAAACAGCAACGTCAGATTATAAACTAGTACTCCGTAACTAGTAGTATGCTCCAGTTGCTTCGTATATATGCGCGCTGATCCAGTGAACAATTTTCTTTAATATACGGACGGTTCCGCGCACCCTCCGGATTTATATTTTCAGTATATCTCATATGAAAGCTACGTATCGTTTGCATTTTAAAAAAAAAAAATCTCTTGACAACTTATCCACATGAGCTAATGGCAAAGTTTAGTACGAAATAAGTAAGACTACAACAGTGTTTTCAGGATTATATACATGGTTATATATAATTGTGTGAAAAATGAAACTATGGCAAAAAAAACATCGTTTCGTTGTATTATGCGCACCTTAAAAAACAAAGCCGTGGCGTTAGCAGGGGGACAGAGTACTTGCTAAGAACTCAAAACTACAAGAGTGTGGGCCGGCGACGCCATGTTTTGTATTCAAAACTGGTTCACTTCGACTTTTGTTTAACCCTGCTGAATTCATCCGCGTATGAACGAAACAGAGCACACGTACGGCAGGGACAGCACAGACCAGGTGTGCACAATCTTGCACGAATAACCGGCCGGTACGTACGGTGCCACAGTCGCGTTTGGTCGGTGCAGGCGTACATACGTGGTTGGGTTCGTGTACGTAGTACGTTCATCAACACGCGGCACGTACGCGCACGATCCGGTGCTGCATATATGCATGGCTGCACAAGTTGAAATTTGTACTATCTCTGTGAAAGTGAAAGTCACTTATTTCTAATTGATATCTCGAGAGTGATTCCTCGTCACTTGTTTAACGTACGCCGTTGATAATGATAATATCATATTAGTTTGCTTCATTTTAGAAGCAAGCACCTAACTGCACGTACATTTTCATTTTGATTACCCAGGAAAACTGAAACTGAAACCGACGTCGACGTCCACACATCAAGTAAACAAGCTGCACTGCATCACATGCACATGGAAAATGGCTGGCCCAATTAATAAGCTCGTTTTCATTATCTTGTACAGTTGTGTTTGTTGTACACAAGCATGTCACCGTGCACTCTTTGGCATGCATGGCAGCATCAACCCTTTTACTACACGGCTGTCTCCAATGATGGGAACATGTACGCTTACACTGATGCCTAGCTAGACTAGATGATGGCTACATGTACTCCTTTCAGGTTCTTGATTGCTCCATGCCTCCCATCTCCACACTTCGGTTTGCAGAAGCCTGCAGGCTTAACTTTGGCATGGTCTTTGACTTATTCTTGAATGATTGCAGCAACAGGCTACATGAGAGAGCCTTCTTGCATTTCTAAATCGAAGGATTAAATCGAAACAGAATATGCATAAATGACATGGCTCAGAGGCGCAGAAGCTCATTTGCAGAGAAAACCACCACCAGTACAGCAGTACCACAACCAAACAGGCGAATAACAACACTGTGTCACAACGTAGCATTGCGACACATCTAGGTGACATCAGAACAAGTCTTTATTATCATAGCAACTTCTTCAGCTGAACGGGAGTTTCGAGTCTGGACCATAGAATTTGCATGTCTGTTTGCATACAGGTCCAGGTACAGCAATGTAAACATCGGCAGCAACATTGTTTCAGACGTCCCAAGGTCGCCAACAGCCCAGTGTAGCGGATACTACATATACCACATCTCACATCCAGTTCAATCTGCACATCTCAACCTCACCCTCAACGGGATAGTTGGACCGAGTCCACGCTACTTATTATTAAATCAAGAAGGCAAAAAGGTTTTAGTGTGAGGGAGGCAAATGGCATCTTCTGTATAAAAGGAGTACACAGCAGCTATGCTGGGCATACTTATTCCTTGTTCTTGTCCTCGGCGGGTTCTCCTTGCTGGCTGGGCTCTCCTTGCTGGATCAGATCCTCAGGAGACAAGTTCAATGTCTCTGCGATGAAAAAAAAAACAATCATATGTGGTACATAAGAAATATAGATGCGAAAAGATTGCTGACTAGCTAGTAGAAGAAAGGAATACCATCACTGTCCGCAGATGCATAGGAAGTTCGACGGGCACGGGCATTCTGTTGAGTGGGCTGAGAGTAGAATTGATGTGGAAACATTCAAGTCAATAAATTATAATTAGCTTGGCATAACATAGCAATGCAATTAAGACATAATTACAATGTATGGGACTAGCTATGGGATTTTGATAAAAGTCAATATGCTACAAGGCAATTATATGGATCTGGAAGTATCTTACAATGAAAAAAGCCTGGATTTTTTCAACCATGCACCCCGTGCTTCAACTGAATAAACTATCATGAACATCAGATGTGGGTAGAATTGCTACCTGAAGCTTTGGTCGAAGTGCTTCAAGAGGACCTTTAGGCTTGTTGGGAACACCACCTTGCTGAAAGAGCAGAAGACAAGAACATATATCACATTTCTCTGAATAATTAATATCAAGTTCAATTAAACATTTATTTAGGGTAAAAATCTATTACCTTTCCTAGAGCCCAATCAGCAGAATCAAAGTAAGCTCGTTCATGGTCCTGACAAGATGTTTCAATTTAAGATCATATTAATATAGTGATATGCAAATATGCTCTACACCTATTTATATGATGAGAAAACATAACTCAGTTTAAGTAGCCATCATAACGCAATGTTATTGACCTTAGATATAAGTGGAGTCTTTCTGGGCAATATTCCTCCATACTTTTTCTTAATTACTGCCTCCTGCAGAAACACATAAGTCGCAGTGATCCAGTTAGAAGGCAAACAATACAAGTACAAGTACATGAAACAAAGGCTATGCAAATACTATAAATACACAACAGACAAGAGAGAAATGGTGATGCCAAAAGACAGTACCTCCTCTTGTCGCGAGGGCATCCCACTCACTTCATTCTGGTCTTGAACTTCTACTTTTTTATCTGAAACATCTCCTTCAACACTCACTTGGGCAGGTGCATCATCGGATGCCATCCCAGACATAGTAAACTTGAGCTGCAAGACAAGAGTTCAACTTCATGATTAGTTCAGGATAATTTACTATGTACAACAGCTAGTGATGCACATATGTGAGACAATTAATTCCAGATTACCATGTGCTCATATTTTCTTTTAAAAATATAATACGCTTAGTTTCCTTTATGGCACAGCAAGAGAGCATCACCATAAATTAAACAAGGTGTCTAAGTCTAATGACAACTCTGTGTACTACACCAGCATGGATTTTCCATCAAAAACTTGGTTATGAGAATGAATTCAAAATTTCAAACACTAAACTGTGTACTTCAATCAACAGAAGATTAACAGAACGTGAATGGCAACACAGGAATGAGGACTGCGAACATACTTGCTATCAACAAAAATCTCAGCCCTAAAGATCTCCAGTTAGATATGTTTGATAAGATCAAGTCATGTTGACAGAAAGTTACCATCAGGCCATTAGACAAGACAACAACAAACACTAGTTTTAGGTTTTAACCACTAACAAATATAGTGAAGATTATCTACTATCTACAAGACAGTCTAGAAAATATGTTGAATATCCTTTGTATTTGTTAGTCACCATAAAACTTTGTTGTTCTGCATTGGCACTTCCAGTAGCCAAATGAACCAAGCAAATTATGTACAAAAACACACTTAGCCAAAGCTTGTTTGAGAAAAAAAAAATTCAATCACCGAGGCCACCTTTCAGAGAGCGACACATTTATTGTTGGGAACTTATCAATTAACATTGCTTTCTTTTTTTTTTGAGGGGAAATATAGTTTTCCATTACTCAGACAAAGCTGAATATTCAGCAATTACAACCTGAACTTGTGCCGGTATGGGAGCCAACAAATGTTCCGCATCCGGATCACACATACTACCTAATCTAGCCAGCTCATGGGCTACCTTATTACATGATCGAGAGCAAAATTTGACATTCCAAGAAATAAAGTCCGAGGCTATGCTTTCTTACCTAAACTAGCATCAGATTTTGTGCTAGAAAAGACAGAAAAGTATCTGTGCTACGGATTTGCTGGCAACTCCTCTATAACAAGACTTCACCAGCTGGCAGACCAATTTATGTATCAAAATATGCAGGCTCAAGTTACCAGATTGTTTGGTTTGAAATATTAAATGCAGAAACTAAGTCAAAAGCAATTGATAGTGCAAAAATAGAATTCGCAACAAATCACGTGTGAAGGAAATGGTTAACTCATCCATTTTCTTTAAAGCATCCATGCTTTCCTACATTGTCAACACAAAGGCTGAAAGGGAATGACATCTTTTCCTGTGTTGTTCAACTTAACAATATTTTTTCAAAGTTCAGCACATGAGATTATCATTGAGCAAAAATCTTTCTTTCTTCCCCAAAATCAGAAAACACATCTCCTATCACAGGATTGGATACGTCTATGCAGCATCGATAAAAATACATGTATCATCATTATCACCAATACATGGATACGGCGTTTTCTCCCAAAAGATGGTACATGGACACATGTTACTAAATTTTCCAGAAAATAAGTAATAATGGACATCAATTATAACAGAAGGAACAATATATTAGCTTGAGATTATGCTATTTTGCTGTATCCTAAGGCATAAGCTGCCATTCCCATGAGCCAAGGGCGAAGCATTATTTCAGATGCTCCACAGTGCCACTTTTCCGTCCAGCACATGCACTGTCAGCACCGGACTTGCCCTCTGCACTTTGAATAGGTGACAAGTGATAGGTCTTGGACGACAAACCAAACTTCCATCACAGGGCCTGTTTGGGGGAAGCTGGCATTTTTTGCAAAAGCTACTGGTCCGAAAAGCTCACTTGGTGGTCCAAGAAGCTATTCATCTGCGAAGGTAGCCTATTTAGCAACCCACTTTTTGGATACCCAGCTAGCTAGTGGCCTGAAGGGTAGAATGCAGATTGATCGTGAAATGTACCCCATGGCCCTGTACAGTTTGGTTAATGGCGATTTGTTCCGCTTGGCAGTTTCAACATTCATAATGAAACGTAGGATCAAGACACTGCAATTACTCCATATAATCATGAAAGTTTCGCTTCGTTTACCAAGCATTGCACAAAGGTACATCTTCGACATGAGATGTGTTTCATCAAGCAATATACAAAAGACCTACTTGAAGCTACCATGTGTGTTGTTCATCAATCACATACAGAATAGTTAGTTCATTATGAAGGGGGTTCGGACACCTGAAACAGCCCAGCCTTAAAGTGTTATGTTGTCACTACTACCAACAAAGAGCACAACACATTTGCACTGTCCTTGAACAAATTCCATCTACAATATTTGGATATAAGCAAAGAACACAGGGCATTTGCTATTCATCGATCCAATATGTCCACCACACTAAACGTTAATAAATTAAATAAATTTCAAACCGCGCGCATCTTCGTTCCCGTGCCAGCATCTCACAGCAGTATAAATCGGAACAAACAAGGCTATTTTTCCTTTCCCGATCTGGAACTCGTCTACAGCCATAGGCCAAACGGAGATGTGGCGGGGCGGGAGGCAGCACCGATCATACCGTGCGGGGGGCGGACGCAGCGTAGGAGCGACGGCGAGCCGAAGGCGCGGTGGATTCGGTGATGTGCTGGTCTCCTGCTGCGGAATGGGGAGGAGGCGGATGGGGAGCCCAGAACGGGCGCGGGGGGCGTCGATCTGGAGCTCGGCGAGGAAGGGCGGGTGCCGGAGCAGCTGGGCGGCGTGACCGTCGACCGGGCGGCGCACCCGTGCGAAGGCAGGCGAGAGATGGACGGCTGGGGAGGAAGAGGAACGGGGACGGTGGGGGCAGCCGGCAAGGATGCCGAGGGAGGAGGGGGACGCGGGGGTATTTGAGGAATGGCAGAAGCGGGTAATTTTGTTGGCTCGCAAGGGCATATCTGTACTCTCAACTCGATCTACTGATTTGAATTTGGTTTGATGACGAAATTAGTATATTGCGGAATCCGATTTACTAATTTAAATTTGATTTGATGATGAAATTAGTGTATTGTTGGACTTGTTCATGCCTTCAGCGCAGTCAGTCTGTGGCCAGCTGGAAAGATCCAACTCAGAGAAGATTCTGTTTGAGTTTGTGGTGCAGTGAAAGATGCAACAGTGGGAATATTTGGAACAAAAATCTTACAGTGACATCTTGGAACAAAAATCTGAACTACACGAGTTTGTCCCCAACAGAGCAAAGTCTAGACTCTAGATTTTTTTTTGAGAAGATAACTCTAGATATATTAATTTGAGACTAGTTTTTCATTTTTATATAGGGCCCACCTATCAGCCTCATCGGACTTCCTCCGGTGGCACATCATTATCCTTCTGCTTATGAAGGGAGTATACTTGAACAAGGAATGTATACAAGAAAAAAAAAAACAATAAACTGAAGCAAGCAATCGACACAAAACACAAGGAGCAGCTGCAGCTAACTATTGGATTGGAAGCAGAGTACATATTTGCTTTATTCATCTAGTTAAATTTACGTCATTCATCTAGTTAAAAGTAGTTGAATTTACATCAGCAAGAAATATAACCGAGAGAAGAGTCATGCAATTCATCTTCTCTGATTTAAATCTGCCTGAGACGCATCATTACGGAACCCCTCTTTGCAGCTCGTCACAAGGATCTGACAGACCAAGATTTAGCCTGTCAATTCCCATTGAACAAGAATCAATCAATCCCCCAATGTGAAGCAAATAAATCACGAGATTTATCAAAGCAAGGAATGACCACACGAACTATATTCGATATTCATCAAAACATGCTGACGTACCAGTCAGAAATAGAAAGGTTAGGTCGCAGTATATGCAACAAGCTGGTGAAAGCCAAAACTCCGATCCCGCGACTAAGGCGAAGCACATGGTGTCCATGAGCTTTTTCTCTTGAATACTAGTGCAGCATAATATTTCCTCATGCGTACAAAGTGTCCATATGGAAGATACATCAAGCATCATCGCCTGCAGGAAGATGTGGAGGCATTATATTGCTGCCATTTGACGCAGAGAGAGATAGTCAGATAGATTAGTTATATTGATAGTGTTCACAAAACAAAATTACATTCATAGCATGAGGAAGGAAATCAGCGAGCCAAGAGAAAAGGGCAGAAATAGAAACATGTGTGTATTGCTATTATCTATCGTATTTCTAATAATAAGCGTGATTTTGCCACATGCCAAGTGCCAGAAAGGGTATGGGGAGAAAGGGATACAATACCCATACATACATAAACTCGCAGTTATAGATACATACCAGCTGCCATTTTGACTTTCAAGTGCTGCAGCTGCAGGGCCTGCAGCTCACATCCTCCATAGCCGTTCTGCTGAACTTGAATTGCTAGGCCACTCGATGTTGGCTGCAGGATGACCAGGGTACATGTAAACAGTGTTCCTCAACCCGGACTCTGCAACTCTTTTATTGGTTTACATCCACACACAAACTGGTTATGCTCAGGAATGCCAACCATTAGCACGACAATAATTGCGTGAATTAGTAAGTACACGAGCATGTTTGACTTTCTTGAACAAATTATATGCGGTCTCAACTTTGTCCATCTCCAACAGCTTGTTGTTCAGTTTGCTGTAAACAACTCTCCCAAGACAGAAGCCATTCCTAAGTGATTCCTCCACCACAGACACAGCAGCATCAACCTTGCCCACATTGCAAAGCCCATTTACAATATACTCGTAAATCTGTTTATCAGGTTGATATCCGCACTCCCGCATCTCTTCCCAAATGTCCAAAACAATTCCACTCTTCCCAAATTTAGCGTGCCTTTCTAGCAAAAGCTTATAAGCTTTCAAGGATATCACACAACCAGCCTTCCTACTCTTTTTGTAAATCATCAAAGCAGCATGAGGCGGTCCAAATGTACACAATGGACTGATAAATGATGTTATCATCCCAGTATTTGGCAGAACTCCTTGGGCCAACATGTCATCAAACATGTGGAGCGCATCAGCTACCCTACGACCTCTCAAAAAGGCCTTAATCATCTTGGAGTATGTGTCATTGTTTGGGGGACAATTCTTTTCCAACATATCCCTGTAATAGTTGATGCAACTGTCCAAATCCCCAACGGAAATAAAATTAAAAATAAGTGCATTGTACGCCATCGTAGTTGGACCATATCTCTCATGTACCATGTTCTCAAACTCCCTGAGTGCGTCCTCAGTCTGCCCAGCTCTTCCCAATCCCTCAATTAGATGGCAATGTGAAACCTCATTTGGAACCAGCCCATCCTCCTGCATCTTTGTCCAAACCTCCTGCAATTTATCAACACTACCAAACCTTGCCCAACCACCCATGACATCATTGTACACATCACTATCAAGACCAGGCAACTCCTTACGAGCAGCCTGCAAAAGCGAGCTAGCAAGACTAACATGTGACCTCCGGCAAAGACACCTGATGAGGACAGTAAATGCCTCCTTTCTGTGGCAGGATTTTCCAATCCCAAATCCAAATTGGTCAGTACTGAGCACCTCAACAGCCCTACTGACATGCCTGGCTGCAACCAGGCTATCAATGATGATCTCCAGCGTGGTCAGGTCTGGAAAGATGTTGTTTCTGCGCATGATCTGAAGAGCGTCATCCAGAAAATCAAAGAATTTCTTCCTCCCCAATGCCCTGATGACAATGTTGCAGGTGTGGATGGATGGGGGAGGCTTGGAGTTAGTGACTGCCCAATCGAAGAAGGTGACAGTGGAGGCACCACTGAGATCGCCGGCGTTGACAATGTTGGCAAGCACCTCTGGTGAGAGCGCCATGGCAGCACCAATGCCTGTAGAGGATAGCGCCCGGTGGAGCGCGGTGCGGCCAGGGGGCTTGCAGAGGAAGACCCCACGGAGGCGTTCTGCAGCAGATAGGAGCATGGTAGTAAGCGGTGGATCGGGGTCAGGCGGAGAGTTAGTAGAATGAATAATGGTAGGGAGTGGAGGTGGATTGGTAACAGGAGGCGAGGGGAGGAGGCGGAGGGAGGAGATGACCATGTCCTCAGCAGAGGTGGAGGTGGAGTAGTTGCGGCAAGTTTGCTGGAAGAGGAGGCGCCGAGCTGCCATCCGTTTGCCTCCTTGGCAACCCCTTCCTGCTCACAGAGACAATCCTGGTTGGAGCTAGGAAGGAAACCACCACGGGTGGCAGTTGGCTGCGAATCGTAGAGGCTTGGGAGAGACGATGAGAAGATGGAATGGCAGAGGGCTGGGGAGAGACGATGCGGATGGAAATGGCAAGAGAGAGACAGCTTGTGAACCTTGTGTCAAACACCACCGCAGGTGGCAGTACCCATGCCCATCCTTGAGGACATCCCACCTGACATGCAGCAGATGTTTGGAATTAGTCACAGGTCAAAACATAAAGGTTTAGAGCTTGCAGAAAGGTTCAAAACTTATGAACTGTGTGTCAAACAAGCACACAACTTCACCATGCTTAATCCAAGTCCTTTAATAAAAAACTTCTGATTCTCAAAGAAGGAGGGGCAAGGGGATTGATACCGAGAAAGATTTCTTCTTATTATAAGACGTGATTTGATCCGCATATGTTTGGTAAAAGAACAATCTTCTCCTTTAATCATAAATGGAATATCAAGAGCAAAAACTTGCTGTTTCGTTCAACTTTCTCATGCTAACCAGGGATGAGGAGAATTCATTTTGATCTAATCAACTGTAACTGATGGTTCTCTGTTCTTACATGAATGAGTAATTTCAATCAGATTATTCAATAAACACAGAAGCTACTAAACAGATACAATATTAAAGACCTTGCTCTGCCAGAGAATGTCCACACCCTAAAAACTGAAATCCAATTTTACCAAAGCAACATCCAATGGAAATGATTGGTGAAGGCAAGTTCTTAAAAGAACATGTTGTTTTGTTATATTGAAGCTGAAGGTCGAGAAAGCAAGAAGCACTCATTCACAACTGAAAACTACTGAAAACGGCACTCACTTGAACATGATTAGATCAATATTCCATAAACACATAACTCCATTCCCCTGCTCCCCATGTTCTTGCTCTGAATGGAAATTAGAGCTGCTACTTAACACATAAGTTTCTCATTTGTTCCAGAAACAAATATATGTTTTAATTAAAAAAGGATTTGAATCTTCAAATACTTTTAGTTAGCTAGATAGATCCTTTAATCCTACCAACCTGAGAGGAGTGACATTCATTTTGTGGAAATCATAGAAATCGCACTGTAAGCTCAGTGAGAAAAAAGAGAATGGAAATTTTAGAAACAAAGCTAGCTTCTTAAGATCAGTTTTGCAAGACTTGCACGCTTTACCAGCATGGGCTCAAGATACTTCTGCATTTTTTGCACCTGCAAGTTTGCAACTTTGGCGAGCGAGCACAATGCAGTCCATCAACCACTGAACGAATGGATTTGCTCCACCTTATGTTTCAGCTGCTTCTTGTTGTACTAGCGAAGATAAAAGATATCACTATTTCACAATCCAAGAACAATTTCACTAGCAAAATGCGATTTTTTTTTCAGAAAGAGATGTTGGACTGAAACAATTAAGATCACAACCACCACTGATGGTACCAATTTGGTTAGTTTTATTCGCTGGTCAGTCATACTGTCATAGTGATCACTGTCACCACACGCTTCAAGATACACCTTGAAACCGGGCTGCATCACGTGCGTGCACTAAAATCACAGAATATTAGTTGTTAAAGGCGGGTGGAAGAAATTTGCTTCTACTTTTTTCCCCTTGAGCATACGCTAGCGCGCAAGTTCCTATAGGATACCAGACACCCTTCTACGCTGCATTCATATGCTCAATCACAAATTCATATGTTCACAAACACCAATTACTCACCAGAGATGCAGAGAAGCCGTCAGCACTTAGCAGAGGCAAAGCAGCAGGAGCAGATGCAGGGCACCAGACCAGCGACGGCGGCGGCGGCGGCCGGCGGGCGCTGGCCACTTGGGCAGGGGCGCTGGCAGCCCGGCCACGCTGCAGCTGTGCTGGAGGGCGGGGACGCGCGGTCTAGCCGGCAGCGGCCTAGCGGAGTCCAGCTCGGCGGCGACGGCGCTCAGGCGCTCAGATGGACGGCGTCGGGCTCCGTCCGGGTTCGAGTCGAGCGTCAGGCGAGCGATATGCGAGGCCCAAGTTGGGCCGTTCTGGGCCGCCCAACACGGCCTTGTAGATTGTGAACCAGGCTGCTATTGGGCCTGGCTTTGACTCGGCTGTAAGAGAGAGCTCGTTAGTCGTTACCGTGCGGCCGCCTCACGCCGTGCTCTCGTGAATCGTCATCTCGCCGTCTCCTTCCCTCTCCACTCCATCTCTCAACGCACGAGCGCCGCCGTGTGGTGGTGGGAGTGGGTGAAAATGCCGGCGAAGCTGCACCGGAAGGGCGCCGACGCCATCGGCACGTCCAAGGCGGCCGCGGGGAAGCAGCGTCTCTACTCGGCGGCGGGCGGTGCGTACCGGCGGTCCAACTCGGGGCCGCTCCCGCTCCCCTCGGCGGGCGGCCGCGCGTCTTCGGATGGAGGTGGGTTGGTGTGGCTCACTCTTGGTCTGGCTCTGGTCGTGCGGAGTGGGACCCGGATTTGGATTTCGTTCTGCGGGGTTTGGGTGGGTCTGTGGATTGATCTGCATTTTTTGGATAATAACTTGGCCTGCTTCGCTGTTTCCGAGTCGCTGCTGCAATTGACTATTAGGATTTATTAGATTTTCTTGGTTTGTAAAAGGGCGAGAAACTAATTGTTAAGCACTAAGATTCTTGCACAATCCAAAGCAGATTAAAGTCATGTTTGAATACTACGAACTTCGTCAGATATCTTTGAATACTTTAGCATCAGCCAGCGCTTTGATTAAAGGCAGTGGCGGAGCTCGTCAATTTCGACGCCTAGGGCCACTATCAAAGAATACATATCGTCTGCGACGAATCAAGATCACCTGCACCAAGTCTAATATCGATAGACAATAAAAACAACTTAGAAATACGGACATTGAGATGAATATCTCAATTTCAAGCTTAAATCCACAACATAATAATGGAACATGAATGTGGATAAAAATAATCCACGCTCAGACATCTATGGTGCGTTTGCTAGAGAGCATGAGAATAGAATGGCTATATTTTTATGTTTGGTTAGAAGGATAGATTAGTTTTATTTTTACAGTTGATTAGACGGATAGGACGATGGTGGATAACAAATTAGATAACACCATTAGGCCCACATATGTTATACATGGATCTAACACCAATTCCTACGCATCTTCATCTATACAGCTGGGATTGGGAACGTGAGAGCACCTAAAGCAAGAGATGAGAGAGGATGGTAGAGGCAATCAATGGCAATGGCTATATTTAGGCTAAAAAATGATGACTAGTACTCATGTTTTCTAGTCCACGAGTAGGGCCATGGCCCTAGTGGCCCTAGTTGGAGATCCGCCCCTGATTAAAGGTACATCTTTGAAGACTTTAGCATCAGCAAGCACTTGGATTAAAGGTTGCAATTAGCTTCAGTTGGAAGACAGGAAACTGAAAAAAGCTATCTATGAATATAGTACAATATAATCAACCAAATCGGATCAATTAACATGTTTAGCTAATAACCCATAATGTCAGTCCATAACTATAGCACTTAACCTGTCCCATCCATGATGGCACTCCGTAACTAAAGCCTACATATACGCCTATCTAATTTGTAATATAAGTGGGTAGTTCACACTTCCTCATCAGCTTACATTTTTGGATTAAATTAGTTGGTCCGTATAATGGGCTAGTGCGCTACATTGACTTATTATTACAACTTGAGTGCGCCCTGACAATATGCAGATGGAAATTGCTTGGCCTTGCAGCTTGGTTCCTCTTATTTAATCCAAGACTGGCTGCTGGACAA
This sequence comes from Bothriochloa decipiens, assembly GCA_023333625.1. NCBI lineage: Eukaryota > Viridiplantae > Streptophyta > Magnoliopsida > Poales > Poaceae > Bothriochloa > Bothriochloa decipiens. The sequence continues at coordinate 8,822,311 of CM041647.1, forward strand.
CACCAACGTCATGAGCAGCATCGGCTCCCATCCACAGAAGCACATCGGAGAGGAGAGCTAAGCCATGGAGGCCACGGCGCTGAGCTTGGGCAAGTCCGTGCTGGATGGAGCGCTTGGTGTAACACCTCTAGTGTTATTGCTTAATTGCATTGCATAACATGTGCATAAGTACCATTTATTTATTTTTTTATGGCATAATAATTGTGGTAAAGTTTAAATTTCAAATTCAAATTCAAATATTGAAAAACCTAATTTCAAAAATATTGAGAATTTGGCTATGGGCCCAAAAGCAAAAGTGTAGTTCCAATTATTTTGAACAACTTTTGTATTGGGAATTTTTCAAGTTCCAATATAAAATTTTAAGCTTTTGAAAAAGGGGAAAATTTAACCTATTGCTACAGTAACCCGACCTTCTCCTTTCTTCTCTCCCCTGTTCACCTTCGATGCCGTGGCCGTCGGGGGCCTTCCCAGCCCGGCCACGCGACGAGCCACGTGGGCAGCGTCGCGAAGGCGCCTGCCACCTCACCACGCCGACCAAGTCCCAGCCGGCCGCCCCAACTTCTCTTCCTCCTCCTTTTCTCTCCCCTGTGAGTCGCCCGCCATCACGTCGTCCCTCAATTCACCCACACTGCTCATCCATTTTTCAATTCGCCTCGTCCACAGCTTCACCACAAGTTGCTCTTCCTTCCTGACCCACCCGTGCTCCAAGTCGTTGCAAGGTGAGCTCCCTAGCCACGCCGCCGCCATGGCCGCTGAAAGGATCAAGATGCCCAAGAGGGGGGGTGAATTGGGCTAATTCT
>CM041647.1:8823120-8845634 GCA_023333625.1 Bothriochloa decipiens
TTGTCATCAATCATCGAAACCACATTAAAGGGGCCTAGATGCTTTCAGCCGCCATGACCGCGAGCTCGGTCTCGCCGTGGCCCCAACTCCCCACCATGGCATCGTCCTCCATTTTCGTAGATTTAGGGCCGCCTTGGCACCTTGGTGCTCACGCGCACGCGTCCCGACCGCCTTCCTCGCCAGAGCCGGCGAACTCGCCGCTGCCGCCGCCTATTCTGCCGCCGGAGCCGCTGCTTGCGCCGTCGCCCTAGCTCGATGCCCTAATCCATCCAACCATCTAGCCCATCGTGTGCGGAAGGACGAGGGAAGCACTGTGGTGCCGGTTCCGTCGCCGAACCCTCGCCGGCGTCGAGCTCCAGCCCGTCGAACGGCCGCTCCCATGCTCTGGGTCACGACGACGTGGGGCCGGTTGAACACGGGCCCCAGCCTTCAGGCCGCGTCGCACGCGCACGCGCGCGCTCGCGTGGACCACGTCGCTGCCGCTGCCGCGTTGCTGGGCCGACCTGCCTCGCGCTGGGCCGCCGCTCGCGCGCTGCTGATGCCGCTGCTGGCCCGCTCGTCGTGCTGGGCCGCGCGCACGCGCCGCGCCGCGGGACGAGCCGGCCAAATCGGCCCGTGTGCCTGTTTTTTTTTAAATGATTTTCAGTTTAGATTTGACTTAAAATTTAAAAATTCATAACTTGAGCTAGAAAGGTCCAAAAATGGTGAAACTAGTTTTGTTAGTTTTGTTTTATTGTGATCTACATGATGAAGTCATAAAAAAATTTTAGTTTGATAAACTTATTTATATAGCTTTTATTTATTAAAAGAAAAGCCTTTTTAACTAAAATTAATAACTAGAGTTGTATTTATCCAAAAATTATGAAACCAAGTTTATTAATTTTGTCTTGGTATTCTCTAGCTAATAGGAAGGTTAACTCTGCGGTTTGACCATTTTCTTTATTTAGTCTTCTTTTTAGTACATGAAATGTTATGTTTTAATTGTATTTCTTCATATCTAGTGATTTATCATACATGATATTTTATGTGTTTAATTTAATTAAAGTAAGATCTTAGATGCAGGTGTTAGGTTTTTAATTGAAGATGAATTGTTATATGTTGAGTTATGTAGTTTTGGTAAGTGGGTTTACTTTATATAAGAAAAGTAAAATATTTTTGTTTTAATGATTCGAATAGAGCTGGAAAACTTGATAAACGAGTGTCTAGTGATATGGTTTGATCAACTTGTTCTCATAAGCATCATGTCATCATCACCATTATCACTTATGCATTCATAATGCTCATTCTATGCATATGCATGCAATAGGTGTGCCCACGGGAGTGACCCTGTTGGAGTTCGAGGGAACGTGCCCGCAGGAGCCGGAGAATCCTCTGAAGCAGAAGGTTCAGGTGGTCAAACCCAACGCCAGAGAGGAGGTCGTTCTTGAGTGCTCGCTGCATGAACCCGCAACATTTGTGAAAGGCAAGCCCCGGAGTATTTTAACCTCCTAACTTTTTATAATTTACTAAATATGCTATGTTTGTTGCATTAAGTTATAGGAGTTGATTTGGAACCCTTGCTGCATATACACCCTTCCTTGTCCAGTTTATTATCCTTTAAATCCTAATAATATGATACCGTAGTATTGCTTAGCTATGCTTAAAAGGTAGAAGTCGAGTGATTATTAATCACTTACAAGAATTAGGATGATGGTTCATGATTGGCTATATGTGCTATCGTGCAAATAACCATATGGATCTAAATCGACGGTAAGGCAGAACATGGAAGTTACAAGATCGACGGACCTTGTTAAATGAAGTGTACCGTCGTGCCGATTAATCACCTTCAAGGAATGGAGCCTTTCTTTGTCATGTTGAACAGTGCCTAGCACTTAGCTGGCTGGATCTGAGGTTATCCGCCGCGAAGCCTAGTAGCTCAACTCAGGCCGGAAATCGAGAAGTATCAAGTGCTCACTACTGGGGTGGTATGTACATACTAGCCATCATGTCTGTAAGTCCAGCGGCACGGTGGTACCCAGATGAGGACCATGTCCGTAAGTCCCGTATCAGGTGAGTTAAAATTCCTGACCTGGCTTGGTGACCCCCATGGGAGTAAGGCGCTGCTTGGATCCGCGATTCTTGAGTTGTACCAACGGTGTTCTATGGCTACCCTTAGCGGGGCTTGCCGGGAGAGTGTTAGGAATATTTTTCCAGCTGGGTAGTAATTGATTCGAATCGCCATCGTCTCCTGGATAGTGAGAAGCTTGACAGGATTATCTCCATACTTGAAAACATTAAATTGCTTGGATGGTTAATGATACTTCATGAGATAGCTATTGATGAACCTAATATGGTTATGTAATTCTCTTCTCTTTTTGCTTGTTTAGCACAGGGGCAAACATAGATGACAGGTTAATGAATATTAACTTGATGCTAATAATAATATGGTTACTCTCCTCACTTAAGGATTTTTATGCAAAATGAGTGAGCCAAACTCCACCTATAATAACCTTGCATAATCCTTGAAGTCTTTATTTTGGTTTATGATGGGTAAGTCTTGTTGAGTACAATTGAGTACTCAGGGTTTATTTCCTCTTGTTGCAGATGGCATATCCTATAATGGTTGCTGCAAATACTGCCTTCTCCCTGCCGGGAATGAAGATTAGACCATTGGGCATGGTCTCTACTAGTCCCCTTATCTTATATTGCTTTTGTAGGATGTGAACCAAAACTGGCAATGTAATCTTTAAACTATGGATTTGGTTTTAAAACTATGATGCTTCCGCTACTTTATATTTTGGTTTGTAATAACTAAAGTGTACTCTGATATTATGTAATCAATGTAGATTATCTATGAAATGTGGTAACATATGATGTGGTTATGCTGAATTACTATGATCTTGGTTTGTTGCGAGTTGGTTTGAAATCCTTCGTGATTTCGTTGGACTACCGGGTTTATATAAGTGAAAGTATGTGAGTGTCAACGTGTTAGCGGGGACATCCGTACTTGATCTTGTATAAATTGGGCGGTTCTGTGACACTTGGGTACGTCAAATCTGTTGTAGTGGAGGAGGTGGCCTTGCAGCTCGGCGTCCAGCGCGACCATGCTTTCATTAGGGAAGAGCTCGAGATGATGCGTGCTTTCCTGAGGGCCGCGCATGACCAGCGAGGCGACCACCAGGTGCTCATGACTTGGGTGAAGCAAGTCCGTGATGTGGCCTATGATGCCGAGGATACCCTCCAGGATTGTTCGATTCATCTCAAGAAGCCATCATGGTGGCGCCGCCCTAGCACGCTGCGGGAGCGGCACCGCATCGCTAAGAAGATGAAAGAGCTGAGAGGCAGGGTTGAGGATGTGAGTCAAAGAAACCAGCGCTACCAACTCGTCAAGGCCTCTGGCTCCAATCCTGAAGATGGCTCTGAGGTATCCGGTGCAGCAGCAATGTCAGGCATGGAAGAAGCACTGCTGCAGTAGAACAAGTCCACAGCGGATCTCATTTGGCTGATCAACAAGAAGGATCAGGACCTTAGATTGATCGGTGTATGGGGAACAAGTGATGTTCTCGTGGAGAAATCCGTCGTCAAGAGAGCATATGATGGACTCAAAAGGGACAGGAAGTTCCAGTACCACGCCTGGATCAGTATGGTCTGCAATCTCAATACAACAGCGATTCTACATGATATTGTGATGCAATTTGCTGTAGATTCCCTCAAGGAAGAAACAAAGAAACATACATCAGTTCCTGAAGCTCAAGATCTGTGAAAATTGTGAGTGGCCAAGGAAGATAATTTGGCTGATGAGTTTAGGAAATTCTTCAGTGAGAAGAGTTACCTGATTGTGGTTAATGGCCTATCCACTATGGATGACTAGGACCAGATCAGAACATGCTTCCCGACTAACAAGAAAGGAAGTCGACTCCTAGTGTGCACCGAGCATGTAAAAGTTGCAAGCTTGTGTGTTGAGCCATCGACTCTGCTACCGGAGTACAAGCAGTTGTTCCCTGATAAAGCCCTCTACGTTTTCTATGACAAGGTATATTCAGATCCCCTTCTTCTCTATTAATATATGTCTGACATGTTCTTGTCAATGTTTTTTAAGAAAAAATGTAATATTCAGATCCCTAAAGTAATCTCATTTTGATCTAGTTTGTGGAATAATTTGCTGCTGGTCTTGCATCTGCAACTGGAGACCAATGTCAGTCAAGGCTGCAGCTTGATGACTGGGAAGGGTTGAACAACAGTCAAGCTGTAGTATGAGAACATTAGACTCTAGTAGTAAGGACACAGATTTTTGGTAGGCTATTGTGTCCTTTGGCTAGTAAATATGGCAGGCTTATCCTGCTACTAGTACAGTAGAGTTAGGCTGCATTTCAGCAGCACAACTTCCTGGTTTCAGTTCACACTTGAACTAAAGCTACCCCTCTGTATAAATACATATCCATGGTAATGGAATAAATCAGTTCAGTTACCACAACCAAAGGGCAAAGCCTTAGCCAACGCTGAGCTCTTGTAGTGTATGTGTGTGCTGTTCTCAAGAGTATCACAGCAGCACCAACGTGTTGTGTGTGTGCTCAGGGTCTTCTTCTACCTCTAGCCATAGTGAGTGAGTGTGTGGGTGTGCCGGTGAGCTTACTGCTCACCTGTGCAGGGATCCTAGGGACTAACAAGTGGTATCGGAGCCGTATAGGTTGCTGCATCGCTTGGACTAACCGCTAGTGATGGCAGGTGACAATGGCTCATCAATGGGCGCCGGAGGCGGTGATGCTGTGGTTGCCCAGCCACGACATGAGGTCATTTTTCGCACTGTGTGGGAGGTCAGCGGCACAAGTTGGCCAATGCTGACTCGCACCAACTATGGCGAGTGGGCGGCGGCCATGAGATACAAGCTCAGAGCTCGGCGGCTCTGGACTGCAATTGAGACTGGCACCGACAACGAAGATGACGACGTCACAGCCATGGAGGCGCTACCGACGTCCACGCCGACCGAGTACCATGAGGCCATGGGGGCGAAGAAGTCAACGAAGGAGGCATGGGAGATGCTTGCCTCTTTCCGCATCTGTTCCGAGCGGGCGAAGAAGGCGAAGGCGCAGCAGCTGAGAAGGGAGTTCGATGACCTCAAGTTTCGCCATGACGAGACGGTGGAAGACTTCGCACTCCGGCTGTAGTCCCTGGCTAGCTAGCTAGCAACTTTTGGCAAGGCCATGGACGAGGAGGACGTCGTCGCTAAGCTCCTGCGTGTCGTCCCAGCCAAGTACGCCTAGCTTGCGCTCTCGATTGAGACCATGCTGGACCTGTCCACCCTCACACTTGAGGATGTGACGGGCGGCTACGGTCGGTGGAGGACCGCTCAAACACGCTAATGGACAAGGACAGTAGCAAACTGCTGCTGACAGAGGAGGAGTAGGCTGCCCAGATGGGAAGCTTCCTCCAGCCGCGGTGGCGGTGGCAAGCACCGCAGCAAGGCTTCTTCGTAGAAGAAGAAGAAAAGCAACCCCAACGCCTGCCGACACTGCGGGAAATCAAGCCACTAGGCAAAGGAGTGTCCGACCAAGAAGGAGAGGAAGGCTGAAGCTCATTTGGCGCAGGCTGATGATGATGATGAGGCCACTCTCTTGATGGCCACGTTCTGTGCACTGCAAGATGTTGAGGTCAAGGAGAAGGGAGAGGTGATGGCGGTACAGGAGCATGGCAAGGCTCTAAAGGTTGTCAGCCTTGATGAGCCGTGTGCCCAAGTCCACCTTGGACGTGTGGGCAGCGAGTAGGAGCAGCGGTGGTACCTGGACTCCGGCGCCAGCAACCACATGATCGGTTCCAAGGCAGCCTTCTCCGAGCTCGACGAGACCGTGACTAGCACGGTGAAGTTTGGTGACGGCTCAAGGATGGCGATCCGTGGGCAAGGCACCATCATCTTTAGGTGTCACAACGGCGAGCACCACGTGCTGACGGATGTGTATTACATCCCGCAGCTGTGTTCAAGCATCATCAGCATTGGGCAGTTGGACGAGCGCGACAGCAAGGTAAATATCAAGGATGGCATCCTCAAGATAAGGGACCGGGGGCAGCGGCTTCTTGCCAAGGTGAAGAGGTCCCAGAACCAGCTGTACCTACTCGACTTGAAGGTGGAGCACCCCATCTGCTTGGCTGCACAGCGCACGAAGGAGGCATGGCTCTGGCACGTCCACTACGGCCATCTCAGCTTTGACGTCCTCAGCAAGCTGGAGAAGATGGTCCAGGGGCTGCCTCATATCGAGCACGCAGGCGAGCTGTGTGACAGCTGCCTGGCCGGGAAGCAAAGGAGGTCGCCATTCCCGAAGATGGCGAAGTATCGCGTAGCTAAGGCCCTAGAGCTGGTCCACGGTGACCTATGTGGGCCAATCACACCGGCGACACATGGAGGCCGCAAGTATTTCATCTTGTTGGTAGATGACTGCAGCCGGTTCATGTGGCTGCAACTTTTGACCAGCAAGAGTGAAGCAGCGGAGGCGATCAAGAACTTCAAGGCACACGCGGAGGCGGAGAGTGGCAAGAAGTTACGCGTGCTGCAAACTGATCGTGGCAGTGAATTCACTTCTATGGAGTTCGCTGCGTACTGTGCGGAGAAAGGTGTGGGGCGCCACCACACCGCGCCGTACACATCGCAGCAGAATGGCACGGTGGAGAGGCTCAATCAGATTGTTTTTGGCATGGCAAGGTCGATGATGAAGGCCAAAAAGATGCCGACAGAGTTCTAGGGCGAGGCGATGACCACGGCGGTGTTCATCCTCAACCGTGCACCCACCAAGGCCCTGAAGGGCAAGACACCATTTGAGGCTTGGCATGGATGCAAGACGAATGTCTCCTTCCTAAGGACTTTTGGTTGTGTTGGTCATGTCAAGAACACAAAGCCCCACCTCAGCAAGTTGGAGGACAGAAGCACACCCATGGTGCTACTAGGCTACGAGGAGGGCAGCAAAGCCTATAGGCTGTATGATCCCAAGAGAGGCAAGGTGGTGATCTCTAGGGATGTGGTGTTCGATGACATGGCAGCTTGGGACTGGGAAGACTCAGGCTTGGGGGAAGCTGTTGGTGTCAGCGGCACATTTACCATTGAACACTTGGTGATCCAAGGAGGAGGAGATGCTGGAGAGAAGGCTTCTGCTGCTGGAGCGCAAGCCGCTGCTGTTTCTGCTGCTAGAGAGCAGGCTGCTGCTGCATCTGCTGTTGGAGAGCAGACTGGTGCAGCTGGACAGCAGTCTCTACCACCACCAGCGCACTCGACTCCACCACAGTCCCCTGCGACAACAGGATAGGGGACACCACCACTGCAGTTCGCTTCGCCACCCACCAACATTGACGACTACGTGGATGCTTTCCACGATGGCGAGGATGTCCGTTTGAGACGGGTGGACAACATCATCGGCGAAGGGGAAGCTCCTGGTTGGCCACTCGGCTCCTTGATGACCCGGAGCTGCTCCTTGTCAGTGCAGAAGAGCCATCAATGTTCACAGTGGCTGAGCGCGACGTGAATTGGTGTCGAACGATGTTGGAGGAGATGAGGGTGATCGAGGACAATGGAACATGGAAGCTGGTGGATCCACCAGCAAACTGCAGACCAATTGGGCTGAAGTGGGTCTACAAGGTGAAGCGAGATGAGTGTGGCGCCATTGTCAAGTACAAGGCCCGGCTTGTTGCCCGCGGCTTTGTGCAGCGTGAGGGCATTGACTTCGAGGAAGTTTTTGCTCCGGTGGCACGAATGGAGTCTGTTTGCTTGTTGTTGGCCATGGCAGCAGCGAAGGACTGGCGTGTTCATCACCTGGATGTCAAATCAGCCTTCCTCAACGACGAGCTGACGGAGACGACCTTCGTCAAGCAAGCTCCAGGCTTTGCCGTGAAGGAAGAAGAGCACAAGGTGTTGCGGCTGCGCAAGGCTCTTTATGGGCTGCGGCAGGCCCCTCGGGTGTGGAACGCCAAGCTGGATACCACCTTGGGTGAGCTTGGGTTCACTCGCTGCGCCACAGAGCACGCTCTTTACACGTGGTGACGGGAGAAGGAGGAGCTCATCGTCGGCGTGTATGTGGACGACTTGATCGTCACAGGAGCGCGTGCGGAGGACATCGACGGCTTCAAGCGTGAGATGGCTGCTCGTTTCAAGATGAGCGATCTCGGCACACTCTCCTACTACCTCGGCATTGAGGTGAGGCAGGGGAAGGAGCACATCTCCTTGGGCCAGCGCGCCTACGCGGAGAAGTTGCTGGAGCGCAGCGGCATGGCTGATTGCAAGCCGTGTGCGACTCCAATGGAGGAGCGGCTGAAGCTAAGCAAGCACAGCACCGCTGCGAAGGTGGACGCGACGCGCTACCAGAGCATCGTCGGCGGGCTGTGCTACCTCACACATACTAGGGCGGACATTGTGTTCACGGTTGGTATGTTAGCCGTTTCATGGAGGACCCATGTGAAGACCACTGGACAGCAGTGAAGAGGCTGCTACGCTATGTCAAGGGGTCACTTGATCAAGCGATCATCTTCCCCAAGCAAGGCAGCAAAGGTGGGCTGAGGCTCACGGTCTTCAATGAGGCACCCCCCAAGGAAGTTGAGCCGGAGCTCACTGTTTTCAGCGATGCAGACATGGCGAGCGACATTGATGGTCGATGGAGCACCTCCGGTGTGCTCATCTTCCTTGGAGCAGCGCCCATTGCTTGGCAATCACTAAAGCAAAAGATTATGGCGTTGTCAACATGTGAGGCGGAGTATGTTGCAGCAGCCACGGCGGCGTGCCAGGCTGTTTGGTTACACCGATTGTTGGGCGAGCTGACTGGCAAGGAAGCTCACCCGCCAGCCCTGTGGACAATCAGCCCGCCATCGCCCTTGCAAAGAATCCAGTCCTCCACGATCGTAGCAAGCATATCAACAGTCGTTTTCACTTCATCCGTGATTGTGTCGACGGAGGACAGATTGTTCTGGAGTTTGTCGAAACCGGACGACACCTCGCAGACATCCTCACCAAGCCACTTGGACGTCTTCGGTTCATGGAGCTGAGGGCCAAGATTGGGATGGTGAAAATCAAGCACCAGCAGCAAGATTAGGGAAGAATTGTGGAATAATTTGCTGCTGGTCTTGCATCTGCAACTGCAGACCAATGTCAGTCAAGGCTGTAGCTTGATGACTGGGAATGTGAAACTACAGACCAAGTTTGAAGGGTTGAACAGCAGTCAAGCTGCAGTATGAGAACATTAGACTCTAGTAGTGAGGACACAGATTTTTGGTAGGCTATTGTGTCCTTTGGCTACTAAATATGACAGGCTTATCTTACTACTAGTACAGTAGAGTTAGGCTGCATTTCAGCAGTACACCTTCCTGATTTCAGTTCACACTTGAACTGAAGCTACCCCTCTGTATAAATATGTATCCATGGTAATGGAATAAATCAGTTCAGTTACCACAACCAAAGGGCAGAGCCTTAGCCAATGCTGTTCAGTTACCACAACCAAAGGGCAGAGCCTTAGCCAACGCTGAGCTTCTGTAGTGTGTGCGTGTGCTGTTCTCAAGAGTATCACAGCAGCACCAACGTGTTGTGTGTGTGCTCAGGGTCTTCTTCTACCTCTAGCCATAGTGAGTGAGTGTGTGGGTGTGCTGGTGAGCTTGCTGCTCACCTGTGCAGGGATCCTAGGGACTAACATAGTTCAACCTCTCAGTTCTCACATAATTAAATTAATGTAACGGACTTAGTTTTTTATATAAATGTAATGAACTTATTAACTTAGTTCCTATGTACCAACCTTCTTGCACATCTAGATTAACAGACTGCTCCACATTAGATCTAGTATTGTTGAAGAAAGAAATTTACATGGGATAGAAAATTATTACATAAACATTTCCAATATTCTTTTTTTAAAAAACATAACCTCAACATTGCCTTGAAATAGAAAGCAACACCTAACTTGTGTGTTTGTACTTTAGAATTCACAAGACATAACATATTCAATGGATCCGGGGCCTAGCTCAACCACAGAGACTATCGATGACAGTAGCTCTGGGAATGGAAAGTATCTCAGTCGCATGGAGACAAATTTAACTGCTTTCAAGGAATATAAGCTCATCGGACGAGAGAACGAGAAGTCAAAAATTCTCAAGTTGATTTCAAATGAAGTTAGCCAAGATTTCGAGATCATCTCTATATGGGGAATGGGTGGTCTTGGCAAAACCACACTGGTTAAAGATGTCTATCAAAGCCAAGAGCTCAGCACTATGTTTGACAAGCGTGCATGTGTCACAGTAAAGCGACCTTTCGATCGTACAGAAGTTCTCAATAGTTTAGCCGAGCAACTAAGTAGTCAGAAGAAATGGAACCATGACATTTTAGATGGAAAAAAATACTTGATTGTTCTTGATGATTTATCTACCACCAAAGAAGAAAAAGATGCATATGACCTCTTCACAGAGAAGGTATTTTTAGCTGTCATATAAAATGTTGGGAATTGCTTTTGTGAACCATCCAGTTCTTTCTCTCGCCAGTCAATGTTGTTATACACTACTAACTCTTGCTCCAACTGATTTATATATATTGAAATAATTAACTAGTAGGAGTAGTGGCTTGTTTCGTACAAATAATTCTTCATATGAATAATCATGGCGCATAATCGAGTAGTTGAAGAATAATTGAAAAGAGGGCAAAATGAACTAAAAGAGTCTAGCCGATAACTTTTCCTCATGGTAACCATGGCATATAATTGAGATGCAAAGCATATATCTCTAGACTCTATGGTAACTTGAGCTATTTACTTTTATTTGTTTCAATCTTTTCCCAAACATTTATGTACGCCGAGTGTGTCCACCAACACATACCATCATTATCATCAGACATCGCCACAAATATCATATAAGACGCACACATCAGTTCATTTTGTAAACTGAACTTGACAGACTGTGGACTATTAAGCGTTAGGTGGGATGGTTACTAATGAGGCTTCACGCATGGACACTCAAGTGATGTTGTCTTACTTTTAGGGAAAAAACATAATTACTGCATTCTACTATCACGTCCAATTTGTGTAATTTAATCATGTTCAGTTCAAAAATCAGCATGATATGATGCCAGCTTCCAAACTATGAGCAAGCAATACATGATAAACTTTTCTCTGGTTCTTAATTAGCAGTGATCATGGCAGAAACTTTGATGTTATCTAATTTGTTCTACATAATAAAGAATATGCATTTTACAGGGTGACGTCTGACTTATGGTGGGTCTAAAGCAACTGACAGACATGGTCCTGACAGGAATGGTTTATATGAAACATACGGCCTTGTAAAAGGAACCAAACCAACAGCTAAACAGTATAGATATATAATTATTGGAAAAAAAAACATAACCTAGCTTGAAAGGACCTACCTTTTTCAAGTCTCTGTGTAGCAACTAATTATGCAGTTAACCTTTGTTCAGGTATTTTGGGAATAGTTTCTCATGATCCTCAAATAATATAATGCAGACATCTATCTTTAAGGCCAAAAAAAACAATGTACAGTAATCACTTTAAGAAAAAAGAAATACTAGTATTTATCCCTTAACAATTCTGTTATATGCGCTGAAATTTGAATCAATTTCAGGTATTTGGGAAGATTACAATTTTAAATGAGCAGTGCCCTGAGTTGTACGAGGTGGCTGAATTGATTATGAAGAAGTGCAAAGGACTTCCCCTTGCAATAGTGACCATAGGTGGCTTCTTGGCAAAGCAACCAAAAACTCCTATGGAGTGGAAAAAATTGAATTCACATATTAGTGCTGAGTTGGAAATGAATCAAGGGCTCAGAAATATTTAAAGTGTCCTGAATAAGAGCTACGATGGTTTGCCTTATCATCTGAAACCTTGTTTCTTATATCTATCTATCTTTCCTGAAGACCAAGATATTAAACGAAACCGCTTGGTGCGCCGGTGGATTGCTGAGGGTTACTCTACAGAGGTGCTTGGTAAGCCTTTGATAGAAACAGCTGAGAGCCACTTCATGGAACTCATTGACAGGAGCATGATACTACCAAATAAAACAACATATTTCAGCAAAAAAAAGTAATCAACTCTCGTCAAGTCCATGATCTCATGCGTGAAATCAGCATCTCAAAGGCGACAGAGGAAAATCTTGTATTCAGGCTGGAAGAAGGTTGCAGCAAAAACACAATTGGGATGGCACGCCACCTTAGTGTAAGTGCCAATTGGAAGGGAGATGAGGCTGATTTGGAGAGCATGGTGGATGTGTCTCATATACGATCGCTAACGGTGTTTGGAAAATGGAGGCCATTTTTCATTTCTGACAAGATGAGGTTCCTGCGTGTTTTGGACCTGCAAGACACTAGGCATCTATGCAATCATCACCTTGAGCATATTGGGAAGTTGGTTCACCTAAGGTATCTTTCTCTAAGAGGTTGTGAAGATATCTATCACCTTCCAGACTCTGTGGGTAACATGAGGCAACTCCAGACACTAGATATTAGATGCACATTTATCACCGTGCTGCCGAAGACCATCGTAAAACTTAAGCAGCTGCAGTATCTTCACCTTGGTGGCATAAGAGCTGGTCGTCGTTATTTCCTTCGTAGACTGAAGAGTAATTGTGCGGCATTCTGCTCTTGTCAGCCTACATACTATGATAGTGATATGGAGAAGACCTGGCGTGATAGGTGCGCTGATTGCTGGTATGTTGCCATGCCTGGCTTAGCAACACCTCTTGTAAGTGCTACTCCTGTGCCGAGAGGTGCGGGGAATCTGAAGGCCCTGCGCACACTAGGTGAAGTTGACATCAGAAGTGGGAACGCCCTAAAGGAAATAGAAAAGCTTACTCAGTTGTGCAAGCTGCAGGTCACCGGTATCAACAAGAAAAATTGTCATGAGTTCTGTTCCGCTCTTGAGGCTCTCAGCTGCCTGGAATCATTGTCAATATCTTCATCAGGGAATCAAGGTGATTTATGTTACCTTTCAGATGCTGTATTCTCACCTCCTGAAAACCTCCGTACCCTCATGCTGATCGGCGATCTGGGCAAAATGCCAGCATGGATCATGCACCTCCGGAACCTCGTGAAGGTAAGACTATTTTGTACCTGGCTAGCGGATTCTGATGGCACCATTCAACTCCTTGGCAATCTACCAGGTCTAGCCATCCTAACACTAGCCGAGTACACATTCAAAGTTCAAGTGCTCTGTCTCAATTTCATGTCGGGGGCATTCCCAAGTCTAGTGGCGCTGGAGCTTTCTAGCACGCAGACGCGAGACAGGTGAGATCAAATCTGTGGAGTTCAAACAAGGAGCAGCGCCTAAGCTTGAGATGCTCAAGTTTACATATGATGTCGTTGTAATAATAGTCAACGATGGGTTGTTTTCTGGGCTAGCATCCCTCCCAAGCCTCAAGAAATTTCAGCTGGGCATCCACAACTTTGAAGGCAATGAAGCGTTCGTGGAACATGTGCGGACCCAGCTTGCTCAGAATCCAAACCGGCCCGCTTTGATAAAAGAATGGTAATTTCTCTAGCACCACTGCAGAAGCTCATTTATCACAGCAGGACTTGTACCCTCTATATTTTCCATTTTGTTTGAACAATCCATGCCTCTGTCTATGTCTGTGTCTGAACATTTCTCCATTTCTCTTAGTAATCCTGTAGTAGTGAACAACTGTCCATGTCTGTATCTGAACAATTCTCAATTCCTACGGTTAATGCATCTGTCCCAATTCTCTTTTGTGTGTGAAACAACAGATTAATCGGTGGGTTTCAGCCTCTGTTGCTTTCAGCTTGGTAATTGTAATTGTACTACAAAGGCTGATGTCTTAGATATAATAAGGGATTGCGTCAGTGCATTCTATTGGCACACAATACCTAATACTGTTCGTTATGATGAAATCAGATTGCTGCACCGTGCCCAGTTTCCAGTGAGGATTTCTATGCTTTACTTTTAAAAAAAGGATTTATATGCTTCTTGCCCGTGAGCTTTTCAAGTTTCTTGAATGGGCAACAGTAGTTTCTTTTAACAACGTGAAAAGCATACAATTCACTATCAGACTGCTCGGAAATGCTTGCTGCAGCAACCAGCAGTTGGAGTAGCAGAAGCGCGCAGGCCAGCATGTGTGTTAGATTTAACTTGTTGGAATAACAAGGAAAACATGACTATATGTATTTGCAACCGAAATAAATCCGTGTGTCTTGTACAACCATCTGCTTGCCTCGCGCACAGCGCGGCACAGCGCAGCTCAACTTTCAAATCAAAAAGAAAAGAAGAACAGCGCAGGACTATGGGCCGGATGCAGAGAGAAATTGTTAAGCGGCTCGTGGGCCGCAACAATGAATCGCGACATGCCCTTTCGCAGTTGCATGCGACAGGTTATGTTTCCGGAGATTATTTCGTTTTGCTGACAACGTAGCAGATGCATAGCTATACTATATACTGTCGTGTTGGGCATAGGCATGGACGCCTACACGCGCATCTATCTTTATCTTTATCTTTATCTGTACATGTAGCGGTCAATTCATCAGCGTGGAAAACTGGAAGTGATGCCATCCACTTTATAGGCTGCCGTTCTTGCTGACAGATGCACCATGCACCCATCGGCAATCTACCAGGCCAGACCCAGCCATTCGAAATTCAAAGGCTCCGTCTCAATTTTGTAGCGGAGGTATTCCCGAGTCTAGTGGCGCTGGGCCTTAATTTCTAGCTCACAGACAACCCCAGACAGAGGTGAGATCGAATCAGTGGAGTTCAAACAAGGAGCAGCACTTAAAGCTTGAGGTGCTCAAGTTTGTACAACATAAAGAGCTTGTTTGACAAAGAATTTAATGGAAGCGCGACAAACAAGCAAACAAGGTGACATGACATAAGATTTTAAGTAAAGAGCACACATGTCAAAGTATCAACACACGAGCACATGAGAGTATCATGCAATACATGGAAGCAAACGTGAATGCATAGCGCATAAAGTACAAATCCCCTCACATGGCTCTACCCCTATCTGACATACACATCACCTCCCCCTTTGGCGTCAAGCACCAAAACCTTAAGGATGAACCGAGAGGTCGAAGCAGACGAGTCAGGCACAGTGGTGTGCAGTGAGATCTCAGAACCGTGACGCTATCTGCTCGTCGTTGGTCACCAGGTAGTCTCAGGCAACTGGGTCTCTATAGCTGACTTGGTTTCAGGTGCTGTGGTCTGACCCACTGACACTGTAGGAGTACCTGTAGCCTCTGAAACTGAAGTATATAGTGGACACTGACTCTTAAGGGATTTGTTGGGGCTCAGACGACCCGACTGAAGAAGGTGAACTCTTTGTAGTCCCTGTCTCCGAAGCTGCTGGAGTAGACACAGGCACTCGAGTGAAAGGTGGTGCCAGCTCGCCCGTGATCTCACTGTGTGCCAAACCTGAACCCAGTGTAGTGAAGGGCCGTTGAAGCTGAACCTGAGGCAACGAGGACGCAAACTGCTGCGGGTAGAGACCACATTGTCCTGGAAGTCCATTGGATTGTATAGCAGGGACACTGGGTGTCTGTAGAGGAGCTGGAGGAACCTGCAGTACAGGAGGAATGAACGCTGGCGGTGGCACGCCTGTGTGTTGAAGCAAGTGCTGTTGTAGTGCCATGATCATCTGCCTGTCATGAGCCATCTGTAGCTTTAATTGGTCCTGGCGAGCTTGTATCCCAGCAAACAAGGACATCATTTGTGAATGGTGCTCCTCTCGGACTCTGGCCTGGCGCTGCAGCTCCTCTGCCTGTCTCTGCTGCTCAGCTTCCAGACGCTTAGCCTCCATTAGGGTGAAGAATCTGTTGTCACCGTAGGACGATGCCTGAGGAGCTGAACTCGAACCACCCGAACCACCAGCGTCTGAGTCGTGTACACGGGGAGACATCGGTGGTGGCTGGGGAGCAAGGACTCTGTCGTCCTCATCTGAACTGTCGGTGGACTCAAGGTCAATGTCCTTGTCAAGCAACTGTGCCACCTCTATCTGCAAAGTGACCCTGACAGCGACAGTGTTGGTCGAGGCTAGGAAGGAAACCACCGCAGGCTGTATAGCGGAGACAACTGGTGTCTGGAGAGGAGCTGGAGGAATCTGCAGAACCGGCGGAGTGAATGCTGGCACACCTGTGTGCTGAAGCAAGTGCTGAAATAGTGTCATGTTCATTTGCCTATCCCGATCCATCTGTAGCTGTAACTGGTCCTGACTAGCTTATCCCAGCAAACCAGGTCAGCATTTGTGAATGGAGCTCCTCTTGGAATCTGGCCTGACGCCTCAGCACCTCTGCCCGACGCTGCAGGTATGCTCTCATAGCCTCCATCACGTCAGCTGCCTGACACTGCTGGTCAGCTCTCATAGCCACCATCAGGGCGAAGAACCTGTCGTCACTGGAGAACAGCGCCTGAGGAGCTGAACCTGAACCACCAACCTCTGATTCGTGTGCATGAGGAGACATCATTGTTGGCAGCAAGGACTCTGTAGTCCTCGTCTGAACTGTCGGTGGACTCAAGGTCAACGTCCTCGTCAAGCAACTGTGCCACTCCACCTGCAAAGTGGCCCTGACGGTGACAATCTTGGTCAAGGCTAGGAAGGAAACCACCACGAGCAGCAGTAACGGCTGTGAATGGCTGAGGGCTCGGGAGAGAAGTGCGGAGATGGAACGACGAGATAGGTAGAGCTTCTGAGTGTGAACCGTGTGTCAAACACCACCGCAGGCGGTAGTACACACAACCATCCTTGAGGCCATCCCACCTAACAAGCAGCAACAGATGTTTGGAATTAGTAAAAAGTCAAGACATAAAGGTTTAGAGCTTGCAGAAAGGTTCAGAGGTTCAGAGCTTGTGAACTATGTGTCAAACAAGCCTACAACTTCACCATAATTAATCCAAATCCTTGAAAAAAAATGTCAAGAGCACAAATCCACTATTTGGTTCAACTTTCTCATAATAACCAGGGATTAGGATAATTCATTTTAATCTTATTAGAGATATGTATAGTCTAACACATATTACTTACAGATCTAATCAATTGCAACTGATGATTCTCGGTTCTCACATGGGTAATTTCAGTCAGATTATTCAATAAGTACTGAATCTAGTAAACAGATGCAGCATTAAGACCTTGCTCCACAAGAGAATCTCCATACCTATAAACTGAATACCAGTTTTATCAAAGCACCACCGATAGGAAATGATTGGTGAACTTTGCTTTGAGAACTCAACAAAAGGCAGGTTCTTCACAGAAAATGTGGTTTTGTAAATTGATGCTGAAGGTTCAGAGAGCAAGAAGAACTCAGCAGTTCAACACTGATTTTAATCACAAACATCTCATGACTGCAAACTGCTGAAATCGACACTCACTTGAACATGATTAGATCAACTCTCCATAAATCACATAACTCCATTCCCATGCTCCCCATGTTCTCACTCAGACCAGAAATTAGAGCTGCTACGTAACACATATGTTTCCCATTTGTTCCAGAAACAAATATATGCTTTTTATTAAAAAGGACTTGAATCTTAAAAAAATTCTAGCTAGCTTAGAGATATATTCTTTAACATTAAACTCTAAACCCATGAATCGTAAATCTGACAATAAAATTTTCTTCAAAGAAACAAAACTAGCTTCTAAAGAATAGTTATGCAGGACTTGCACAGTTTACCAGCATGGGCTCAAGATACTACTGCAGTTTTTGGACCTGCAAGTCTCCAACATTAATAGGAACAACACAATGCATCAACCATTGAATGGAAAGATCGGTTCCAAGATAAAAGATATCACAATTTCACCATCCAAGAATAATTGCAGTAGCAAAATACGATTTTTTTTCAGATAGAGATGCTTGACTAACTCCACCTATGTTGATTGGAAGACTTTCTTGAGTCGTTTCAACATAGCCGGTCCCAAGCCCGGGTAAAGGAGGAGGGTGTGTTAGGTTCGGCTAACCAACATTTCAAAACCAGCCACTCTCATGGATATGAAACCTACAAGAGATTCGTTGGGGCGTAACCCTCTTAGCGACGCGCTACATCGGAACCCGGGTGTAGTGTTAAATGGGCAAGGGCTGGGTCGCCATCCCCTTAGTGGCGCGTTGTATCGTGATCCGGGTACGATGATAAATGAGCAAGGGTCGGGTCGTCGCAACCTTTGTGACGCGCTACATCTGCGCCCGTGTGTAGCGATAAATGAGCAAGGGTCTTCGCACTTCCCTCAACGGGTGCGAAGGGTAAGGAAGCTAGCCGAGCCAACTAGGATTCGTCTAGGTAGCTGGAATTTAGGGTCTCTAACGGGTAGGTTAAGAGAGCTATCGATACAGCAATTAGGAGGCGTGAAAATATTCTATGCGTACAGGAGACTAAATGGAAGGGCCAGAAGGCGAAGGAGGTGGAGGATACTGGCTACAAACTTTGGTACACGGGGACAACTTCGGATAGGAATGGTGTAGGCATCTTGATCGATAGGAGCCTTAAGGATAGAGTGGTTGATGTGCGGAGAAAAGGCGACCGGATTATCCTAGTCCGGTTGGTAGTTGGAGACTCGACTCTGAATGTGATCAGTGCCTATGCCCCACGGGTAGGTCTTTGCGAGAGCACCAAGAGGCAGTTTTGGGAAGATCTCGATAGCATGGTTAGTAACGTGCCTATCAGCGAGAAACTCTTCATAGGAGGAGACCTCAACGGCCATGTGGGTGCGACTAATGTAGGTTTCGAGCGGGTGCATGGGGGTTTCGGGTATGATAGTAGAAATCAAGAGGGGGGATGTTTTGAACTTCGCATTGGCCTACGATTTGTTGATAGCGAACACTGTCTTTAAGAAGAGGGAATCTCATCTAGTGACCTTTCGTAGTTGACAACACCTGAGCCAGATCGACTTTATCCTTGCAAGGAGGCGGGATAGACGTGCTTGCTTAGATTGTAAGGTGTTACCTGGGGAGTGTGTTGTCTCTCAACACAAGCTTGTGGTGGCGGATTTTCGCTTTTGGGTATGTGTCCACCGGAACAATCGGGTCAAGATTACGGAAAATAAATGGTGGAAGCTTAGAGGGGAAGCAGCGCAAACATTTAAGGAGAGGGTGCTAGGCGAGGGGCCGTGGGAAGAAGGAGAAGATGCAAATGACATGTGGCTAAAGATGACAACATGTGTTCGGAAGGTGGCTTCAGATGTGTTTGGAGTGAGTAGGGGAGGCAAACGGGAAGCAAAAGACACGTGGTGGTGGAATGACGAGGTGCAAAGGGCTATTAGGGAGAAGGAGTGGTTCAAGCGCCTCCACCATGACAAGAGTGCGGCCAACAGTGAGGGCTATAAAATAGCAAAGAGGGCTGCAAAACGAGCGGTGAGTGTAGTAAAAGGTCAGACGTATGATGACCTTTACCAGCGGCTAGGAACGAAGGAAAGGGAGAAGGACATTTATAGGATGGCTAGGATCCGCGAGAGGAAGACGAGGGACATCAACCAAATCAAATGCATCAAGGATGGGACAGATCGACTTTTGATGAGGGATGAGGAGATCAAGTGCAGATGAAGAGAGTACTTTGACAAGTTGTTTAATAGGGAGAATGATGAGGGTCCTACCTTGGAGTTGGATGACTTATATGACGATACCAACAGACGCTTCGTGAGGAGAATTCAGGAGGCAGAGATCGAGGAGGATTTGAAGAGGATGAAGGAAGGTAAGGCGATGGGCCCTGATGGTATCCCCATTGAAGTGTGGAGATGCCTAGGTGCCAGAGCGATAGTATGGTTAATTAAGCTTTTTAACCTTATTTTTCGGTCAAACAAGATGCCTGAAGAATGAAGGAGAAGTATATTAGTACCGATCTTCAAGAACAAGAGAGACGTTCAAAGTTGTACTAATTACCGTGGGATTAAGTTGATGAGCCATACGATGAAGCTCTGGGAGAGGGTTATCGAGCATCGCCTAAGAAGAGTGACAAGTGTGACTCAAAATCAATTTGGGTTTATGCCTGGTAGGTCGACCATGGAGACGATTTTCTTATTACGACAGTTGATGGAGAGATATAGGGAGCAGAAGAAGGACTTGCACATGGTCTTTATTGACCTCGAGAAGGCATATGACAAAGTACCGAGAAATGTCATGTGATGGCCTTGGAAAAGCACAAAATCCCAACTAAGTACATCACCCTCATCAAGGATATGTACAGAGATGTGGTGACATGTGTCCGAACATGTGATGGCGACACCAGTGACTTTCCAATTAAAATAAGGCTACATCAAGGATCAGCATTGAGCCCTTATTTATTTGCTTTGGTGATGAATGAGGTCACAAGGTGATATCCCTTGGTGTATGCTCTTTGCTGATGATGTGGTGCTAGTTGACGAGACAAGGGCAGGGGTTAATAGGAAGTTAGAATTATGGAGGCATACGTTAGAGTCGAAAGGGTTTAGACTTAGTAGGACAAAGACCGAGTACATGAGGTGCGACTTCAGCGCGACTAGAAATGAGGAGGGAGACGTTAGTCTCGATGGGCAAGTGGTGGTCAAGAAGGATACTTTTCGGTATTTAGGATCGATGCTACAAAAGGATGGCGACATCGATGAAGATGTTAGGCATAGAATCTCAGCCGGTTGGTTGAATGGCGTCAAGCTTCAGACGTCCTCTGTGACAAAAGGATGCCTCAGAAGTTAAAAGGTAAGTTTTATAGGACAGCGATTCGTCCGGCGATGCTATATGGTGTTGAATGTTGGCCTAAAAAAAGGCGACATATCCAACAATTGAGTGTAGCAGAGATGCGTATGTTGCGATGATGTTATGGGCACACAAGGAGAGATAGAGTCCGGAACGACGATATTCGGGATAGGGTTGGGGTGGCACCAATTGAGGAGAAATTGATTCAACACCGGTTGAGATGGTTTGGCCATGTCTAACGGAGGCCACCTGAGGCGTCGGTGCGTAGTAGGGTTGTAAAGCGGGTTGATAATGTAAAGAACGGTAGAAGTCGACCTAAACTGACTTGAAACGAGTCGGTTAAGAGAGACCTTAAGGAGTGGAATATCCTTAAGGATTTAGCTATGGACAGGAGCGCTTGAAGACTAGCAATTAACATGCCTGAACCGTAATCCTTTTTTCTTATACCCTCTATGTGTCCTTTGTTTCCTGGTCTCTTTTAGGTTTTATCTCTAGCCTATCCCAACTTATTTGGGACAAAAGACTATGTCGTTATTGTTGTAAATGCTTGACTGAAACTATTGAGATCACAACAGACAGCTGCTTTTCAATAGTTCTTTACTCGCTCCCTATTATTGCACTGATGCTACCAATTTGGTGAGTTTTATTCGCAGGTCAGTCATGGGTAACTTGGTAATCATTGTAAAAGTACCATGAAACTTCGCTGCATCCTGTATCTCTACTAAAAATCACGAAATATTTCATTGCACAAGACAGGTGAAAGAAATGCTTCTAGTACTTTCTTCTCCCTGAGCACACTAGCGCGAGTTCCTATAGGATACCGGAAACTCTTCTACTTGGCATTCATGTGCTCAATCACAAATTCGTACTGTATTTCACAACCACCAATTACTCACCAGAGATACGCAGAACAGCAGTCGACAGTTCGCAGAGGCAGAGCAGCAGGAGCAGATGCAGGGCGCTAGAGTGGGCGAGCGACGGCGGCGGCCGGCGGGCACTGGCAGCCCGACCACGCGGCAGCTGTGCTGGAGGACGGGGACGGACAGTCCGGCGGGCTAGTGAAGTCCAGCTCCGGCGGCACCGCAGGTCTGCAGCGCGGCGACGGCGACGGCGACGGCGACGGCGCTCCGCTCAGGCGCTCAGATGGACGGCACCTGGCACTGGCAGAGTGGCAGCGTTGCGGCGGTTCCGTCCGGAGGCCCAACAAGGCCTTGTCGATCGTGAATCAGGCTGCCATTGGGCCTGTCTTTGACCGGGCCGGAGGAAGCCTGAAGACCTTTTCTTCATCCATGGGCCGTGGCCCATCGTGATCTTGCCATCTTCGTCTCCCTCCCTCTTCCTCTGTCTCCATCTCTCACCTCACGAGCACGTGCACGACAGTGATTGATGGGGGGCCAGGATGAGAGCGAAGCTGGACCGGCAGAGCGCGAGCGCGAGCGCCACCCAAGGGCGCCGAGGGGAAGCAGCGCCTCTCCTCGGCGGCGGCGGCGGCGGGCGGCGCGTTCCGGCGGACCAGCTCGGGGCCGCTCCCCGCGGCGGGCGGCCGCGCGTCGTCAGATGGAGGTGGGTTGGTGCTCACTCTTGGTCTGGCTCCCGTCGCACGGAGTGGATTCGATTGGATTTGGTTCTGCGGGGTTTGGGTGGGTATGTGGCTCCCGTCAACATGTTCAATCTCACTCGGCTCGGCAGCAGTGCCCACTCTCTCTTGGAGTTTGGCGTGGATTCTTTAGCTGAGATGTTTGATGGAATGCTTCTCAAGGAATCTGTGAGCTTTTAGCAACAATCTAATTCTACAATCTATTTTTATACATCAACTTCCGTATTCATTGTAGGATAGCACTTATGTCCAATCCCTGTTTTTGTAGCCGTTTACTGTAAATGGATACAACAGCCTCACAGATGTGGTATAGGATAGTGCAAATCTGTTATC